>JALMGJ010000003.1:31094415-31596915 GCA_023362775.1 Charina bottae | reverse complement strand
CTGCTTCAAAGTAGGAATTAACGGTTCAGGATGAGAAGTTTAGAAATGGAAAGACTTGAGTTTGTTCTCTTGATACCACACAAAAATATACATGATGGGTAGAATTTACTACTATTTACCTGCTAATAAACTGCCTTTACTACTGGAAACCCAAGTGAAGTAAACTCCCCTTACACACCTAAAATCTAGAGCAAATTTGAAGGGTTGGCAGTTGGCACAATCAGGAGAATATGTTGTTGAGCAAAAGTCAACTTATGCAATGAGCAGGACTGATTAAACTTAAATGTGAGTTTGATATTTGAAGAAGGCAATAGCTAGTACTAGAATCCAAGGAACAATTTGGTCAAAGATCAGGATAAGCAGATTTGAGGAGAGAGAGCCAAATTAGTATACTTAGTTCACTCTAGTTGAAACAAGTTGAATTAAACAAGGTTTTTTTGTTGTTTATTCGTTCAGTCACTTCCAACTCTTCGTGACTTCATGGACAAGCCCACGCCAGAGCTTCCTGTTGGCCGTCGCCACCCCCAGCTCCCCCAAGGTTGAGTCCATCACCTCCAGAATATCATTCATCCATCTTGCCCTTGGTCGGCCCCTCTTCCTTTGGCCTTCCACTTTCCCTAGCATCAGCATCTTCTCCAGGGTATCCTGTCTTCTCATTATGTGGCCAAAGTACTTCAGTTTTGCCTTTAATATCATTCCCTCAAGTGAGCAGTCTGGCTTTATTTCCTGGAGTATGGACTGGTTTGATCTTCTTGCAGTCCAAGGCACTCTCAGAATTTTCATCCAACACCACAGTTCAAAAGCATCTATCTTCCTTCACTCAGCCTTCCTTATGGTCCAGCTCTCACAGCCATAGGTTACTACAGGGAATACCATTGCTTTAACTATGAGGACCTTTGTTGTCAGTGTGATGTCTCTGCTCTTAACTATTTTATCAAGATTTGTCATTGCTCTCCTCCCAAGAAGTAAACGTCTTCTGATTTCCTGGCTGCAGTCAGCGTCTGCAGTAATCTTTGTGCCTAGAAATACAAAGTCTGTCACTGCCTCCACGTTTTCTCCCTCTACTTGCCAGTTATCAATCAAGCTGGTTGCCATCATCTTGGTTTTTTTGAGGTTTAACTGCAACCAGCTTTTGCACTTTCTTCTTTCACCTTCGTCATAAGGCTCCTCAGCTCCTCCTTGCTTTCAGCCATCAAAGTGGTATCATCTGCATATCTGAGATTGTTAATGTTTCTTCCAGCGATTTTAACTCGGGCCTTGGATTCATCAAGCCCAGCACATCGCATGATGTGTTCTGCATACAAGTTGAATAGGTAGGGTGAGAGTATACAACCCTGCCATACTCCTTTCCCAATCATAAACCAGTCCGTTGTTCCGTGGTCTGGCCTTACCATTGCTACTTGGTCGTTATACAGATTCCTCAGGAGGCAGACAAGATGACTTGGTATCCCCATACCACCAAGAACTTGCCACAATTTGTTATGATCTACACAGTCAAAGGCTTTAGAATAGTCAATAAAACTGAAATAGATGTTTTTCTGAAACTCCCTGGCTTTCTCCATTATCCAGCGGATATTGGCAATTTGGTCTCTAGTTCCTCTGCCTTTTCTAAACCCAGCTTGTACATCTGGCAATTCTCGCTCCATGAATTGCTGGAGTCTACCTTGCAGGATCTTGAGCATTGCCTTACTGGCATGTGAAATAAGTGCCACTGTTCAATAGTTTGAACATTCTTTAGTGTTTCCCTTTTTTGGTATGGGGATATAAGTTGTTTTTTTCCAATCTGATGGCCATTCTTGTGTTTTCCAAATTTGCTGGCATATGGCATGCATCACCTTGAGAGCATCATCTTGCAAGATTTTAAACAGAAGAAGATTCTCTTCTGCTTCTGTTAGGTCCTTGCCATCTTTGTTTTTGATCATACCCATTTTTGCCTGGAATTTACCTCCGATGTTTCTAATTTTCTGGAAGAGGTCTCTTGTCCTTCCTATTCTATTGTCTTCAGTCCACCATTTCTTACCCGGAAGTCCATTCATCCTAAATGAGAAATTCTAAATTTAAGGTGGTTCTTCAGGTGGTGACTCCAATTGACTTTTGTTGACTTAACATGATTTGGAATGAAATTAGAGTTTGATCCATTAATTAGGTATTTGCACCTATATTTTAAGAAATGGAAGTCATAATGAAAATTAAGCTTCTCCAGCAAAACTATGTTTGCACATTCCACTTTATACAGTGAGAGAAATTCCAGATAGGTTATTGCTATGGAAAACTTCCTAATTCCACTCAATAAGAGCAATAGCAAAGAAAGGAGATGTTTCCTGTTAGCTTTTGGCTTTCTCTTGTACCCTCTGTTGGTCTTATAATTCTATAATTATAGAATGTTGATTTTATAATCCTATAATTCTTCTCTTTGTTGGGAATATCAGGAACCAACTCAGCATTGTCTCACAAGCATAAAGGAGGGGCTTTTCTAGAAAAATGTATCTCTACTGTGTTTGTGGGATGTTCCTGAGTCACCTGATTTCCGCTTCCTGCTTCTTCTCAGTCTTGGAGATTCAGTCTCCATCTTTTCCTCTTCCAACACACATGTGCATGCAGGAGGGCCGCTAACAATGCAGGTCTCATCCAAATATCTCGCTTGCACGCACCGGAGATGATTAAGTGGTTTTCTACAATGAATCTACTTGTAACCAGATCTACAGAATAAATGTAAGATAACTTTATCTTTCTTCATCTAACTAATGTTTGAAGACTGGATTTATTTCTGAACACAATTAAGCTTTATGTGCAAGCCTTCCTTGGGTACATGCTTTTACTCTGCAAGATTGTTGTTTGCTGCTTGGAGTTCTTTTACTAACCTTTAAGACTGCAACACTCTTGTCTAAAGAATTAACTCCTGGGAGTCCTTTGGGACTAATCCTTATATAGTCTGGCAGGTTTTCTCCTTTCTCCATCCCTTCTCTTAATAAGTTGAGTGATTATGGTTACACCACACATTTATAATCTGGTTACTAAATTAGCACATTGTCTAGGTCTACACAATACCATGAACTAAACCAAATATGGCCTTTGCATACAAAGCTGACTCATAAACAAACAAATGCTTAACGGGGTTAACACTAACAGAGCTTAGTACATTGTGCGATGGCATCTGCTCAGCTGTTACCCAATATGTTTAAGTGTGTTGTAGGAATATAACCAGATAATAAAAGTTAAAAATAAAACTGCAAAACTTAGATAGTTTATATCATATATACTTCTTGTTCTTTTTAAAAAACTGTTAAGACAAGGAAAAGATTCTTGTTTTACAAATGTATGAGGGGAATTGAAAAGATAAAACAAATTTTAGGTTCTTTCCCTTCATTATTGCACCTTTGGGGACTGAGCCCAGCGGAGATTATTAGCCAGATTCTTTGAGTCTTTGGCTGCTTCAGAACAAGCTGTGAAATCTCTGAATTGTTCACCAATTAAGTGATGAACTCCCTTTTAGGATCTTCCTCACTCCTATAAATGATCTGCCCCTCATATGTATGGGGGGATTTTTGTGGGACAATTTTCAGCATGGCTTATCATTGAAACAGCTGGAAGCTGTACTTCAACACCATCTGGAGACCATTGCTCCCTGATCTATTGCCTTCACTCCACTTTTCTTTTATTAGACTGCTTTCCATATCCTTGTGTACTCATGATTTCATGGAATAATCCAGCAGTACGGAGAAGCCTTCTGATTGGGTTATATATGGCTTGCTCTTTTGACATTTTGGAGGGAGGACTTTTTTTTTTTGGAACAGATATGCTCTACCTCTATGCTTCGCTATGTATAATTTCTCTCCACTTATTCAGTGAGGCTGTACCCTAGTAATTCAGTTGAAGCTTGCATTTAATTCTTAGGAAAGGATCACTCTGCATTCTGTATGGGAAAAGCTGCTATCCCATTAAACTTAAAGAGTTTTAAATAGTTCAAAAGGTTAGAGAAACGTTGGAGGTTTAACGAGATTCTTTACTATATCAATTGCCATATCCTGCACCTGTAAGAAGGTGGAAGAGAATAGTTAAGCTACAGTAACTCAGTTCCAGAGGAAACGTTGCAAAGAAAGTTGTATGATATTTCCGCTGGAGCTGCAAAGCAGGTGGTTTTCTATTGGCAGCCTTCTTAGCTGATCTTGCCTCTTCCTCCCACCAGCCACAATCTCCCTCCACTCCCCTGGCTGTGCTATTTCTACACAGACTGACTGATTGCTGCTTTTAGAATTTATTTTCCCTTACATTTGAAAAGCAAATGCAGCAAGGGAAGAATAAGATGGGGTGGGGCTGGGCACTGGCTGTTTTTTGCAGCCTGCTTTGTACCACCTGGGAGGGCAGAGCATTGGCAGAGGGGCACTCACAAAGCAGTACAGATCTGCAGAAGAAGATATGAGGGGCTACGGTGGTGTCCAAGTAGAAGTACCGTTCAGTTTCTGAGAATAAAGAAGTAAAATCTAGCTTAATTCTGCCTCCCCTGTCATGTTAACTTCACAACTCTTGAGGGAGAGGGGTTTTAAGGCATTTTAAGACATTAACTCACTGCACACATCACTCTGGGCCCCATTTCCTTTTGCTGACTGTACAGATTCTCAAACATGGTGGTACTGCAAATGCCTGACATGGTAAATGAATGTATATGATCCTCCAAGGAATAAAACCAATGATTTCATTAGAGTTAGCAATGGGCTGAAGTATATATACACTTAGTTTTAATAATTACATTTTAATATATCATTTCTTCTTTCCATTCAATCGTGTCCGACTCTCAGAGACTGCCTGGACAAGTCCCTGCAGTTTTCTTGGCAAGGTTTTTCAGAAGTGGTTTGCCATTGCCTCCTTCCTAGGGCTGAGAGGGAGGGACTGGCCCAAGGTCACCCAGCTGGCTTCGTGACTAAGGTGGGACTAGAACTCCCGGTCTCCTGGTTTCTAGCCTGATGCCTTAACCACTAGACCAAACTGGCTCTCAAATGAAACTTACAGAGCTGCGATTTTGAGTTGGGACAGACCACAACATAGAGACCTCTGCAGCCTTTTGTAGCTTTAAAGTAGTGGTCTCTCATGTTTGTAATATAGTATTTAGGTATGTTAGACTTATAAGCTCCGAGCTGCTGGAGGCCGTCTCAGGGTTGGCAGTGGAGTTCCCCAGACTTATGGTTCTGGGGGACTTCAATCTACCGTCCTTTGGACGGGTCTCCGAGGCGGCTGGGGAGTTCATGGCTACCATGGCAGCCATGGGCCTGTCTCAGATTATTCGGGACCCAACTCGAGACAGTGGTCTCACGCCAGACTTAGTTTTCTTGTCTGAGCAGTGGCAATGTGATCTGAGGGGAGAGTTAGATCTGTCCCCATTGTCATGGTCAGACCACGCCCTGGTGACCTTGACACTCTCCTGTGCTGCCCCATTCCGCAGGGAGGCTGGACCCACTCGACTGGTCCGCCCCTGGTGACTTATGGACCCAATGAGGTTTCAGAAGAAGCTGGGGGTTATACCTGAAGATCTGCTGCACGGTCCAGCGGAGGTCCTGGCCGCAGCCTGGAATAAGGAAGCGGCCAGGGCCTTGGACAGGATTGCGCCTGTGCAACCTCTCTTGCCCCGTTCGGCCTGTCACTCCCCGTGGTTTATGGAGGAGTTGAGGGTTTTGAAGAGGGTTAAGAGACGTCTGGAGCGCCGCTGGAGAAAGACGAAGACTGAATCTGACTGGACACAATCTAGAGCCGCTATTAGGGCCTACCTTGTGGTGGTAAGAGTGGCGAAACGTGAATATTTCTCCGCTCTTATTGCGTCCGCAGAATGCCGCCCGTCGGCCCTGTTCAAGATTACTAGATCTCTTCTGGGTTGTATAGATTCAGTGACCCATTTACAGGGCCGGTTGGAAGAGTTTGCTGAGCATCTGCAGGATAAAATCGCTCAGATTCATTCTACGTTACACTCTAAGCGTGAGGCACAATCTGGGGAGATGCCAGAGGAACGTACTTGCCCTGTTATCTGGGAACAGTTCCTGTTGGGCCTGATGAAGTACACAGGATCCTCTGGATTGTAAATGCCACCACATGCCTTCTAGATCCGTGTCCCTCCTGGCTGGTTAAATCAGCCAGGGAGGTGACATGTGGTTGGGTCCAGGCAATGATTAATACATCCTTGAGGGAGGGGGTGTTCCCGGCTACCTTTAAGGAGGTGCTGGTGCACCCCCTCCTCAAAAAACCACCCCTTGACCCCACCGTTTTGAACAACTTTCGCCCTGTCTCCCACCTTCCCTTTTTGGGAAAGGTGGTTGAGAAGGTGGTGGCGCTGCAACTCCAGAGGATTCTGGATGAAATGGATTATCTAGACCCCTTTCAGTCAGGTTTCAGGCCAGGATATGAGACAGAGACTGCATTGGTCGCACTTATGGATGATCTCTGGCGGGAGCGTGATGGAGGGAGTGCATCCATTCTCACTCTCTTGGACCTCTCAGCAGCTTTCGATACCATTGACCATGGTATCCTTCTGGGGTGGCGCAGGGAGTTGGAGGTGGGCGGCGTAGTCTTGCGCTGGTTCACCTCCTTCCTCCAGGGCCGTTCCCAATTGGTGGTAATAGGGGAGGAGAGATCCGACCCTCAATCCCTCTTGTGTGGGGTGCCGCAGGGTTTGGTTCTCTCTCCTCTCCTATTTAACATCTACATGAAGCCGCTGGGGGAGATCATCCGTCACCACAGGATGAGGTATCATCAATACACTGAAGATACTCAGTTGTATATCTCCATCCCGGGTGAAGTAAGTGATGCAGTCGACACCCTGTCTCAGTGCCTGGGGGCTGTAGGGGCCTGGATGGGGAACAACAGGCTTCAGCTGAACCCTGGTAGGACGGAGTGGCTGTGGATTGATGGATTGTGCCTCTCGGTTTCCAGGACGTTGTTATCTTTAACTCTGGATGGGGTGGCACTGCCCCATTCAGATTCAGTGCGGAACTTGGGGGGTCTTCCTGGACTCACGACTCCTGCTCAAAGAGCAGGTGGCAGTTGTGGCCAGGAGGGCCTTTGCACAACTTCGGATTGTGCGTCAGTTATGCCCCTTCCTGGATCAGGAGGCCCTCCGAACAGTCACTCATGCCCTTGTCATCTCCCATATAGATTATTGCAATGCGCTCTACATGGGGCTACCCTTGAAGAGTATCCGGAAGCTTCAGCTGGTCCAGAATGCGGCTGCGCGGGCATTTACGGGTGCGATAAGATCAGCTCATGTAACACCACTGCTGCGCCAGCTACATTGGGTACCAGTTTGCTTCCGGGCCCAATTCAAGGTGTTGGTTATCACCTTTAAAGCCCTACATGGCATGGGGCCAGGATACCTGAGGGACCGTCTCATCCCGATTACATCTACCCACCCCACCCGGTCATGCAGAGAGGGCATGCTTCGGACCCCATCAATGAAGGAATTTCATTTGGCAGGGTCCAGGAGACATGCCTTCTCTGCGGTAGCACCCGCCTTGTGGAATAACTTGCCCCCGGAGGTGAGACAGGCGCCTTCACTCCTGACCTTCAGAAAGTCTTTAAAGACCTGGTTCTGCTGCCTTGCTTGGGACAAAGGAGGTAATAGTTCCTCCTGGGGGTGGTTAGCCCCGTAATACCCTCCTTTTTTAAGATCTTCCCATCCTCTGGATTCTTATCTATTTATTATTATATTGTATTTTTAAGTGTGTAGGTTTTTAATATTAATTTTAATGTTGTAAACCACCCAGGGTCTACTGTCGTGGAGATGGGCGGTGATAAATTTGAATAATAAATAAATAAATAAATAAATAAATAAAATAAATAAATAATAGGAGTTGTGGTACAATTCACTTGAAGAGCATCCAACTGGGCAAGACTCTTGTTACTATGTTAGGATGTACCTAAGGAAACCCACATTCCAATCAGCCCGATGTGTGTGTAGGCCAATCTCCTCTCCCCCACTCCCTCCCTCTCCCCATGTAACCTAGAGAGAAAGGATGGAATAAATAATAAACAAGCATGTTACTAGCAGCTGTGGGTAAGAATGCTGCCAAGTCAAAGTATTCTCACTTGATAGCAACTGTTGTTATTTTTTAAAAGCAGACTGACTCTCAAATAATGCACAGGCTCTCATGGCTGGTAACCTATACATACTTTTAAACCTATGATGACACTTCAAGGAGTCATATTTCTCACATTTCCAGGAATTTCACTAACTTCCTCAGTGGTATTTTAAAAAGTTCCTTGCCGTAACTTGAACATCAGTTACATCAGATACACATGATCTTTTGCATGTAAATGAATGTAAAATGTGCAGTGAGCACATGTTTTAAGCATTGAGCACTTCAGGAACTGACTTTTCTGTGGCTTTTTGAGAGATGAGAATGCACTCCTCTATAGCTGCTCATTCCAAGGGAAGGTCAAGAGTGGGGAGTAAGCTGTCTGTCAGGGTAGTTGGTTCACCACATATTCTGAGACAGCCTTGATAGCACAGCTTGAAAACCACAACCATAGTTTGCTGTTGCACATATGCAACTGAAAGGTCACAGTAGACTTTTCAACTTTTGAGCATCCCCTATATTTGTGCTTTGAAAAATTTGATCTATGCTGTAGACGTAGTAGACACAAGTCAGACCTGACTTTTCCCTTGCTAGTTGGCAACCTAAGCTTGAGGTCTAACCTAGTAAGAGATGTGACAATGGCAAGAGTAAAGTTAACCTCCTACTGACATGAGGAAGGCCACAGATTGCTGCATGTCCACCATAATAATCAGCAGTGCCACAATATGATCTTTTAGAGATGCCTTCTTGTTATTCCTGGGTCTACCCCCACATTCTCCGTGTTATATTTCTTCTGATCTTCTGATTATAATGGTACTAATATTCTGGTGTTGAGAATGTACAGAGAATGTTACACTGGGTGGTTTTGGACTTGTCTCTGGGTAAGAATTTGCCTGCCACTGTTTTGATACTGTCTGTAGTGTTGCAGAACAACAACAACAGCTCTGTTGCATCTCTTGTAAGTCTTCCATGCTAGAAAGCTGATTAAGCAAGTGGATCAGTTCTTGTTCAAGTTGAAACTAAACAGCAGAAACTAAACTAGAAGACTGAGGAACAGTTTTTGTGCTTCTCCCTCTCCCCCTCCAAAATAGTTGTCCTTTTAGTGGAAAAGAACTTTGTGTTTGCTTCAACACTGTCAAGCGTTGAGTATCACAAGTGACTTACTCAATGAAAGGGTTGTTCATAGTGCAAAGTAAAAGATTTTTAAAATCAATCTGAACTCAAGTTTTTCTTCAGAGGTCTCCTGCATGTATAAATGGCTGCATTATATTTATTCTTTGAATAATTAAATGATAGCTTACGGGCTTTCACGACCTTCTTCTTTTGCAATGATCTCCAGAGTGAAAGGGAAACAAGTCCAGTGAACAAAATATATGTAAGGGGAAGTATGTAAGATATAAGAAAAAGTCCATGTACACAGAGGCCCCAAGCATTGCTTCACTATAAACTCTTCCACGTGCAGATTCCCTTATGGCTTCCAGTAAATGAGACAATCCATGAATGAGTAATTTAAGCTCTGGCCCTTTCAGGAGATGGGTGATGTCATTTGATTTTTATATGTGTATGAGCAATCCAATCCATATAAATGCATCTAACTGCAGAAGGTCTGCTGTAAAGTTATGACACTGGGAATAAAGAACAAAAACAAAGGCAGCAAGCAGACTTCAGCCCTCATAAATTTTGGCCTTGCAATTACAAGATGACTTATAATAGAGCTTTATCAGAAGAACATGGCCTCATATGGTGCCTTCGTCTAGGCCACAGTGCTATATATTTAAACTGTTTAAAGTAAGAAAAGGCTCTGGTCTGTATTATTCTTGCAGCTGACACTCAGTAATCATTTCGATTATCTAAATGCTAATTTATTCACAAGCGCCTGGCAGGAACAAACACACAGAGTTTGGTTTTCTGAGCCATATTCTAAGGTTTCAGTCTATTACATTTTAAAAAGGGTCACCAATCAACAGTCTAATTGGATGCTTATAAACATCGTTCTTAAAAACAAGTTGCATTCCATTGTATTTGCCTTCCAATGGATGCTGCCTTGTAGTAAGATTCCCCTCCGCCTGCAGCTCAGGAGGGTTGGAGAACTCTCTGGAGCATATCTGGGGTACGTTGGGGAGAACAGGTGGAAAAGACCTTTTATCCAACATTTGAAAAAATTGGCAAGGGCTTACTTCAAAGTTACTGTCTTATGGCCATATCTACA
This sequence comes from Charina bottae, assembly GCA_023362775.1. NCBI lineage: Eukaryota > Metazoa > Chordata > Lepidosauria > Squamata > Charinaidae > Charina > Charina bottae. The sequence goes on along the minus strand of JALMGJ010000003.1, from coordinate 31,586,649 downwards.
ACCATAGAAATATCAGTGTCCTGATTAAACCAAAACACAATGGTAAGAATAAAGTAAGAATACTGCTGGAGGTATTAGAGGGGTGCCTTCAAGCAGATGAAGACTTTGAGCTACTTTAAGCCCTGGAAGAGGTCAAGGAGAGGCATATTCTACTAGTGAAGAGAGATACCCAGAAGGAGGTATTATGGGAAATTGTGATTTTTTTGACTTTTCCCAAAAAGTGTGATGTAATGGTATGTGGGAATGACCTTGGGAGACAGGTGGAAGAGCTGCAGACCAGGCAATGGTCAGAGAAACAGCAGCTGAGCCTGCAAAAGGAGTGTGGGCCTGGCAAACGTCTCAGAAGGGACCCTCCCTAGTTTCTTGGGCTGTAAAGGCAAGGGGGGAGAGATGTACTTTCAGACTTGCAAGATTCTGTTAATGTAACCTTACAATAAAGTTAGAACTAGTACTTCTGGGGGTGCTTTTTGTCTGGACTACCTCACAAGGCTGATATGTGCTCCAAGGTCCTCAGACTGCCCCCTCCCCTGTCATTCTTTTATGTAATGTTTCAAGCCCCTATTAGGTTTGAAGAAAATGTGTTGTTTGATAATCCTCTTGTAGCAGGATATAAAACTGTACTTAATAAAATAAGCATTAGGTTTTATTAATAATTGAGATATCTTTATTAAGCACAGAGAACACAAGGTAACATTACATGGGTTTTATCAAAACTGTACAACTTATCAAATACACAAAGGCGTTTTGTTTTTTGTTTTCCTGGAGTGGGGAATGAACCAGGCACATACACAAATGGGGTGTTCAAACTGGCCACAGGGATTAAAGAGGCATATTTTCCCTACTCACTGGTAAGAAAGAACCAACAACAGGCTTTTTAAATCATTTTTTAAAGGTTAAAGTATTTGCATTTGGAAATGGTAAACTCCAAACAGCGAATCAGTCACTTCATGAACACCCCAGGTTTGACAAACAAAACAGAACAATTGCCTCATTAAAAACACTCTACTCACACAGGGTGCAAACCAGCATGGCCACCACTGCTTATCATCCGTTTATTCTAATGAGCTTTGTAGGCCAGTACCCCCAAGGCCCCTTTGAAATGGGAGGGGAGGCCCAGCAGCAGTGCCCGCTGAATTGCCCTTACAATCAGCAAGAGTCTTCTTTTGAAGCATGAGGTAGATATACATCATAGAAAAGACAAGGACACAGAGACAGACAGAGACAGTTAAGGGGTGGGTAGGGAGAACATACAATCTTTCAAAAAATATGCAGAATGTAGTGCCAGTCCTACACAATGTATGGCATGTTGACAGTCAACTAACAGCTGCCCAACGTGAAAATATTTGAACAGGCAAGAGCTTTGATTAGACAGGTATATCAACATAACAAGCAAAATAGAGAGAAGTTTATACATTGCCAAAATAAAGTTTACAATGAACAGTCTTTTTTATCTTGCTTATCTTATTTTAGTAGTTCCACTGTTGGCAAGCTTTATGAAAATATGATTTTATAAGGCAAGCAAATATTGATAAGTATATCTGGATCAGAAAGGCGGCAATACAGGAAGCATGATATTTAAGGGGGGGGGGGAAAGGTATATAAAATGAGTGAATTTTTGCTTTCACTCTTCAGGGCAGGCTGTCATTTGGAGTGATAACATTTTCTTGGAGGGCATCGGAAGAGTTTTGTCAAATTGTGACTGAGGATAATATTTTCAAGCTAATTGACAAATTTTGAATTAACACAATGCTGGGCTGGATCATAACAACTTAACAGTTTTTTTAAAAAAAAAAACTCAATATGAATTGGTATACATATTAATCAAATTAAAAATGTTGAATTCATTGAAGAAGGCTTGTTAAGAAGAATCAATTTGGTTTCTGAAAAAAGCAGTCTCCAGCAGATTATAATTACAAGGATTATAATTGAGTATCCACAAAAGTTGTGTCAAAGTCCCTGCTAAATACCATACCGTACTGTATATGTTTAAAACCAAGTTTTAAAACTTGTTAGTGTGGCAAAATATATTCACAAGAAGCACTGCTACACAACACTAAATAGTACACAAGAACCATCATCATCATCATAAAAAGAGCAACTTTTAGTAAATAATGAATGGCCTCATAATGCAACGCTTTTATCTGTAGCAGAAAAACAGACTTCAATGACTCTGGAAAAAGCCACTGTTCAATCTTGTGGCACAGTTATCTGCTAGAAAATACTCTTTCTTAATTGGTGCCTAGTTTATAGTAGTAGTTGCTCCCTTCTTCAATATTGCTAATATCAGGACTTTTATAATTCAATTGAAATATACAACAATTCACTGGAATAAACATACACTTTCCATTACAGCCCTCCTCTAACTGATTCTCTCCAGATGGGTTGAAACTACAACTCCCAGAATTCCGTCAACATACCGAGGCTGGCTGAAAATCCTGGAAAATGTTCAAACACATCTGAAGGGCTTAAGATTGAGGAAGGGAGCTTCATTGTCCAATTGACAATATAAGAATTTTCTATTAACTCGAGTTGTTAACAAAGGGCGAATAATAAAGTCAATATGTAATAAACGGAGCTTTCTGTAGTATGATTAATTAAGTGCAGCAAATTTGCTCTATTCATTCTATTTTAATCTTTTATATAAGTCCAGAAAAATGTAACTTCTCTACTTGTACAAATGGAATTAATTTGTATGTCAGGAATTATAAACCTACAATTTTAGAGTAGTTTTCAATAGAAATATTCATAATGCAGCATCTTTCTCAAAAAAAAATAAACATTTAAGCATTTTACACAAAATGTTTAACCTTTTACTCCAATAACCAAATTTATAATACTTCCTATACTTCTACTTTTTTTAATCTAAATAATTAAAACAGGGGAAATAAATCTTATACAAAGCCACAGAATTCACAGTAACCGAACTTACCCATCTTATATAAAGCCACTTATATTTAAATATATGTATTTATATATATTTATATTTTATGCTCACATTTAATATAATAGAGCTATGATTGATTTAAAGACTCTGGTCTTCTCTGAAGACATTTTAAAGGTTTTCATACATAGAATATGATTGCATAATACATTCAGCTGAAGGTTAGGCAAAGCACATTTTTTAAAAATATACAGGTAGCTTCCTGGCTGTCCAGATACTCCCACCAATCCAGTCCTGCAAACACTTAGGAGTGGCAATAACTTATTTATCTAAATATGTCTGATTTCTTTTAAATACATTCCAAATCTACCCAAATCCTCACATTTGGTTTCTTCTGCACCAGAATTTTATTTTAGCATTGATTTTAATTTGTCTTTTTAAAACTTTTGTATCTTGGATTTTAATTATGGCTAGCAGTCTTGAATATTTGTTTGAACAAAATGAACAAAATAAGTACCCCCATTTCTAGCAGACATTGCTATGCAGGAAGCTAAAAACGAGGTGAAACGAAATGCAACCAAAGGACTGGTCCTCTACTGCAGGGTTTCTCAACCTCAGCCATTTTAAGATGTGTGGACTTTAACTCCCAGAATACTCCAGCCAGCAATGCTGGCTGGAGTATTCTGGGAGTTGAAGTCCACACATCTTAAAATGGCTGAGGTTGAGGAACCCTGCTCTACTGGGTATCGACTTTGGAATATGCTCCTGGAGATGAGCATTGATAATGTCAACAATTAACAATGTTGACAATCACCAGGTGGAAACATCCTCCCCGAGGGGGTGAAAAGCTACACCTTCCTCTATCTGCTTCTTGAGCTACTATTAAAAAATGGGATCAGAACGTGCTGCTGTAATGGGACTTACAGCTGGAGTCAGCTGGCAGTTCTTTTGTGTCATAAAAGTAGTTTTAATGGGATGGAGAGGTGGGGGTGTAAATCCCAGCTTTCCTTGCACTTCACTTTGAGCAAAACCCAGCCAGATAATGTGCATTCGGCTACTCCTGACCCCCTCTGAAATTCTAGCACAGTTACACCCAAACTAGCTAAGCAATCCTTCCCAACATAGAGATCGCTACTAAACTACAGGGCTCCTACAAGTCCCTAGTGAGGGCACCAAACTAAGAATGGATATAGGTAGTCCTCGCTTACTGACTGCCTCGTTTAACAACCATTCAAAGTTACAGTGGTGTTAAAAAATAGCTTTGTGCCCAATCCTTGCATTTACAACCATTGCAGCGTCCCACTCTCACATGATTGCCATTCAGGCGCTTTGCAACCAGTGTGCACTTATGACCATCGTAGCGTCCCACAGTCACACGATCGCCACTTGTATGCTTCACAACTGGCTTGTGACAAGCAGACTTAATAGAGAAGGCAGAAGTAAAATCATAAGCTGCGGCCATGTGATGTCTGGCTTAATGACCACGGCACTTAGCAACGGAGTTGCCGGTCCCAATGCTGGTTGCTGTGCAAAGTGTTTTTAATGGCCAGAATCTCAGGAGATCAGCTAATCTCACGAGATTTTTGTTTTCTCACCCAAAATCTCCTAAGATTTCAGATGGGATTACCATAATGGCACAAGATTTCTGCCATTTTAAAGCTTTTGGTGGTGGTGGTAGTGATGATAATGATAACAATGAACTGGTTCACATAGAAAAGGTTGGCAATCACTAGTTCAACAGTTCATGTTGAAATGGGGGAGTGTTTACAGGACTTTCTGTTCAACACACATTTAAATAACTCAGTTAAGATAATAATCTATATGTGTCATATTCATCTTGGTTCTAATTACCCACCGATATGACTACACAAACTGAATGTATATCATCTAGCTTAATATCATCTTGCTTCTCTTGCAACTGACCAGTATGTTGCTCTAGTAAAGATTCAGCTACAGCAATATGAAGAAACAGTATTGACTGAAGTTATAAGAATGATACTTAGGGTAATCTGCAAAAGAACAACTGTGCTTATTTTGCTTTCAGTTCTCAAAGTGATAACATAACATTCTTACAATTTCATACCACTTCAAGTGTTACTTTGATATATTTCCAATTGCGATACTGAGATGAGTTGGAATCATAAGAAGGCTTTTACAGGAGGCATGCCATTGCTATTCATGCCATGAGTCATAAACAATAGTTTGACTCAATAGTTGTCTCCACTGGATGCTCAACAAATGGAAAAAAGTAAAATTGTGGAAAACTGGATCCATAATACTTGACCCTAGTGTTTTTCAATAATAACCAAAAGAAAAAAAGCTAGCTCTTATTAATGCAGAACATTTTTATGGGGCACCGAAGCCAATTTGAATATTAAACTTGTTTATACTGTTAAAAGTCAGCAATATATACTTAAAGTCAGCATTCTACAAACATCTCTAGATTACTTTGAGACCACAAATCCAATCCAATCAAAACTGATGTCTCACAATAGATAGCACTGAAATAATTTAAAAACATCTAAAGCCTTTCTTAATGACCATTTTATTTTTTAAGGTCTTCCCTCCTTTGGTGAAGCATATTCAGGCGTGCCTAAGTTCAAAATTGGCCAATGACATAAACCCATCCTGAACCTTCAAGTGCAATCATAGTACAACTCACCCACCCTCTTCCAGAATATAGCTTCATGGATGCATCACTGGGCATGGTGCTTGCAGAAAAAACAAGATTTCCTCATTCACTGTAAAAGTTGGGGGCAATTCTGCACATTCACTCAGTGGAAGTGCACCTACGAAGCAATGCCTAACAAAGCAGTGGGTGGGGAGACTGTTACATGTGCAAGGCTCTGAGACGGGCTGAGTGATGGGTTACGTGCAAATTGCCACAAAGCAAAGAGCAGGTGACAGCAATGCAGGATACAAAGGGCATCTTGTAAAGAAAACTTAGGTTACAAGGGTGAGACTAGCCATTTGGTCCTGAAAAAAGATTGGTAGTTCTCAGTAGGGGGGGGGGGGGGAATGCAACAACCCTGAAAGCTACCCTATGTATACAAGCAGGCTTTTGGATATGTAAGAAGGAAGGGTGAGTAATTAGAAATACCTAACCAACATGTATTTTTAGCCCCCTGTACGCTGCTTCAGTTTCAAAGGCTTCAGTTGATACAAATCCCTTAAATGGAGAACAGCACGACAAGAGGCCAAAGGCTTTCCGAAGTCAAGCTCAACAATCATACAGCCAACCAGTGCCATAGCTATGGTGACCTGCGTTGCGTATCTGAGGAAATCAGTTCCCACCAATTTTGCATGGGAAAGCACCTTGCTTTTGTGCCCAGCGGGGTGGGGGAGTGAGGGAGGCGAGGAGAACAACACCCATTCCCCAGCTTATGAGACTGAAATCCCGTTGCCGACATCTTGCGTCTCCTGGATGTTTGCAGAACTCAGCCCTGGGATTCTGTGGAGACAAAGCAGCATTTACGGGGGTGGGGTGGGGGTAGGGAGTCTTGTGTTTCACATTGAGAGCATGTGGACCTTTTTACCCCGTCCACAGCTGTACAAAAAGAGTAGCTCTGTCATGTGTAGCCTTAGCATGCTGCAAGAGATTCGAGGACCACATTTATCCAGGGAAAGCAAGAAAGAAGGAAATTCCTCCTCATTCTGCCAAAGCATCCAAACCAATGGAAGCAAAGGGCAACAAACAGCTGTGTTTGAACCTCTGGTCTCCTGCGTTGCTGCATGCATTTCCATCTCGCCTCCTGCATTAGGCTGTGCTGCTGCTGGAACAGGGGGTGCTTTGTGTGCTGCCAATACTGTGGCCTGCGCTGCTGTTTTCAGAGGGTGGTGGCGATGTGGGGACCTGCTGTCTTCCTGCTGGTTCTCCTGGAGGAGAGGAAGAAACAAACAAAAAGCAAGCTCTGAGTTACTTCTACTGCCCTCACAAGCTCCTGCCCCCCCCCCCCCCGAGAAAGAGAGAAGGAAAGGAAAGGCATGGCAACGAGGGTCTTCAATTCTCTATCGTTTAGCAAGGTATCTGTGCTCTTCTTCCAAGCAGCTAAACGTTGGCATACTGAATTCCCCCCATCTTTATTTTCACAGGGACTCTGTAATGAGTGGAACTGAGTGCCCCAAAGGTATTTGGGGGGGGGGGGATGAGCAATCTAGAAGGCCTTCCAATCTGAACGTCCTGGATTCAGGCCCAGCCTTTGGTGTACAACCTTTTGTCTCCTGCTTCCTTCCTATACTGGCTAAAAAGAAAAGGCATTAATAACTCACCCATTATTTGGGGAAATATTTGGGGGCTAATACGTTTTTGGCAGCAGGAAGTAGAACCTATGTTGATTTTTTTTTTTTGCAGTGTAACCAAAACGACCTTTTGATTGCATCCTGAATTTAGTTCAAGCTTCTCATTTATTAGGTCACTTTATGTATCCTTTCTTCTGTCCCACAACTTTAGGTGCACAAAGCTCCTTTCCTGACATTGTAAAAGCTGTCTCTAGGCAAGAAAAATCCTTTTCTCCCAGGTGGTTTTTTTGCAAACCTTTCTTAGCTAAAACCAAAACAAAACCTGGGAACATTTAGGAGAGAAAAGCCACCGATTCCTATATATTCAAGTCCGCTGCTTTCATTCCCTTAACAGGGCCCCTCGATCTTTCTGCCAGGAAAGTGATCTGCAAAATGTAGAACTGGCCTGCATCCCCTGTTGCTGGGTCCTATTACAGCTATGTTGTCACCCATGCTATAAACCACACCATTACACAGAGTTGTGCACCAACCTCAGCTTATCAGCTGCAATCGGTACATATTTTGCTCTAACTCTGTGTAGATGAATACCTTTTCGTCTTTGGGGAAAACGGCACGCACAGCTGTCAACATTTGGAGGCCAAATAATACCGTCTCATGTTTTTGCCTCCCCCGTTTCCTCTTTCTAGACAACTTTCCACAGATGCATTTTTCCCCTTTCAACTATGGGATTATGCCCCTTTGTCTCGGTGGCACAGATCTCTGCTGGAATTTCAATCTTTCCTCCAGCATCTCCCCCATTCAGGGAAAAAAACTTGGTTTGTCTCTGTCGAGCAGCCTGTATTTTCCAACCACTCACCTATCACTATTAAAATACATTAAGTACCTTTAAAGACTAAAGATAAATTTGACTAGTCACTACTGCATGGAAATCTGAGTATAAATATGTGCTACAGCTGATTGGGTGGGTGCCAGCCCACATTTCACCCCCTCTCTGATTCCATAGTACAACTTGCTATCAGGAGTTTGGAATTTTTCAAACATGCAAATAAAGCAGATGAAATGGGCCAGTTTACGAGTTGCAACTATTATCAATGAGTCTTAAGACTTATCAATGAGGTTTTTGTGGGCGACTGCTCCTATGAGTAAGGGACACTGCAGGAACTTCCTTAGGACACAATGTACCATTTGAGGCAAGTTGGTAAAGTAGATAATTTCTGAAAGGGGTTCTTACCACCACGTGTCAGAACACTATTTAAAGTGGAAGTTCTCGGAAATGTCTCTATCCCATCTATAGGCCATAAACAGTCTTTAACCCACTTATAGGCATACGTATCTGAGTGCAACAGCATGTTCTTGATTATTCACACTGAGGAAGCCTGCCAATTCAGCTCCCTTTCAAGGCAGTCTGACTGTTTGCGTTGCCATCCTCATATGCCAAACTTCATGTGTTGCTTTCTCAATTTACTTCAGTCAGATCTTATTAAACAGAGTCTTCTAAGTTTTCCACCCAAATTATTGTGGGTGGGGGTTGGGGAGAGAGCAGGTTGAAATAATCTTGTTATTTCAAAGTAGAGAGAGATATCTTCAGATGTACTTAATAGGAAAAGTTACATACATTTTGAAACAGCTTGCTTTGAGTTCAGACTAATAAATAATAGAGTGTTCTTGGCCCTTTACACTTGCCGGATGGACTTATCACGTACAAGGAAGGGGGCGGGAAGATGGGATCTGCAAAGGAACATATTTACCGTACCTATTTGTTGAGAACTCCTTGGACATGAGCAAAACTTTTACTTCTGAAAGAGTCACAGTATTCAAACTATGTATAAATGAATGTGAAAACTAAAGTTCTGTATAAAAACCTAGCCCATATACCAACTCACTGTTGAATAAATAGCTCAAACAAGTCTTATGTGCTGTTTCCCCCCACCAAACAGGCAAGGAGGACTTAGGGAATTATGCTGAATTGCCCAATCAAAGTACAAAGCTGCAGAAGGATAGCCCATAAGATAATAAACACATGCAAATGATCAAATATTATCTCAATAAACCAGATACATGAGGTTCCAGTACCCACACAGCCCTGTTTTCTTCTATTTGCTTCTCGCTTACATACACACACACACATAAACCCCAAGTGAATAAGCCTCAATTAACCAGAATTTTCCATCGTGTCTGATTCAGGAAACTGCTTAATAACTTCAAGTAAGACAGAGCATACTATTATAGTTTAAAATTACTTTCCATATCCTGGTTTGTTTGGAAGTCACTAATTGTAGTTTCTGATTTAGACATAATTTGAAGTTGCTATTGGATGCAACTTTCTGGCTTAGTCATCACTTGTGTAAGGTAGAATTAAGTAGGAGACAAGATCTGATTGCTCAAAACTAGACTTTGCTTGTTCCAAAGTAACTCCGATTCATAAATGATAAGGAAATCTATCAAGTCCAAGTCCTATACTCTAGAAACAAATGAGGCATTTAAATAGGAAAGTAAGGTGATGTGTTCTTCCATACTCTCATTAATCTATGGCAGACGTTTGAAAACTATGTCACATGGATCTTCCCCTTCTCCTTCTATTATTTCCATAGTTGTAAAGCAAGCACAACAAAACAAACTTCTTGGTTGAAGTGCTTCTTTTTCTGTTGTACCAAAACCCTTCTACTTTTTCAGATCTATGGTTTTAGGAAATATAGACATTAGCCTTTCCTTGCTAGTAATTTCTCCCATACAGAACCAGCAATTCACCCCCCCCCCCCTCAAAAAAAATTCTGCAATCTCTTTTTCCTGTAGAGGAAAAAAAAGTGGATTAAGGTAATACAGCAATCTAGATACAAAGGACAAAATGTGATTTGGAGCATGTTTGGGCATGCATGTTGCATCTGTTGAAAATACCCCAAACCAAAGTCTCTCTTCTCAGGATCTCATTTCAGCTGCAAAAGGTAGCCACAAGAGCCCAGGAAAAGACCATTGCTTTAAGATACTCCTGGTCAGATTTTACTCGTTGAAACCAGATTTCTGCGGACCCCTAACGTGGATATTGTAGGAAGGCACAAATTTTATTGGAAAATGATTAGAAGAGAAAGGGTTAATCACACACATTTTGCTGTAATTTGCTAATTACAATGTGTGTAATTAACCTTTTCTCTTCTAATCTCCATGATTGATACAACAGAGAAACATTGGGAGGTGTTCTCTTTTTATCCAACATCATAATGAATTACGGAAATTTTATTAGGATCAATACATTCATTGATAGTATTCTTGGCTTTGAACAGAATTCAGTTTTCAATCATAAATCAACATTTATTTATTTATTTATTTAATTTTTATCCCGCCTTTATTATTTTTATAAATAACTCAAGGCAGCGAACATACCTAACGCTCCTTCCTCCTCCTATTTTCCCCACAACAACAACCCTGTGAGGTGAGTTGGGCTGAGAGTGAGTGACTGGCCCAAGGTCACCCGGCTGGCTTTCATGCCTAAGGCGGGACTAGAACTCTCTGTCTCCTGGTTTTCTAACTTCTAAGAAACTTGTCCACGCATTTCCATTCATTTGTATTTTATTCTTTGTGTTGGTTTCTATTCATCTTTATGTGCTGAGACACACGTTGTATTTCCATATGTAATAAGAGATAAAAGCTTAGTATAGCAACCCCTTGGCTGATCATATCTGAACTTGCTTTTGTTTTCAAGAAAGCCAAAATCAATCAGTCTCCTGAACACATACTCTTTCTCTTTCCCAGCAGATCAGTTATGTTTGTTTACTTACTTGGGTTTTCTCTAACAACTTATACATAACCACAGCATGGATCTATCATTATACTTTTCACAATGCAATGCTACATACGGCTTCTCAAAAGAAGGCTTCAGGGAACTCAGGGAACCTTACTTCCAGATATCTGGCTACAGAATGGTTGCCTCAATCTCTACGAATACATGTTGATATGAATGCCAATTAACACATTTAAATGGTTTTCCATCTTCCACTCAGATGCAAGATACAAAATTCCACCCCTTCTTATCATAGCTACGTTTTTCTCCAAGTATATCCTTTCAATGTATTAGTTGAAGTCCACACATCTTAAAGTTGCCAAGTTTGAAAAACAATGCTATAGTCATTTAATGTGTTATATGAATCTTCTCCACACTTGAAATTCTATTGTTTAAAAAGAAACCTTTTAAACAACAAACTGTTGTTCAGGATAGTCATCTATAATGATCCTTGAGGGGCTTTTATTTTTCAAGTCAAATTAATGGCTAGTGAAGATGGCCAGAGTTACAGAGATACCGTGCAATTTGGGAAAAGCGTCCGACTCACCTGTGTGGGAATAGATAAACCATAAAGCTCCTGTCAGCAGTGCACCTATCACAAAAGCTGCAAAGGCAATTCCCACAACTGTCAACGTGTCCAGACCGTAGACCACAGCTGTGAAATCCAGAGGTTAGGGAGAAAAAGTCAACACATTTGGAATACAGAATCAAAGATATTTTACTTGCATTCAGAAAGACGAAACAAAAGGTGATGGCATTTTTTTCATGAATTGCATTCTGTAATCAGGACTTGGCACCTGTTGGACTCACCATATTTACCTTGAGCTCTTCTTGCCCCAAACAGGCTCACTCTGTCCCTCCCTCTCTTTCTGGCCCATGTCCCACTTTGCTCTCTGCTATCTATTTGGGATGGTGCGAAAGAATTGGTGTTTACGCCACAGTTTGGATTCCAGCAACTGTCGTCCACACAACAGGAGAAAGCTGGGTTGAAAAAAGCTGGTATGGAGATTTTGGGTCACAATGTCAACCCAAAGGAAAGCCTAAACTACACTATTTAATATATCTTTGTTTAGTGTGGCCCATATTCCACAGGAACAAAGCCGGGAAGCAGGATGCAGTTTTAAAATGTAGCTATGAACAGCCTCTACTATGAACAGCTTCGGCCTGTTAGGTTTCCTGCTGATTTCTGCTTGTTTTTAAGTTGGAAAGACTAAAATAACTTACTTCTCTAATTTTAGCAGCCTTATTTTTGAATGCATATATCCCTCAAACTTGTGCCTTTGAGGTAAGGCAGGATAAACTAATTCAAATAATTAAATAAGTGCTTTGCCAATTCTGTTCCATCTCCCCAACGTCTTCAGCGTATTAAGTGGGGAGTGGAAAGGCTGTCAACCAAGAGGGAATGCCAGCTTGAAAGTCAGCAAATACATAAATAGAAACAATTGTTTTTCACATTTGGCAGCAGTTTTAATTACGGAAATCAGTTCCAGGCTGTAATATCGAGCCTGCTCTGGGAGAGGCAGGACAATTTGTATGAGTGTGCATCTGGTTCCTGAAAGCACGGCTTTGAACATGTGCTCAGCAACTGCAGCCACTTCCAGCTATTCTGGACTTTCACTTCTTTTATGCAAGGATACCTGTGAGATGGAGCCTAATTAATTTTTATTGAGGTTCAGCAGTAAACATCCTATTTCTCGGGTCTCAAGGTTATCAAGAAACCAAGGGCACTTTCATTTGTCACTAACTTCACTGGAAGGCCATTCTAAGATGGAGTGCTAGCCATCTATACCCGTTTGACTCCATCAGCTGACTGCCCACTGTGAGACACTGCTTTCTTCACCACCACAGTACAGGGCCACAACTAGGGGGGGGGGCAAGCGGGGCATGTGCCCCGGGCACCGTGCTGGGGGGGCGCCAAAACGACAAAATAATCCATGGGGGGTGGCGCGGAATCCATGTTTGCCCCAGGTGACACAGACCCTAGTTCATCCCTGCCACAGTATTATGTATACACTGTTTTCTTTTCTTTATGAGGGTGTTGTACTATTTCATTTCTACGTGGCCTGCACAAGCCTGATCTGATTTAAAAAATAGCATAACGGGCTTGAGCAGAGAGAGAGACCATGGGTCTAGCCATCTGTGAAGTCCATCGACCAATCATTTGTTTATTTTTTAGATATTGTTTAGATATTATTTAGTTTTATTTATGGGTAATATTACACAAATTGACTTATACTTGGCCCAAGATGGAGGACTCTTGGCTTAAGCCTCTTTTCCAGAGCAAATATCTTGAGACTCAGTGGCAAGCAGTGTATTCCAGGGTTAAATGGGAATTTGAACCTGAGGGTCTAGTGCCCATTAGCAGCTTCCCCACATGGGTTTTCTATTAAAAAAATCTTCACTATATAACTCATACATTCAAAAGGTTTAGAATAATTCTCAGTTCCGCTATTCTCTGCTAGATTTCTAGATATAGTTCTCTAAAAGAGGGGACCATATATACTTACATGGTAACCCTTCGGAAGGTTTCGAGCGGGAAGATTTATCTGCCAAAAAAAGGAAAGGGATAAATGAAGGATACTTATCCAGCAGAATTTTATACACATCAGAAATTCTTAAGTAGAATCTGTAACATAGTAAGAAATCCAGTTAAAACTGATCAAGTCTGAGTTAGGGCGGAAAGAAGCGGAAAGAAAATCCTTTCTGTCTCATTAACTGTCTTCAGAGGAATAATCTTGAAAAATGCATGCAACAGAGTTACAAAAGTTACCAGGCACTGTCCAGTTATTGCCAACTAACAAGTATTGGCTTTTTCTGTAAATAATTAACATTTCACCCTTGGGGGATTATGGTAAAATAGGCGTGGTTATCCCAAAGACTGAATGGGAGACACGTAGATCCAAGGCAGTGAAGGAATACAGAGGCAAAATAATTTTACTTCCAAAATAGTTTGCATAAAACAGCTTCTCCTAATCCAGAGACCCTTCAGAAGTGTGGATTTCAAAGCCCAGAATCCCCTTGTCATCACAGTCATTGCTGAGAGATGAAGCCCATAGATCTGGAGGACACTCTGATTGGAGAAGACAGGCATGAAGTCTGCATAAATTTTAATAGTCACCATTTTACCAAAATCATTATTGATGTTCATTTAATATATTAATATATTTATTTATTTATTTATTTATTTAATTTATTCCCCGCCCATCTCCCATACAAGGGACTCTATATGAAACATATACTTGCTGGCTGTACAATCTTCCATATCCTCAAACCTGTGCTGCTCCCCACAGCCTTGGGAAGAAAGTGATTTACACCAGAGTAACAGAAAATGCAAACTAACTAATAAAAGAAAACCATACAGTAGCCTTAGGTCAAAAGTTTCTAATTATGTTCCTAATTCCACTAGGATTGAATTCACTACAGCAGTGGCGTCTTCTACATAATCCAACCTTGTAGCATAAACAAAACTGGAAGGATTTGTTTTCTCTTAGACATGCAACCATATTATCTTTGATCACCATTAATGGGAGTCACTTGTGTGACATGCAGAGAGAGAGGAGAGTTGTGGAACTGAACATTCTGTTCTGATTCTCTATCTATGGCGCCTCCAAATTTCTTTACTTGGCTTCTAGTGCAGATCTAACAGGAATGGATCCAATAATATGGTTTGTAACAATACACACAACAACTGGCCTGTTTTGCATCAAAATCAGTGACAACTAATGTCTTGGAGATGCAAATGCTCTTATTTAGTTGCTATCATTTCTAAGCCTCACAAATTTGCTCTTAGTTCATAATGACAGTTAACCTCAAGGGCTGCTTGATTCATAATCAAGAGGGTAAATGGCAGCAAAGACACATTGTGTGTATAATGTATGCCGATGCCCATTAAGCTGAATGTCTGAAAAATTCTGGGACACATTCCAGTAAACATCCCACAATAAATCTTACCAGTGCTTAGTGCTCTATGTTCATTATCAAACTCTTTTCTTATCTAAAGTAAGAAAAATCTAAAAAGATCTACTAAATATCTGGTTCAATTTAAACTATCGAGGCACTAGATTCCCTGGAGAGTTGAACCCCCGTGACATCAATTCTTGCTTATCCAATGGGGTATTTTGCTAGCTATTGAACTTCACAAGAGACTATGGATATGACCAGGAAAACACAAAAAAGCAAGCATTTTAATTGCATTGCACATGGAGACCAAATCTTTCTGTGTTGTCCTCAGTGGATTCGTTTGTGTCAAGGATAAAGATTTGCAAAACTCCTTGCAGTCTCAAATAGCTAAACAGAAACAGTTGTTCTTCACACACCCCAAGCAGTACACCATGGTATACCATCAACTGCTTAAATGCCAAAGAAGCGCTCTCTATGTGATGGAGGTTAAAGGATTTCTGATCCTCAGCTTTTAAAAAATCTCCCCTAGAAAGCATTCCTGAATTTCAAACAGTCTTTGCATGCAAGTGAAAGATTTTGATCTCCATTTGAAACCACTGAAACCCTCTAATTAATGTGCCATGTCAACACCAAATGGGAGTGTGCAAGGCTGAGGTTTTAAAAATAAGTTTAAATGCTCATGTTTGCTGCTGTTGCTAGAGGGGCCCAAAGAAAGGTTATTTTTATATACAAATGCATTGTTAGCTGTACTCTCTAGCTCTTGCCATACATACAGTATAAATCAACCCTGATTTTGAAAACATTGGTCCAACTTCAACTTGTTTAGCATAGGTTGTGGGGCTTGCCATGTTTAATCACTCTTTCCTTTTTCAACTATATTTTATTTTATTCATTCATTCATTCATTGGCAATCACTCGTAGCCGAGTAAGATTGTCTTCCAAGGGTAAAATTTTAACAGTGGATCCGTATTTACTACATACTGTATGGGGAGATTATATTCTGTAACTTTCCACCATTTTTCCAGTCATGATGGGGGCGGGGGGGGGGGGAGCGGAGAGGAAGCACAACAGTGATTTATTTAAAAAACAACAATCAAAGTTGAAATCTAGGATGAATAAGATAATGTTGACTTAAACAACCCTTTCCATGCTGGCAGCCCTTCTCCATGTGTGTGTTGGGATTGTATATTCCATAGTCCCCAGCTAGCAATAATGCCTGAATAATTTGGGACAGAGATCAGAATTTTGGATGTAGACTGTTTTGTCTTATCAATGTGTTTCCAACTACACAATGAAAAGAGCCTTTGTATATAACTTTAGTTTATAAAAAATGTTCATTGCACTTAT
Organism: Charina bottae; assembly: GCA_023362775.1. Lineage (NCBI taxonomy): Eukaryota > Metazoa > Chordata > Lepidosauria > Squamata > Charinaidae > Charina > Charina bottae. Next base: position 31,570,507 of record JALMGJ010000003.1, on the reverse strand, counting down.
TTACAGAGAGGCAAAAAAGATATATATTTATCCAGTATTTCCACTTTCTGGGAGCTTCAGATAAAAAGTAAATTAAAAGTTAGTATACATCATACAGGATTGTTTCTTTTCTCATATATATACATAGAGAAGGGGGAATATAGAATTAACAATATATTGAGGCAGACAAGGGTTTATTTATAGTGTAACCCTCTTCTTACTTCTACCTGTGCAAATAATTTTTGCTTATCAAAACAATTGCAATTTTTCTTTACAAAAAAACATTCATATGGTAATATCAGATGGATTCAATTGATTAAATTAACCAGTTAACTGAATTAGGTTAATTTAATTAGTTGGTAGCCTTGGATGCCTTAGAAAATTAAATTCTAAATAATGTGAGAAAAGCTATTTTTAAGAAAAGTAATTACGTGGAGAAAATAAGTCAATATAGAAAGTAGAAATGTGGCTTGTAGTCCTCAAGACATGAAGCACCCCAAAGCAAATTCAATGCAATATGTCTATGAAGGTTCTCAGTCATCCAGGTGGAATTGTCTGTAGCTTGAATCATGTCAACTGGATTTCTATTTTCTCTGTGGGAACGTTTCGCTCCTTATCCAAGGAGCTTCTTCAGTCTGAGCAAAGTTGGTAAGGGAATCCTAAATATGTTTCTAGGTAGCTGTGTGACCTTACACCTGGGGGCATGGTTATATTGAGATGTTATTTTAAGTCCTTTTATTATCTAAAGGAGGATCGTTAAGATCACCATGCTGCTGTTGAGCTTGTGAAATGGTCTTAATCTTCCTAGGCACAGAAGACAGAGCCGGGAGAAAGATGGGAGAAAGATATTTGAATATCTTTCTTGAATATAACTTGAATAGAGGTGGGGGCCTCAGGCACAATCTTTCTCCCATCTTTCTCCCGGCTCTGTCTTCTGTGCCTAGGAAGATTAAGACCATTTCACAAGCTCAACAGCAGCATGGTGATCTTAACGATCCTCCTTTAGATAATAAAAGGACTTAAAATAACATCTCAGTATAACCATGCCCCCAGGTGTAAGGTCACACAGCTACCTAGAAACATATTTAGGATTCCCTTACCAACTTTGCTCAGACTGAAGAAGCTCCTTGGATAAGGAGCGAAATGTTTCCACAGAGAAAATAGAAATCCAGTTGACATGATTCAAGCTACAGACAAATTCAATGCAGTGGAAAAGTTTTATCCAAGCAGATAGAAGCTAAGGAAGTTCTAATATACAAAGAAGGATAAAGGAGGACAGATCATTCCAAGCATAATCTAGAGATACGTTAATTATAACTTCCTCCTCCTGAAAAATAGGTTAACAGTCATACAAATATAGGGAGAAAAAAAATGAATCCCTTAAGGTGATCATTTCTAAATATATACAGCCATTTTCTTTGTGGCCGTAGCCTTTATTAACAAAAGCACACCATGCTTTAAAATATTTTCAGTACATCTGAAGTTCCACTCCAATTACAATGTTTAAATAAGTATTTACAGCCCCAAAGAAAGAAATTACACAGCTTTCACAGTGCCTATAGGATAACGGACAGCTGGAATCAATTGTGCAGCCTTATTTAATGTTTATGAATTCCATATTGTTATATAGAATCAAAATACATTCCTTTACAAGTCCTTGGCCAAATTACATTTCAAACAAGATTTAAGGAAAAGACAAGTGCAAACAAATATTAGTGTTCAAAAAATGATGGTGCCCTATAGACCAGGAACAACAATATGTCCAGAATGCAAAACTGTATATGCCTGGAGGCAAATTTTTACACAGGGATTCAAAACATATTCAGTACCTTCTGGCTTCCCTTTAGTTATAACAGCAAGAGGTTTGGTGAAGGTTTTTTTATTCTGCATCATTGCAAGGATCATATCGACATTAAGAAAGGTGCAAGCTTCATCTGGAGGGACACACTGCAAGATGGAGACAACAGGCAGCTTGTAAGATCAGAGACTCACTGAAAATATTTACGTTATCAGAGCAGATGTGCTGCATCATCCTCATCCTCAGTGGTATTTAGTAATGTTTACCCAAGAAGGAACAGAACTTGATAAAAATATTTTCCAAGTTCTGAGGCAAGAAGTCCCATCAGCTGCATTTCAACTTTGCCTTGATACTTGGGTTACTTAAAACTCTACCAATCCTCAAGGCTGCAGAGACTCTCTTCTCTGTGATGTCCATGCCAATCCACATGTTGCTTCACAACTGCTTTGAAAAGGTCCTTCTGTTTCCCACCCCAATTGCTATCTTCATTAGCACAACTCACTCCTGCCCTAGATGATGAGACTAGTCAGGGTGACTGTTTATCTGCTTTAAGACTGTTTAAGGTTTTTTTTCCCCTGAGTGAAAAAGTAGTACCAATCAAAGAGAATAGTAGTAGAAAAGTAGTATTGCCTGGTTAGAAAAGATGCTGACTACTTTAATGTTTTGGAACAAAAAGACTTTTCCCTGCTTAGAGATGTTTATTACATCTATAAAATAAATATTCTATGTGAGATAAACAATTAAGTTTAAACACTCATTTATTTTCCTTCAAAATCCTCTGAAGCAGGTCAACCTAATAATTCACCAGTGGGGGTTCAGAAACAATAGCACTATTTTATCTCAGCAGGATCTGAAAAATTAATGCTAATGCTATGAGCACTGAATAGTGTCAATAAATCTGAACCCCTTCAATAATAGAACACAGTTTCTATTTATCACCTGTAATCACTTAGTGGAATATAGTATATATCATGCTGTCAAGAGCTACAACAGTTTCCATTGGTGAAACTCAACAAATATTCTCCCACTGTTGTTAATTGCAATTATTCGTAAGTTTATTAACCTTTGGAATCTGTGCCAATGACAATTTATACCAAGTAGCTTCAGTTCACCTATGTTCAAGTGAGTGAAGCTGGTGGTTAAGCTGGCCTTCTTAAGAGACTTTTTCAGCTCCCAGAGATTCCCAGCTGACATGGCACATTGGCTGGACTTGATGAGCTGAAGTCCAATGACAAGGAAAGCACAGGTTGAGTGAGATTAATGGATTATGAGGATAACTGATATAGGCCTGGTTTATATGCCTGTACACCATTCTGGGAAAACACTGAATATACTTTAGAATAGCAACCTAATCTTAGCAAGGGGGACAAATGCTTCTTGGCAATTACAGTCTAAGTCCTGCTACAGAAGATCTTCCAAACGGATTGTTCCTTCTGATTCAAATGCTTTCAGGAAACTGAGTTGTATATATTATTCCTTTTAAAAAGTTTGCTTTAATGTGGAGGAGGAGGAGGAGGAGGAGGAGGAGGAGGAGGAGGAGGAGGAGGCGGCACAAAAAAAAGGGGGGTGGAAACAACAAAATACCTATTAGGTTACATACAAAAAAATATCAGTCAGCCACATTTTTAGTAAAGGTAAAGGTTCCCCCCGCACATTTGTGCAGTCGTGTCCGACTCTAGGGGCCGGTGCTCATCTCCGTTTGTTAGCCAAAGAGCCAGCGTTGTCCGGAGACGCTTCCACAGTCATGTGGCCGGCATGACGCGCGCGGAACGCTGTTACCTACCCACTGAAGTGGTACCTATTCATCTACTTGCATTTGCATGCTTTCAAATTGCTAGGTTGGCAAGAGCTGGGGGGAGTGCGGGAGCTCACTTTTTTATTTTTATTTTTACTTTCGTTTTTACATTACATCACATCTCTAAGCAGAGAAAAGTCTTTTTGTTCCAAAACATTAAAGTAGTCAGCATCTTTTCTAAACAGGCAATACTACTTTTTCACTCGGGGAAAAAAAAACCTTGAACAGTCTTAAAGCAGATAAACAGTCACCCTGACTAGTCTCATCATCTAGGGCAGGAGTGAAATGAATAAATCATTACTTTCATTTTTAGACAAACCATTAATACTTGACTATATGAAATTATATTCATCAATCCTTCCTTTATGCTGGAAAAGAGCCAACTCACAGACAGAACGTTCATATTATGCTACACCTCAATATTATAACAGCCCAAAATACAGAAGAGTAGCTTCATACTGTACAAGCTATTCTAGAAAAGGTAAAGGTAAAGGTTCCCCCCGCACATTTGTGCAGTCGTGTCCGACTCTAGGGGCCGGTGCTCATCTCCGTTTGTTAGCCAAAGAGCCAGCGTTGTCCGAAGACACTTCCGCGGTCATGTGGCCAGCATGACACATGCGGAACGCTGTTACCTACCCACCGAAGTGGTACCTATTCATCTACTTGCATTTGCATGCTTTCGAATTGCTAGGTTGGCAAGAGCTGGAGCTAGTGCGGGAGCTCACTCCGCACGCAGGGCTAGGGATTCGAACCTCCGAACTTGCAATCTTCTGATTGACAAGCCTGGCGTCTTACCCGCTGAGCCACCACGCCCCTAGAAAAGCTCACAGTTATTGGTTAACATTAACTGCTGCTAATTGGTTTAACCAAGCAGCCACACTTATAACTCCTTTGGCTGCACTATTGTGTAAAGTAGCTTCCGAAAGTTGGCACTCTCCAGCTATGCAACTCCCAGCAAAGGTGTAAGGCTGGGCTCCTTAAACTAAAGGCCATGACCCCCAGGAGGTCATAGCAACTTGGCCAGAGTCACTTTTTTTTTTAACCTGGGCTTGCAGAGGCAAAGAGGGAGATGGCAAGATTTTACTCCGTGCTTTGTCTGTGCAAGCTGGCTGTTGGCTGTGGGTTCATCCAGGCAGAACAAGAACAAGTTTTGACAACCGCCCAGAGTCGTTCCTTGAGTGAGAGGGGCGATGACTATATCTGAAGTATAAATACATAAATAAAAAAACACTCTCCAGGGTTGTGAAACTCTTTCTGTACTTTGAACTCTACCTTCCCTGTTCAAATCTGCAGCAGGCAGTTGCAAATTGCAAAGTTTGCAACCCTCTGTGATTTCTAGATTGAAATTTGATTATTAAGGGTGAGTGGTACCTTTATTTCTTGCCCAGCTCTAACCCCAATAAAATCATTAGTTTTATTCATTTAGCACTTCAGTCCTGGCACTGCGAAATTTGAAAACCCTGGCTTTCTCTATTTTCCTTTTCAGGGATTCACACTGAAGAAGCAAATTCTTAATTTCATCAGCCTTGTTAATCTGCCAGAGTCTGTTGCAATATAGGTGTGTCATATTGTACATGACTGATATTCTCAGAAAAGAATCTCTGTGCACCTTTTTTTGTCAGATCTGCAACTTAAACCACAACCAACAAAGTTTTGGCCTAAGTTTTATCTTAAACTCTCAGTAATGGCATAGATTACAGAACAAGGTAATTACATATGTGGGTGTGGGTGTGTGTGTAAGAGAGAGAGAGAGGAATCTTTTCACAACTGACCTTAGCCAATCCTTCAGCATCTTTTTCTTTCTTTGTGCATAAGGTCACCTCACAGTGCAGGAAGAGAAGAGAGCTGTTGAATGTGGATTTGAATATGAAGCTAAAACGCTTTTTGTCTGTCTGTGCATTTAGTATGGGAAAATTAGCTTTTGGAACATTGTAGAATTTTACAGACTCATCTTTGGGACAAATATTTTCAATAATGGTATACTCTGACATTCGATCAGGATAGGAATTTGGTGAAATAAAGCAAGTTTGGATTGCAAAGCCCAGGGATCTCTCAGCCTTTGTAAGAGAAATCTGTGTAAGAAAGAAAGAAAAAAGATTTTGCTGCATTTAATGGTTGGAAGATTGCAGAGCAGTACTAATAAAGAAAGTCAGTCAGTCAGATGTTGAATACCTTGGTTCCCCCTCCCACCTGGACAAGCTACTGCAGTATTAGGAAACCCGGTGCCTACCACTCCCCCACAACACAAGGGATTTTAAGAGTTATAGTCCAACATATCCAGGAGACCCTTTTTCTCCTATGGTAACACCATTTTTTGAAAAGTGGACTATGGAAACAAAGTTTCATAGGCTTAATGTCCTAAAAGTCTTTGTTATGCTAAGTCATGGTTTCTTTATGGTTTGTTCAATAAACCTCAATTGGCTGGGTTCATATATAATGCTAAGTCAAATGAAAGCTAACAGCATTCTAGTTTAGCACAGGGTCAACTCATTACTAAGAGGAATTGCACTCTTTTAAAGTGTGGTGAGGCAGACTTGGTTGAGTGTAGATGGGTGTGAATGTTAATTTTTACACAGTCAAAAATAATCAACGTGATATTAGAACAGGACGTTATCAAATTAAGGAACAAATGGAAACTTTATCTTCTGCCCTTTACACAGAGAGCAGGAGAAAGAGGTGAACACTAATTGTATATATAGAGTTTGCATGTGATACACAGCAGTTTTTGGAAATTTTTCATAATGGCTTCTACACACTGTAGGAGGAGAGCTGTGTTAGTCTATGGTAGCCAGAAATCTCACACTAATATCTTTAATAAAAAGGCATATGCTTTTGTAACTCATGTCATTGTTAGCAGGTTATGAAGATGTAGTATCAGACTAGAAATGCCCATGTAATTTAGGCTAGTATCAAAATAGAACTGGGAAACCATAGTTGTTATATTCACACTTATGAAGCTTGCTCTGTTCCTTTAGGTCATTCTTTCTCAGCCAAACTTACCTCATGGCATTAGTATGAGAAATAGGATGAGAAAGAAAGAATCGTGCACACTAATTTTTTTAACTGTGTGTGCTCATGCATGTTAAATCAGTTTTGCCTACAACTTGGAAGATAGAAACATGAAACAATAGAGTATTATTTTCATGAATGACTGTTATTTCATAGAAGACTTGATGAAGAAGACACACTTTTTGCACTGGACTTGCCATACTACAAAGATTCTTTGGTCTTTACCACAAAAGCATTATCTTATTCAAGATCTGTACAATTTCCTTTTTCAGAAACCACAAGAGAACACATCTGTCTGCCAGAGGCAATTGCACCAGGCCAGCTTAGGACATACAAGAACAGACTTTGCTCAGCTTCCATGTTCCTGAAAAACATTTCACTGATTTCTATTTCTGCTTGAGTTCATTACCTCAACAAAAATCTGGCTGTTCTCTGCAACAGAGAAGAATCCTTGAATTGGGGTACGAAAAAGGTCCGTCTCGTACAGTTCCATTCCAAAGGTGGCGTTGCCAACACGCATTTCAGGTGGCCAGAACATGGGAACCTTTGAAGCTTTGGGTTGATGGAATGTGCAATTGAACTAGGCCAAAAAACAAGAAAACAAATTTATTTAGGAAGATAGAAAAATAATTAAGGGGAGGCAAGAAACAGGCTGGGGACTGCATGTGGTCTCCCAATTACATTTTTATAGCCCCTAGAATCCCTTACAGTTAGGCTGACCATACGTCCCGTTTTGAACAGGACAGTCCCGTTTTTTTAACATTTCCGGACCGTCCCATCGTTTTAATATAAAAGTCAAATTTGTACCATTTTTAAAAAAAACCTGTCAGGAACTAGCCTGTCTCTGCCACCAGGCCAGCTGCCACCATGCCAGACTCCGAGCCAGAGGAAGAGGAACCGAGAGCCGGAAGTAGCTAGAGTGGCGTGAAAGAGCCAGAGCAGCTGATTGGAGGGAACCTAGAAGAGGAATCGCCTCCTCCTATCAGCGCGCGGCAAAAGAGGTGGGAGAGGCCCGATTGGCCCCCACACGCAGTCGGCGCGAAATTTGAAAGATAAAAGGCCAGCACAGTCAGCACGTAAGTTTACATAAGTTTAACCCCGTCCTGTTTTTGCCATCCCAATGTCCCGTTTTTGTCTCAAGGAAATATGGTCAGCCTACTTACAGTCCTGCTGCCAAGACACCAAATTTCAGCAGCATAGTCTTCTGCCATGTTATTTTTAATGTTTTGAGCCTTAAAGGTAAAGGTAAAGGTTCCCCCCGCACAATTGTGCAGTTGTGTCCGACTCTAGGTGCCGGTGCTCATCTCCGTTTGTTAGCTGAAGAGCCAGTGTTGTCTGAAGACGCTTCCACGGTCATGTGGCCGGCATGACATGCGCGGAACGCTGTTACCTTCCCACTAGGTTAGATCTAAAATATTGAAGTGATTTGGAGTCCTAATTCCATCCCATCAGACAATCTCTCCAGAAAGACCCAGATATCCCTCCCCCCCACATATATTTCAAGTATCACTGATTCGCAAACATTTTTGAAAGGGAAAAAAATCAAGCTCTCTTCAAAACTAACTCATCTCTCCACTGCTTTGATTTAGAATGATGTTCTTTTCTTAACTTGTTTTATTTATTTATTTATTTATTTATTTATTTATTTATTTATTTATTTATTTATTATTTCTAACTTATATCACCGCCCATCTCCCCCCACAAGGGGACTCTGGGCGGTTTACAACCAAGTCAGCAATTAAAAACATATAAAATACTTTATACAATCATTAAAATATAAAAATATAAAATCCAAGAGGCTGTAAGTGATGTTTACGAACCAAACTATTTACGGTGCGAGCCATCCCCAGGAAGAACTATTACTCATCCTGTCCCAAGCGAGGTGGCAGAGCCAGGTTTTCAGTTGCTTCCTGAAGGTCAGGAGTGTGGGGGCTAGCCTCACCTCAAGGGGCAGGATGTTCCAAAGGGCGGGTGCTACGGCAGAGAAGGCACGCCTCCTGGATCCCGCTAGGTGAAATTCTTTTACTGATGGGATCTGTAGCATGCCCTCTCTGCATGACCGGGTGGGGCGGGTCGATGCTCTGGGGATGAGGCGGTCTCTAAGGTAGCCTGGTCCCATGCCATGTAGGGCTTTAAAGGTAACAACCAACACCTTGAATTGGACCCGGAAGCAAACTGGTAACCAGTGCAGCTCACGCAGCAGAGGTGTCACGTGTGCCGATCTTGGGGCACTCATAACTGCGCGCGCAGCCGCATTCTGGACCAGCTGAAGCTTCCGGATACTCTTCAAGGGTAGCCCCATGTAGAGTGCATTGCAATAGTCTATATGGGAGATGACCAGGGCATGAGTGACTTTACGGAGGGCATCTCGGTCCAGGAAAGGGCGAAGCTGGCGTACAACTCGAAGTTGCACAAAAGCCCTTCTGGCCACGACTGCCACCTGCTCTTCAAGCAGGAGTCGTGAGTCCAGAAGGACCCCCAGGTTCCGCACTGAGTCTGAACGGGGTAGTGCCACCCCGTCCAGATCTAAAGATGACAACTCCTTGGATCCCGAGACGCCATCAATCCACAGCCACTCCGTCTTACCAGGGTTCAGCTGAAGCCTGTTGTTCCCCATCCAGACCCCCACAGCCCTCAGGCACTGAGAAAGGGCAGAAACTGCATCACTTAACTCACCCGGGATGGAGATATATAGTTGAGTATCATCAGCATACTGATGATACCTCATCCCGTGTTGGCGGATGATCTCACCCAGCGGTTTCATGTAGATATTAAATAGGAGAGGGGAGAGAACCGAGCCCTGCGGCACCCCACAAAGTAGGGGCCGAGGCTCGGACCTCTCATCTCCTATCACCACCGATTGGGACCAGTCTCGGAGGAAGGAGGTGAACCAGCGCAAAACTACGCCGCCCACCCCCAACTCCCCGAGCCGCCCCAAAAGGATACCATGGTCGATGGTATCGAAAGCCACTGAGAGGTCAAGAAGAGCCAGGATGGATGCACTGCCTCCATCCCGCTCTCACCAGAGATCATCTGTAAGTGCGACCAATGCAGTTTCTACCCCATATCCCGGCCTGAATCCTGACTGGAAGGGGTCTAGATAATCCGTATCATCCAGAATCCTCTGGAGCTGTAATGCCACCACTTTCTCAACCACCTTCCCTAAAAAGGGAAGGTGGGAGACGGGACGAAAATTGTCCAACACTGTAGGGTCCAGTGATGGCTTCTTGAGGAAGGGGTGCACCAGCGCTTCTTTAAAAGCAGCCGGAAACACTCCCTCTCCCAAGGATGTAACAACCATCGCATGGACCCAGCCACATGTCACCGCTTTCACTAGCCAGGAAGGGCATGGGTCAAGATGACACGTAGTGGCCCTTACAGTCCGGAGGATCCTGTCCACTTCCTTGGGCTCAACAGGATCAAACTGTTCCCAGATAACCGGGCATAGACGTTCCCTTGGCATCTCCCCAGACCATGCACCACGCTTGGAGTCCAGCTTAGAACGAATCCGAGCGATTTTATCCGCCAGATGCTCCGAAAATTCCTCCGCACGGCCCTGAAGGTGGGTCACTGGGCCCACCTTACCCAGGAGAGATCGAGTAATCCTAAACAGGGCCGACGGGCAGCATTCTGCAGATGCAATAAGAGTGGAGAAATATTGACGTTTCGCCACTCTTACCGCCACCAGGTAGGCCTTAACCGCGGCTCTAGCTAGTGTTCGGTCAGATTCGGTCTTTGTCTTCCTCCAGCGGCGCTCTAGACGTCTCTTAACCCTTTTCAAAACCCTCAATCCCTCCGTGAACCACGGGGAATAACGGGTCGAATGGGGCAAGAGAGGCCGCACAGGCGCGATCCTGTCCAAGGCCCCGGCCGCTTCCTTATTCCAGGCTGCGGCCAGGACCTCCGCTGGACTGTGCAAAAGATCCTCGGGTATAACCCCCAGCTCCCTCTGAAACCCTATCGGGTCCATTAGTCGCCGGGGGCGGACCAATCGAATAGGTCCAGCCTCCCTGCGGAGTGGGGCAGCATATGAGAATCTCAGGGCCACCAGGGAATGATCTGACCATGACAATGGGGAAAGATGTAACTGTCCCCCCAGATCATCTTGCCATTGCTCCGACAAGAACACCAAGTCCGGAGTGAGGCCACTGTCTCGAGTCGGGTCCCGAATAATCTGAGTCAGGCCCATGGCTGCCATGGTAGCCATGAACTCCCGAGCCGCCTCCGAGGCCTGTCCCAGAGATGGCAGATTGAAGTCCCCCAGAACCATAAGCCTGGGGAACTCCACCGCCAACCCCGAGACGGCCTCCAGCAGCTCAGGCAGGGAGGTTGCTACGCAGCAGGGAGGCTGGTACAGCAGCAACACTCCCAACTGCTCTCGGGAACCCAACTTGAAAAACAGGGTCTCACATCCGGCCACTTGTGGAGCAGCGCCCCTGAAGGCTACCATCGACTCTCTGATAACAACAGCCACCCCTCCTCCCCTGCCCTGGAGTCTCGGCTGGTGCCATACTTGAAACCCGGCCGGGCAGATCTCTGAGAGGGCAACCCCTCCTCCTACGCCCAGCCAGGTTTCAGTAATACACGCCAGGTCGGCCCCCTCCTCCGTGATCAAATCACATATGAGGGGGCCCTTGTTATTAACCGACCTGGCGTTAAGCAACAACAGCCGGAATCCAGGGCCCTCGAGGATCTGTTGACCAGGGCCTAGGTTTGAGCCTGGAGGGCCGGAACACACCACCGGTAACAAACACCGGGGGCGTCTTCCCCAACGATGGCCTGCCCTCCTGCTCCCGCCATAACATCCCCGACCCGTCACCACCTCAATAGAACAACCCGCCCCATAGCCCCCAGAGTTTTCAGGCCCAGTTGCCTCCACCACCGGACCTCCGAAAACCCCAGATTGAAACAAGGGTCCCCTCACCCATTATTGCAAAATTTAGAATCAGACTAAAGAGAATAGGGAAGACCCACAGATCAGTTAGATATGAGCTCACTAATATTCCTAAGGAATATGCAGTGGAGGTGAAGAATAGATTTAAGGGACTAGATTTAGTAGATAGGGTCCCAGAAGAACTATGGACAGAAGTTCGCAACATTGTTCAGGAGGCGGCAACAAAAAACGTCCCAAAGAAAAAAAAAACCAAGAAGGCAAGATGGCTGTCTGCTGAAACACTGGAAGTAGCCCAAGAAAGAAGGAAAGCAAAAGGCAATAGTGATAGGGGGAGATATGCCCAATTAAATGCAAAATTCCAGAGGTTAGCCAGAAGAGATAAGGAATTATTTTTAAACAAGCAATGTGCGGAAGTGGAAGAAGACAATAGGATAGGAAGGACAAGAGACCTCTTCCAGAAAATTAGAAACATCGGAGGTAAATTCCAGGCAAAAATGGGTATGATCAAAAACAAAGATGGTAAGGACCTAACAGAAGCAGAAGAGATCAAGAAAAGGTGGCAAGAATATACGGAAGATCTGTATAGGAAGGATAATAATATTGGAGATAGCTTTGATGGTGTGGTCAGTGAGTTAGAGCCAGACATCCTGAAGAGTGAGGTTGAATGGGCCTTAAGAAGCATTGCTAATAACAAGGCAGCAGGAGACGACGGTATCCCAGCTGAACTGTTTAAAATCTTGCAAGATGATGCTGTCAAGGTGATGCATGCCATATGCCAGCAAATTTGGAAAACACAAGAATGGCCATCAGATTGGAAAAAATCAACTTATATCCCCATACCAAAAAAGGGAAGCACTAAAGAATGTTCAAACTATCGAACAGTGGCACTTATTTCACATGCCAGTAAGGTAATGCTCAAAATCTTGCAAGGTAGACTCCAGCAATTCATGGAGCGAGAATTGCCAGATGTACAAGCTGGGTTTAGAAAAGGCAGAGGAACTAGAGACCAAATTGCCAATATCCGCTGGATAATGGAGAAAGCCAGGGAGTTTCAGAAAAACATCTATTTCAGTTTTATTGACTATTCTAAAGCCTTTGACTGTGTGGATCATAACAAATTGTGGCACGTTCTTGGTGGTATGGGGATACCACGTCATCTTGTCTGCCTCCTGAGGAATCTGTATAACGACCAAGTAGCAACGGTAAGAACAGAGCACGGAACAACGGACTGGTTTAAGATTGGGAAAGGAGTACGGCAGGGTTGTATACTCTCACCCTACCTATTCAACCTGTACGCAGAACACATCATGCGACATGCTGGGCTTGAGGAATCCAAGGCTGGAGTTAAAATCGCTGGAAGAAACATTAACAATCTCAGATATGCAGATGATACCACTTTGATGGCTGAAAGCGAGGAGGAGTTGAGGAGCCTTATGACGAAGGTGAAAGAAGAAAGTGCAAAAGCTGGGTTGCAGTTAAACCTCAAAAAAACCAAGATTATGGCAACGAGCTTGATTGATGACTGGCAAATAGAGGGAGAAAAAGTGGAGGCAGTGACAGACTTTGTATTTCTAGGCGCAAAGATTACTGCAGACGCTGACTGCAGCCAGGAAATCAGAAGACGTCTACTTCTTGGGAGGAGAGCAATGGCAAATCTTGATAAAATAGTTAAGAGCAGAGACATCACACTGACAACAAAGGTCCGCATAGTTAAAGCAATGGTATTCCCTGTAGTAACCTATGGCTGCGAGAGCTGGACCATAAGGAAGGCTGAGCAAAGGAAGATAGATGCTTTTGAACTGTGGTGTTGGAGGAAAATTCTGAGAGTGCCTTGGACTGCAAGAAGATCAAACCAGTCCATACTCCAGGAAATCAAGCCAGACTGCTCACTTGAGGGAATGATATTAAAGGCAAAACTGAAGTACTTTGGCCACATAATGAGAAGACAGGATACCCTGGAGAAGAAGCTGATGCTAGGAAAAGTGGAAGGCAAAAGGAAGAGGGGCCGACCAAGGGCAAGATGGATGGATGGTATTCTGGAGGTGACGGACTCAACCATTGGGGAGCTGGGGATGGTGATGGCCGACAGAAAGCTCTGGCGTGGACTGGTCCATGAAGTCACGAAGAGTCGGAAACGACTGAACGAATAAAAAACAACAACCCCTCACCCATGCACACATCCTCCCGTACCCAGTCACTCTCAGGAGGCAGGAGGCCCACCAGCGCACCAGCGATTAGCTTTCGGCGCTGTGAGAACCCAACCACCCCCGAAGCATTCACTCCACACTCTGTGGAGTGTGTTTTCCTGTCTAACCCTCTCATGAATGGTACCATAAATTCCTTGTGAATGCACATATCTGTGCACACAAACAAACAATACCCTCTGACCTTACTAAAGCAGCAATTTTAAATCTTATTCACTAGATCTATGGCAAAAAAAGACAATTGTATACACAGACACAACCAAACAGAAATAAACATTTTGGTAGGGCTTATCATTTTGAACAAAGAACAGATTGTGAGATAGGAGAAATGAAGAAACCCAGAAATATTGGCTGAAGAGAAGCTTTTCTTAAAACCAAAAAAAACATATTTGGGAAGAAAAGGAATACAGAGACTACTCATACTTTAACAGTATGAAAAAAATGATATTGCTTTGGAATTGGAAGGAGTTTAGTACTCTGGTTCCTGATTCAGTAAAAGACATATAATGTACAAGTACATTGGAAAGTGTTTAACTTCCAATCAGCCCGTGCATCATAAAAGTTTTTTTTATCAAACACTTTGAAAATCAAAGTTCTAAGAAATGATCATATCAGTCTTCTGAATTCTCAAGCCAAATGATGGATAATTGATACATACCACAACGATTATAGGCCGACTGGAAAATGTGATGTCCGATTCATCTGCGTCCCCAGGGAAACCATTATCCCCTGATTCCATGTCTTCATAATCAACCACCCAACCACTGGCTTCAGTTGATGGTGGCAGCTGGATAACAATCTTTAACCAAATGAGGAAAGGGAAAAAAAAACAACTGTCAAAGCTGTTTTGGGTCCTGGTTCCATCTCACCTGTCTCCTTGAGCAGAAATATGCAAGGAAGAGTTGCTTATGGGAAAGATCTAATACTACTGGAGCAATCTGTTACCTGCTCTTTCAAGCTTATCCTAGCTTTCCATGCAACCATTGTTTGAAATGTTAGACCAAGATAATAACTATGTTCATAGGAAGTGGGCCTTCCTTTCCCAATCTCAGCCTCTTCTGGGGGATATGCTGGCTAGGAAATTCTAGGATTTGAAGTTCACAGAACTGGAAGCTGCCCAGATTGGTGGAAGCTTGTTTTGCTTTATGTATGCAAACTGAAGGAACCTATGCAACAGGCTGGCCTCACGTGCTCTAATCAGGGGAATAGCTTAGGAACAGCACACCTTAAATTTTACCATTGATTAGAGTTTATTTAAACTGTGATTCTTACTTTGCACCGAACTTGTCAGGAATTGGTCAAATGTAAGTGAATGCTGAATTATTCCTATTCTTAACAATACAGAATAAAAACGGGGAGTATGCATTGCAAGTTCTAAATGATGCTGAACATTGCTCCTGTAGGAAGTTATTGAATATTACAGTTAGAAATGGCTACCCAAGGATCTGAACCGCTCACCCCCACATCTTCCCAGTCAGTCCATTAATCTATTCATCATACCATTCTGGTAAATATGCAAAAATACGTTAGGCTTCCAAAACTGGAGTGAATTAGAAGTATCATATTGGCTTTAAAAAGCCATCTGAGTATTGGCATATAAATGAATATACCAGCAGCTTTGCTTCTGCTTCTGGTAAAACTATAATATATACCGCGTTTCAAAAAAGTAATGGGTCATTGAACTGGACTTGCCTATATCCTGCTTTTCAATAATCATCATAACATTCAATAGGCAAAGAGCATTAACTTTGTACTACTTCTGTATTTCTTTTTTTGAAGAACACACATTAAGAGTGAATTTTCTTACTTTTACTTTCCTTTTGTATTTTTTTCCTCCCTGCTATACACATTTAAGTCTTTACCACTCCCAACTATGTTTTTTTAAAACAAAAACAAAAACCCTTTCCCATTATAACTCCCACATTGGGCTGCATTACTCATTTTCTACTTGCTTTTCATACATAAATGTTCCCCGCATATTCAACTCCTCTGAATTTCCTGATGGTGCAGCATTTCCTCAACTCAATTCTACCTTTGTTTGCTCAGATGACGGATGGTTGATATGCAAAAGGTACTTCTAAGCTTTTTAGGCATTTACTTCATAATTCTCTACTAGTTTCAGTGTTTTAGAAATTGGTCTCAGTACTAAGAAAAATCTGTGCTTTAGATTTCTAGTAGAAGATAAATAGCGGCGTGTTTGAGATCAATTTAACTTTTAAAGATAGCAGTCCAACTGCTGAGTTGAGATCCAGATGTATATTTTTCCACAGCCTGTTGATCTATAGTTTTTGTTGGGTACATCTCTAGATCAAATGCCAAAAGCTCTAGCCAATAAAGGATTTTAAGTGTTTTGTTTTTTTTTTAATTGGATCAGGCTATGTCTGATCAGGTTGCCTTAGCTATATTTGAGTTGGACAACATTTTTTTCTTTATTTGCCAAAATTGTCACTATGTGCTGAAATTACAAAAGCCAATAAAAACAATAAAAACAAGCCAATGCTTGTTTACCTGAACTGGCCAACATCCACCCAAGTCGCAGTGAAAATACTGAACCAGTCTGAAGGTAAAAATCTTACATGGGGCACAATAACTTGCATAGCTGCTTACCCACTTGGAAAAATCAATTTCAACCCTTGGATTCAAATTTCCAGCACTGAATATACATTAATATTGAAAATATATTTAACATAACTACCATATGCTAGGAAAACCATAAAAGAAGCATATACAATTTGGAAGTTGTCAAGTTAATGTATCAGGTTTACTTCCTAAATAGGTTCATGCTTGCAGCTAGTACTGAAAAACTACTATAATTATTCAAATATTCTCACCCCAATCCAAAATAACAACAACAATGATGAACAACAGAAAGAGATCTCACAGATACAGTTCTATTAAAAATATTTGTCCTCATTCAGATTTTCTGATTTTTGCATATCTTTGCCACTGAATGTTATCAGAATTTCATATATACACTATTAAAATGGAATCTGTGTTACAAACTAATACCAAAGTTTTGCACTTGCTTCATATATCTCCTAAACAAAGTCATCCAACAGGCAATGTGCTAGATTGAAAAACTAGAATTCTTAAGATTCTTTAACTAGTTGCACCATCTTTAGTTGTAGTAACTGCAACCAAACACTTCCTGTTCTTGGTGATCAGTCTTTTACATTGTTCTGTAGGAATTTTGGCCCATTCCTCCATGGCAAACTGCTTCTACAAGAAACATCTGAGGGTCTTTTAGCATGACCATTTGTCCTGTTCCAACTGAGGCACGACACAAGGAGCGGTGTTAGCAATACTTTATTAAGGAATAAACAAGTCCTTTGCGGTTAAGAACTGCTCCATATATCAGAGGCACATGACAAGGTCTTTCGCGAGGCAACCACATGGTAAGGTGCGAGCGTAATTCCATGTGGCGGCGAAGCAAGGCAGCAACGTGGTTCCAACGTGGTAACAAGGCAAGGCGCGGAGTCAAGAGCCAGCGTGGCAGCAACACAAGGCTTGGGGGCACGGACCAGTGCGTTTGCAAGACAAAGCTGGAGTTTGGAGGCTGGCGCAGCGACGGCACGGGGCTTGGGAGCAGGATCCAACGCGACAGCAAGGCAAGACTGGGGATCGGAGATTGTCACAATGGTGGCTTGTAGCTCGGGAGTGGGATCAGATGCGACAGCAACGCGGAGCTTGGGAGCAGGATCCGGCGTGGCAACAAGGCAGGGTTTGGGAACGGGGCTTGACTCATCCTCCGAGTGAGGCGCGAGGGCGTATTTCCAGCGCAGTGACAAGGCGAGGCTCAGGAGTGGGATCTAACTCGGCAGCAGCACGAGGCAGGAGATCATGGCTCACCTCAGTGGGGAAGGATGTCTATGCAGGGTGGAACGAACGGTTGTCTCCGGCAACCTGCTCTGGTAACTGGTGCCTTTTACCATCTTGATTTTCCTGCCGTTTGCGTGTCCTGCCCAATCACATCTCCCATTGCTCGGCGCGCCTCTCTGCCCTTCTCTCTCTCGCACTGGTAGGTGGCGGTGAGTCCACCCCCTGGTTTCCACCAACCGGCGCCCTAAGGTTTTGCCGCCCAAAACTTGAAACTAGCCCAACCCCTTGTTCGAATTTCACGCCTTTTTCGCTGTTTCCCACCTCGACAACGGTTGGCTCCTCCTACCCCTCGG
Source organism: Charina bottae (assembly GCA_023362775.1). Classification (NCBI taxonomy): domain Eukaryota; kingdom Metazoa; phylum Chordata; class Lepidosauria; order Squamata; family Charinaidae; genus Charina; species Charina bottae. Next base: position 31,552,656 of record JALMGJ010000003.1, on the reverse strand, counting down.
ATTCAACCTCCATCCTGACACCATTGCAGATCCTGCCACATTTTTATTGCATGTTGGATGACTTTACTTCAGAAATAATAGACACAAGATCAGACCCTAAGTCAATAGGACCCAGATGAAGTTCTCATAACTTTCAGAAATTCAGAAAATCAGAAGGAGAGCAAGTTCTATTTCACCAAACTGTATAGCCATATTTGAAGAATAGAATGAGATGGTGCTGCCATCCCACCTTCCCTTGCTAGTAAGCAGCATTACAATACTATATACCAGGGTTTCTCAACCAGGGTTCCATGGAACCCTAGAGGTCCGCGAGAGGTCACTAGGGATTTCCTGAGAGATCAGGGAAAAATTATTTCAAATTCGGGCAACTTCACATTAAAGAGGTAAGTTTCATTGTTTATTTCTAGTTTAAGAACACATATGTTAATACAGGCCTACCCATGAAACGAATATAAAGTTTTGTAACTTCTGGCCTACATTTGAGCCTGAATGTGCAGGGGTTCTCCGAGGCCTGAAAAATATTTCAAGGGTTCCTCCAGGGTCAAAAGGTTGAGAAAGGCTGCTATATATGATACCATGAACTTCTGTCAAAAGATATTAGAAAGGCAACCTGTGGACAGAGAAGCAGCTAGGAAACTGTTCCTCCCATCTCATGTATTTTGCCCCTCAATGTTTTTAGCTTAAGCCTGGAAAGGAGATGTGGAGCAGATTTCACTAGCTCTGAATCAGAGAAATAGCTCAGAACTAATCTCTGATGCTCCTCCTGTTCTGGTGTCTTCTAAGAGCTGAGGAGCAGAAGGAGAGAGTTGGGATTCCATGTCAGTATTCTAGGAGTTAAGAGACTCACAGAGTTGAGATACTCACAGAGTTAAGATACACAATGTTATCCAAAGGATAGGCAATCTGCCGAGTCCCACAATCATGCAAAGATGACTCCAGAATAAAATGGGTCCTGTTTGTTTTAGCTCTGCAATTAGGATCCAGCAGAGAGAGCTGTGTTCCAATGAAACCGTTAGCCTAAAAAGAAAGAGAACAAGACACAACCACTGATCAGAACTGCAAAGGACAGGGATAAGAAGCCACAACTAATACCAAGCATTTTCTCTGACATTGTGAAATTCTGTATTAGAACTCTGTCGTGTGATCAATTGTGCTGTCACAATGAGTCTGAATTAGGAAACCAGCAGGGCAGCTATCCAGCAGATAGGGAACTGGAAGACCAGTGCAGGCTTAGTCTACCCATTCAGTAGAATGAAGTTTCAAGATCCCGAGACTGTAAAGCAGACTCGATCATTTCAGAATATAATAGAGAAATGTGATTTTCGAGGTTCCCATCCAATTAGAAACAAAACAAAAGTTTCCTTACATGTATAAAAGCTACCATAGAAGGGAGGAAGGCAGTACACTTTTCCATTTCCTCTCTGTGAGATTTCTACATGAGTGGACTTTTAAATGGAGGGGGATGTTAAAAAAAGCGACCAGCTGTTTGAAGTGACACAGTCCATGCTACCATCTCAAGATTATGACTTTATTTTCTTGACTAGGCTTTGATCAGTATCTGAAACAAAATCTGCTCTGCTCAGACTGTGGACTCAGATGAGTATCAATACCTTTTAGAGGCCAAATGGAATACCAAAGGCCCCTTATGTCACATGACTCCTGCTGAGCTGATTAGAAGATCATCCTCTGGTTTTGCTCTGTGGTTCTGAAGATGTCAGGATCAGACCAAGAACGACGCTGAAACCAGTGTATTCCAATCTAGTTCTTTATTGTTCTCACCATATAGACAGAATCTTGCCAGACTAAAGCTACTCTAACTAACCTAAGGGTAAATAACCTGGGAAGGCTCTAGGGCGGAGCTACCTTGAACCTCTTAACTTTCCCAGCAACAGTGTCTGGGCTGCGAATCCTCTTATCTGCCTGGAATGCAGCAGCAGCATTGGATTCCATCACAGAAGAACTGTATTCATCAGAACAAGCAAGAGGAGCCCCAAACAGTACAGAGCAGCTGTGATGATACCAACCTCACATCAGTATCCATATGACCATCCAGAATCTAAAATAATTCTTCTTTAATTTATTGCGAAATGAAATTAAAACAACATACTAACCTCTAGCGAGTCTTTTGATACAGCTACAATCATGGATGTGTCATTACATTTCACAGACATGGCAACATCAACACTACCCTGCACTTCTTCTGGCTCTGGGTCTTTTGGAAGAAGCTGTTCAAAACCATGACTGGCCATGATTGGGTCAACGGTATCAGTTGATGGCAAGGAGCCTTGATTATTCTCATAAAGAAGACCAAAACGAATGTCTTCACTCAAGGAAGGGGGTTTAATGCCATGTAGCAGTTCCTTCAGCTCTGGTGGAAGGAAATGGTCTTCCTCATCATTCATTTCTTCTATAGAAAGAGAGAAGTTAGAAGTAATAAATTCATTCAACTTATTCATAACTAGGGTCATGTACTGGCCTAGTTCACACAGCATGTTAAAAACCATAGTGTGATCTCTCTCTCTCTCTCTCTCTCTCTCTCTCTCTCTCTCTCTCTCTCTCTCTCTCTCTCTCTTTTTGGCTTTGCCATCCCAAGAAAGAAACTATGGCCTATTTCTTGCAACAAGCCAATATTTGAGACAGTTTATGATTCCCAGCTTGTTTTAACCATGACTTGTCATTATGTCTGAATGTATAACACTGGTTTATTCCTAAATTTGTTTTCTAACTCATCTCAGCTCTTGTTGTTTCTGGCAGAAGTAATGAAGAGAAAAATCGCGAGAATTCACCAAATAAGCTATGATTAATATGCTTATCTGATCAATTGATTTTGGCTTGTTGCTGGCTTTCTCAGCAAATCATGGTTATACCAAATGCCAAATTAGCAGTATGCATGAAACAGCCATTATGTTAAGAATGCTATTTAAAATACAGTTAGGATCGGGCACTTCTCTTTCTTCACAGAAAGCAATAATGAAGGCATCCCATTTAGCAGAGCATAGGAGGAAGGAGATATAATCCTCTCCCTACCTCCAACCTGCCCAGTGCTGTTTCCCTCATGAAAATCTATGTCCCTTTGAGTTCCTAGCACTTAGCCCTTGGGAGGCCAAAAAACAGCTTTGGCATAGTATATAAAAAATGAAAGCATGAATTCCCTCAGCATCCTTAGCTCAGGGCAGCAGGACATTTGAAAAATAAAGGACAAAGCTCACAAATGTAACGTTCTGCACAGCACCTCTGAGAGCAAAAAGGCCTATCAGGTGTCTTCTCAATTCAAGACCTTTGGAAAAGGGACCAAGGAGAGCAAAAGAATGCCACTGTATTTAATACCATCTGATGTTCTTCCTTACCTGTATCCACGAGCTGCAGGTGGAACCTATTAGCAAGGGGTGCTTTTGTATACGTAGTAACTGGGTGGTAGCCATGCTCATATGCCCAGGCAATCAAATTCTCATGAGAGGAGGGAATATCAAATGCTACAGTTTTACTCATTGTCATAGAGCGTTCAGTTTCTTTTCCAAAGCCAACACCATTTGCTGTCTGTATAAAAGAAAAATAAAACTTTAGGCATGGACAGAGCTTTTCTCATTCTTATAAAACTTAATTTTTAAAAGTTGAACGGTTTAGTTAACTATTAGGTAATGGTAAAGGTTCCTCCCGCACATTTGTGCAGTCGTGTCCGACTCTAGGGGCCGGTGCTCATCTCCGTTTGTTAGCCAAAGAGCCAGTGTTGTCCAAAGATGCTTCCACGGCCATGTGGCCGGCATGATGCACGCGGAACGCTGTTACCTTCCCGCTGAACTGGTACCTATTCATCTACTTGCATTTGCATGCTTTCGAATTGCTAGGTTGGCAAGAGCTGGGGCGAGTGCGGGAGCTCACTCCGTCACGTGGGGCTAGGGATTTGAACCTCCAAACTTGCAATCTTCCGATTGACAAGCCTGGCGTCTTACCCGCTGAGCCACCACGCCCTTTTTAGTTACTTCAGACCAAACCAACCTTCCTTCCTTCCTTCCTTCCTTCCTTCCTTCCTTCCTTCCTTCCTTCCATCCATCCATCCATCCATCCATCCATCCATCCATCCATCAGACTGCAGGTCGTCCACCCCAATTCAGCAAGTGCTTTTTCTTTGCCTTTCCCTTTAGTAAAAGCCCTTCAAAGTGTTATTGACTTTAAACATACATCTGAGTCTGAAGATGCAATCACACCTCCTAGCTTGGTGTGCTTTGACTTAAACATCCCTATGTAGTTGTAGAAATCCAATCTTCTTGAGCAGCAAACCTATCACAAAGGTCATATGTAAACAAGGCGGCTCCAGAGTTTAGGCTGCCTTGGTGTCCTCTGATGGGCCTAGCTGCAATGGCACTGCTTCCAGCAATTGTTTTCATTTTTCACAAGCCCCCAAGAAGGTCGCAGTGAGAAATGAAAAGGACAGATACATCCAGTTGCCCAAAGCTGCTCAGTGTGCCACATTTTCACCCTATTTAAGAGAGGGCCTAGAACACCATCAGTAGGAGATCCTAACACTGTGGTGGGACCCCAACAGCTGCCCAAGGATGCCAAATGCTGAGACTGGCCCTGACTGTCTGAACTGGTGATACAATCAGTGAGAAATACCCCGTATTTAGAAATACTTCCTGTAAGATACCAGGGCCTATAGTACTGCTTCTATTGACAACTGGGGAGCACTGCTCTATGCAATTGTTGGTTTTATTGTATGCCACCCAGAGTCACCTTTGGGAACAGAAGTAATGTGACGGTCACTGAATCCCTTCAGCTTTTAGTATTGTGAGTGGAACTTTGCATATGTGGAACCCTTCCCTTTCAATTGCTCTTGATACTTAAATAACTATAATAGGAACTATTATTTATAGATTTGACTTCTTACTGAATGAAGTGTTTGAAAAAAAGTTTGTTGTGTGCACAGAATAGGATGCAACGCATCCCTCAGGGTTATAAAGGCTTTCAGAAATGAACGTTGACCCATCCCTCACACGGTAGCAGGCTGCTTAGCAGCTAGGAGAAAACAAAGCACCCACAACGTTAGCACAAGAGGGGGAGACATTTAGACAGCCATCTGTTATCAGGCCCTTACTTGTTCACAGAAAGGCATAAGCTGTTAACAGCACTGTGCCTCCCCCAGATCGAGCAGCAGAGCTGTATCTACTTACAATGGCTTCCAATTTCCCCTTCACGTCATGTGATTTGATGACCCAGTTGACAGACTTTCTGCACTTGAGGATAAGTACAAGATCCCTGACAAGCGTGGTGTCTGGACGAGATGGTCTGATGTCAATGATGATATCCACCTGGAAAGCACTGGATGTGGAAAAACAAGGCAGGGTGAGCCAACATGCCAGAAAATTTCAGCTCTCAACCTTCTTCCAATCCATCATGTTCCCAGTGTCTGGCCAGTAGATTAAAACACTGGAGGTTATCCCAGACGTCCAGCATGTGCAAAACAGACTGTTCCGCCACACTTGCTAGAACAATTTTAAGTAACAATGGAAACAACGTGCTTTTTACACTAATAATGCTCCTCACAAGCTTGTCTTTCCCATTTAAAGATTGCACATTCTCTCTGTTTTGATGTCAATGAAAGAAAACCACTTAGAATTGGCTTTTCACACCGGCACAAAATAGTTCCCTCCTTTTGTATCAGAAGTTTTAAATACAGATTTATACCTCCATTCCCTTTGGTAGTATGAAACAAAAGTCCCCTTGCTGTATCTTGAAATTACAATTTGGCAAAGAGCAGAATAATAGATGAAGAGTTCAATCTGCTTGCTGGATTTTAGAAGCAAACTCTACATACGCAACGTTACTGAATCTTTGTAGCTTTATTTCATATTTTAAATGATATATAGATATGGTAGCCTTGTTGCCAAAGATTTTGTTGCCTGTTTTAAATCAATATCCAATTCCTTGCTCTCCAACTCCTGACTGTGAGCCCTTCTCCCTCTTCTCAACCCCTTTACAACTTCGTAGTATTCCCTTCAATCCCTTGGACGACTATTTTCTGTCTCTTTATGCCACCCCCATAAAACTATTCAACTCCTGATGGATAGTTTTCTTAACAAAAATGTGGATGTGGTCTGCCATTACCTTCTCCTGGGATGTTTATTGAACTTTCTAGTCTAATCTTCAGCATTTGTTGGCAATTTCCCACTTGTTGTGTCCAACCCTCCTTAGTCTTCCTGAGATCAGAACAGATAGATACTACCACCTACTGTCACTAGGCATGACAGCTTATTATGGTAAAAGGTAAATGTCCAACATACAGTCCTGATCTTGGTAGAATTTGGGGGTGAAAAGGACTTCAAACAACCTTTTAAGCTTATGTCCAATTACTGTGTGCTACATGGTGTTTAATCCAGAGCTCCAATTCTTTATATGGCTGACTTTTGTGCTTATTACAATTTGGCATTGAATTCATCATTTTAAGAGAAAATACCACATCTAATTTGATTTGCCTCATTAGATTTATCCCTTGTTTAAAATGTTAAGTCGAAGATGTTGAATTTATGATTTAAAAACATCAATATATCAATTCCAATTGTAAAATGTTTGGTTTTCTCCTTCTTCCTTTTCTACAAATTTATGGACTTTCTAGCTTATCTAGTCTCAACCTGAATACTTGGTATTTTTATACTTTTTATACTGCTTTTATGGTATGAGGCTTGGTGCCTTTAAAACTGCTCTAGGGGCTGAAATCAGTTCCTTCCCAGCTTGGAGAAATGTAATCTGACTGAGTATTTTTTTACCTGTTTGAATCAGGTGCAATAAGTTCAATTATATGAACTTCTCTAGCTTGGGCCATGCTAGAGACAATGCATCCCTCTGCTGTCTTTGGTTGTAGGTACCCCGCAAGGTAGTTCAAAGAAATAAAGTTCTTTTCGATGTTGCATGTTGTAGGAAAAAGTTGAACTAAAAAAAGAGAGAAAGAGATAAATCATTTAATACATTGGTTTTAATTATTCTGAGATGATCAAATGCAATTATACATATTAAATTTGCAGCAGTGCTGAGCCACTAGAAGCTTAATAAAGAAAGGAAATGTACATTCATTTCTTTAGTTTAAATTATTCTGGAAGTTTTTCTGTTTTTGAATAATTTCTCCGAGCTTCTGCATTATTCAGTTCTCTCTCTGATCAGTCAAGATATTCATGGATTTCCAAGATACTGTACCCACAATGTTTTAATGGCAATGAGGACTAGAGAACACACTTTTTAAAAATTAAAAATGACGTCCTTTTGTGTTCGGAACCAGATTCTTCCCTTTTGTATGTTTTTACCCTCTCCAAATTTAATAAGTTCTAAATCATACTGTAGTAATTCATACCACTACCTGTAAGACGTTCATGATATCTCATGTGCTAAAAGTCAAAATTCTCCTTCCATTTTCTATTTGATTTTATTTATTCAAGTTCTAAGAAAAGATTCTAAAACTAACACAGTAAGCACGGAGGAAGAAGCCTGGAGAGAAATGTATTTTTCAGCATTTTATTTATTATTATTATTTGTAAAATTTATATCACCGCCCATCTACCTCCGCTGGAGGGACTCTGGGCGGTTTACAATAAAATAGTAAAAACAAAAACATAAAATATACATAAAATCTAAAATAAAAATTATAAAACAAGATTAGAATCCAGAGGCAAAGGTGGTAAAATGATCTTACTTAATCTAATGTAAAAGAGGAGCTCTCTAGGGTATTAGCCATCCCCACGAGTGACTATCCCTTCCTGGGTCCCACGCAAGGCGGCAGAGCCAGGTTTTCAGGTTCTTCCGGAAGGTCAGGAGCAAAGGAGCTAATCTCACCTCCGGGGGCAAATTGTTCCACAGGGCGGGAGCTACTGCAGAGAAGGCACGCCTCCTGGACCCCGCCAGATGGAACTCTCTTATAGATGGGGTCCGAAGCATGCCCTCTCTGCATGATCGGGTGGGACGGGTAGATATATTTGGGACGAGGCGGTCCCTCAGGTAACCTGGTCCCATGCCATGTAGGGCTTTAAAGGTGATAACCAACACCTTGAATTGGACCCGGAAGCAAACTGGCACCCAATGCAGCTCACGCAACAACTGTGTTATATGTGCCGATCTAGGGGCACCAGCAACAGCCCGTGCAGCTGCACTCTGGACCAGCTGAAGCTTCCGGATACTCTTCAAGGGTAGCCCCATGTAGAGTGCGTTACAGTAGTCTATATGCGAGATAACAAGGGCATGAGTGACTGTTCGAAGGCCCCCCCGACCCAGGAACGGGCGTAACTGGCGCACAACACGGAGTTGTGCAAAAGCCCTTCTGGCCACGACTGCCACCTGCTCTTCGAGCAGGAGTCGTGAGTCCAGAAGGACCCCCAGATTCCACACCGGGTCTGTCTGGGGCAGTGCAACCCCATCCAGAACCAAAGATGATAACGTCCCAGATGGGGAAGAGCCGTTAATCCACAGGCACTCCGTCTTACCAGGGTTCAGTTGAAGCCTGTTGGACCCCATCCAGGCCCCTACAGCCCTCAGGCACCGAGAAAGAGCAGTCACAGCATCACTTACCTCACCTGGGACAGAAATATATAACTGAGTATCATCAGCATATTGATGGTATCTTATCCCGTGGTGGCGGATGATCTCACCCAGTGGTTTCATGTAAATGTTAAACAGGAGTGGAGAGAGGACCGAACCCTGCGGCACCCCACAAAGGAGGGGTCGAGGGTCGGATCTCTCACTCCCTATCACCACCGATTGGGACTGGCCCTGAAGGAAGGAGGTGAACCAGCGCAAAACCATGCTGCCCACCCCCAACTCCCTGAGCCGACCCAAAAGGATACCACGGTCGATGGTATCGAAAGCCGCTGAGAGGTCAAGGAGAGCTAGGATGGATGCACTGCCACCATCCCGCTCCCGCCAGAGATCATCCATAAGTGCAACCAATGCTGTTTCTGTTCCATGTCCAGGCCTGAAACCTGACTGAAAGGGGTCTAGATAATCCGTTTCATCCAGGATCCTCTGGAGCTGCAACGCCACCACTTTCTCAACCACCTTCCCCAAAAAGGGAAGGTGGGAGACTGGGCGGAAATTATCCAGCACCATAGGGTCCAGCGATGGTTTCTTGAGGAGGGGGTGCACCAATGCCTCCTTAAAGGCAATTGGAAACACCCCCTCTCCCAAGGATGCATTGACCATCGCCTGGACCCAACCACATGTCACCCCCCTAGCTGCTTTCACCAGCCAGGAGGGGCATGGATCTAGATGACAAGTGGTGGTGTTTGCTGCTCGAAGGATCCTGTCCACTTCCTCAGGTCCAACAGGGTCAAACCGTTCCCAGATAACTGGGTAAATACGCTCCCCCGGTATCTCGCCAGACTCTGTCTCACGTCTGGAGTCCAACTTGGAACGGATCCGAGCGATTTTGTCCTGCAGATGCGTAGCAAATTCCTCTGCACGGCCCTGAAGGTGGGTCTCAGGACCCATCTTGCCCAAAAGGGACCGAGTGATCTTAAAGAGGGCCGTTGGGCGGCATTCTGCGGACGCAATAAGAGCGGAGAAATATTGACGTTTCGCCGCTCTTACCGCCACAAGGTAGGCCTTAACAGCAGCTCTAGCTTGTGTTCGGTCGGGTTCGGACCTTGTTTTCCTCCAGAGACGCTCTAGACGTCTCTTAATCCTCTTCAAGACCCTCAACTCCTCCGTGAACCATGGGGAGTGTCGGGTCTGATGGACCAAGAGAGGTCGCACAGGCGCGATCCTGTCCAAGGCACTGGTCACTTCCCTATTCCAGGTAGCGACTAGTGCCTCCGCTGGACCGTGCAGCAGATCCTTGGGTATAACCCCCAGCTCCCTCTGAAACCCTTCAGGGTCCATCAGTCGCCGGGGGCAGACCGATCAAATGGGTCCAGCCTCCCTGCAGAGGGGGTGGCGTAAGAGAATCCTAAGGTCACCAGGGCGTGATCTGACCATGACAACGGGGATAGATGTAACTCTCTCCTCAGGTCACATTGCCACTGCTCTGACAAGAAAACTAAGTCCGGAGTGAGGCCACTGTCTCTAGTCGGGTCCCGAATAATCTGGAACAGGCCCATGGCTGCCATGGTAGCCATGAACTCCCGAGCCGCCTCTGAGGATCGTCCCAGGGAAGGCAGGTTGAAGTCCCCCAGCACCATAAGTCTGGGGAACTCCACCGCCAACCCCGAAATGGCCTCTAGTAGCTCGGACAAGGAGGTTGCTATGCAGCAGGGAGGCTGGTACAATAGCAACACTCCCAACTGTTCTTGGGAACCCAACTTAAAAAACAGGCTCTCACAACAGGCAACTTGTGGAGCAGGGCCCCTGAAGGCCTCGAGATTCCCGGATGACAACAGCCACCCCTCCTCCCCTGCCCTGGAGTCTCGGCTGGTGCCATACCGTAAACCCGGCTGGGCACATTTCCGAAAGGGCAACCCCCCCCCTTCTGGTGCCAGCCAGGTCTCAGTAATACATGCCAGGTCTGCCCCCTCCTCAATGATCAAATCGTGTATGAGGGGGCCTTTATTATTAACTGACCTGGCATTAAGTAGCAACAGCTGAGAGCGGGGCCCCTACGGATCTGCTGACCAGGGCCGGAACGCGCCACCGGTAACAAACACCGGGGGCGTCTTCCCCAATGATGGCCTGCCCTCCAACTCCCGCTATAACGTCCCTGACCCATCATCACCTCGATATGACCCGCCCTGCAGCCCCCAGAGACTCACACTCCAGGTGCCTCCACTCCTGGACCTCCGGAGCCCCTGGTTCGAAATAGGGGACCCTCCATCCAATCATACATCCTTATATACTCTCACTCATCTAGGTGATGGTAATCCCTTCAGCGCACCAGCTTCCACTCTCGGCGCCGTCAGGACCACCTAGCACCCTACCATTATTTTCCATTTTAGCAGTTCATATAATACAAGCCTCTTGTTATGCTTATTATACATTTTCATTAAAGGGGATATAATTCAACAATTAACATGGAGATCTACATTTACAAGTTCCTACATTACAGAATTCAGAATTAAGGGTAAAGAATAGCAGAGCTCAATCTAGCTTAAACACAATGCTATGTGTATGCATATCAGGTACCAGAGTAATGGATACAATTTCTCACATCATTTCTAATCTCGAGCAAAGCATTAATGCCAAAGAATGGTTAAAGACTGAGGAATCCTTTATGAAAAACAAGTCCCCTTATTCCTTCAAACCATTGTTTCCAAATCCGCTTCAACCAAGGCTTACCATCATTAGTGTGAGACAGAGCCATCATTTGTGGTAGTGTCCACCTAATACAGAAATAAGGTGACCGCCTTAGGGAACCACAGACTCAGAACACAGATGCACAACCTGTGGCCTCTCAGCATCACCTCTGCTACCTACGGAACACTTCCTCCATTATTCGAAAACATGTATACTCTACTTCACAGTTCTCAAGTTATTTACAGTATCACACAGGCAAAAATATCCAAAAATACAATACCATGCAAAGAATGTATTCATTCTTCAGTGTTGGAAAGACAAAGCAAAGCAACCCCAGATTTACAATCCTGGATCATTGGTAACTATGTATTCACTTTCAGGTTATGAACTAGCTCTGTATCAGTGTAATAGATTAATTCATATAATTCCACGTAGTCAAGATTTAATGATGTGTTTAGAAATTAAGATGACTGATTTCTTATATGTAACATATGTTCTTGTTGTTTCCTTTTTCCTTTATTTTCTCCTGTTTGTTTTTGTGCTTTTCCTTTTTTTATTACTTCTCTCCTTTTTTATCCCTTTTCTCCATTTTTGTATCTTGTTGATTAAAGCAATAAAACATGTTATGGATGTCTCATCATTCATTGACTTTTGATGTTCCTAAATTCCCATATTATGAGAGAGAGAAAGAGAGAGAAAACTTAACCTCCATACACTTCCTCCACAGCATGTCTAACTAGGATTACTGTTTTATATCCCACTTTGGGATCATTATGCTTTTCATGAAAAGCAGATAATACTTTTTAGAAATAAATAGAAAAGGGAACTACAGTATCATGTTCCTTTCCTTGTCTTTTTAAAAAACTAAATGCCCCAAATGTTGTAAACATTTCCTGTTAGGGGAGTTGCTCCAACCTTTTGATTGTTTGGGATGACCTTTTCTAGCTTCCCAATATCCATCTTGAGATGCGGCAACTAGAACTGTACATATGGTCATTCACGTCTGATCATACCAAAGATGTGTATGAATGGATTGAGACTGGCAGTTTTATTTTTGATCTTTTCCATCCTAACTGGGTTTTAGTCTCCCTTTGCCTTCCTCTCTGGAGGATCCTTCTGTGTAAACCATGAGAAAGTAAATCTCTTCACAGAGTCTGACAGAGCACTCCCCAAACATCTGTTAAGTATCCTGCCAGATGGGATCTCAAAGCTGCAGAGATTCTGCCAACTCCTCCCAAGCAGACAATGGAAAGTGATCCTGAAGTTGTCCAGCTTGCACTCAGATTAATGTACACAAAAGGCACACATGCAAAATTGATTCTCAATACTAGCAATGCAAGGTCTTTAAGGAGGCAAATGGCTTTCCAACCAGTTCTCTGGGAATATCACCACATGTTTAAATGTGAAACACTAAAGGAGATCCTGCATTTTCACCATGTGTTTCTGGAACCTCCTCTGGTTTCAGTCATCAGAACTAACAAATAAATACCTCAAATACTTGATAGCTTCTTTCACCTTATTTATATCCTTAAATCTTATGCTGTTTAGATTAATGCAGCTGCAGGGAACAATCATAGTGTATCAGTAAACTACCTACTTTGTAGGTAAAGGCCAAGTCTCCTTTGAGCTTTGAGCTGAACTAAACTTCTGGTGATTACATGAACACACCCATGTAGATTTCATGGCAACAAGACCAAATTGCTTTGACATTATCTCCCCCCAGGATGATTTTGTGACTTCCCAGTTTAGCCTTCAGCCCAGAGATTCCCTGAGGATCTCCTATCCAAGGATTAATCAAGTCTGACCCTGACAGAGTTTTATTTTTTACCTACATCTACACTTATATGAAGGGGCGTGGTGGCTCAGCGGGTAAGATGCCAGGCTTGTCGATCGGAAGATCGCAAGTTCGAATCCCTAGCCCTGCGTGCGGAGTGAGCTCCCGCACTAGCTCCAGCTCTTGCCAACCTAGCAATTCGAAAGCATGCAAATGCAAGTAGATGAATAGGTACCACTTCGGTGGGTAGGTAACAGCGTTCCATGCGTGTCATGCGGCCACATGACCGTGGAAGCGTCTTCGGACAACGCTGGCTCTTCGGCTAACAAACGGAGATGAGCACCGGCCCCTAGAGTCGGACACGACTGCACAAATGTGCGGGGGGAACCTTTACCTTTTTTACACTTATATGATATTACTTAGTTGATATGCTACTCCAATTGAAAAATTACCCCAAGGGACTTAAGGTCCCCCTTACCGTAAGCAGTAAATAAGACCATAAATAGAAAATCATAATGACAGCCATCTCCTCTTCATCAATTGCTGGTGCCACTTCCTCTGTTTAATCAACCATGCTGTCCCAAAGGCCCTCCAGATAACCCAGGTCCTGACAGCTTTCTGGAACACTAGCAGGGTTGCAGCCATCCTTATCTCTGCAGGTAACTTCTTCCAGAGGAGGGAGGATGCCATACAGAAGGCTCACCACCAGGTCCCTGATGACAACGCTCCCTTGGGGTCGGGGCCCACAGCAAGCCTCCTCTTCTATATCTCAATGGAGATATAGTACCACTAGAAGAAGGTGTTCTCATAGGTACTGAGGTCCTAAGCCACAAACGGCTGTAAAGGTCATGACCAGAATCTTGAACTGCACCAAGAAGACTACTTGCAACCTGTGCAGCTCCCACTGTAGCAGTATAAATCAGGCAAATTAGGCTGAACCTGTTACTACTTAGGCCACTGCATTCTGGATGGTCTTCAAGGTAGCATGAGTTGCAATAATCCAACCATGAAGTGACAACAAAGGATGGTTATCAACAAAGCCTCCTGAACCAGGAATGTCTAAACTGGTGCACCAGATGGAGCTGTGCAAATAGTCTCACTTTGCTCTTCCTGCAGAAGTTATGAATCCAGGGCAGCATACAAGCAATATTACGGAAATTGTTTTACTATAATGCTCATGCTAATGAAAAGTTATTAAAACAGTGTATATTCTAATGTTTCTTTTTAATCCATTCAATTGTGTCTGATTCTCAGAGACTGCCTGGACAAGTCCCTGCAGTTTTCTTGGCAAGTTTTTTTTCAGAAATGGTTTGCCCTTGCCTCCTTTCTAGGGCTGAGAGAAAGTGACTGGCCCAAGGTCACCCAGCTGGCTTTGTGCCTAAGGCAGGACTAGAACTCATGGTCTCCCAGTTTCTAGCCTGGTGCCTTAACCACTACACCAAACTGGCTCTATATTCTAATGTATATGTCTATAAATTAGACATAATAGAATTATTAAATGGTTTGTCAAGAACTCAGTAATTTTTAATTTGTCAGTGGAGAAGAAAAATTTGGAATCTGGGTAGATGTTACTAATGGATACTTGGTATGGCTCAGAATAAGACTGCAACCTATATTGCATCGTACAAGATTTTTTTCTTTCATCATGGAACTTAAGATGATCTACATAAGGTCCTCAGGTAATGTGTCTGTACCTTATTTATTTACCTGCTGGTCATTGACTGTATTCTATTAATAAATTTAAATTTACTTATTTACTACTATTGCTATGAACCAGTAGATATTACAGCAGTAATGCAGGAGTTGTTTTTTGTCCTAGATCTCTAGTCCTGTTGTGCATGGATGCAGCCTATCAAATAGGTCCTTTGCCCGCAGTTGTCCCCAGATCAAGGTCAGATGGTCAGGATCTATATAGCAACTTTATAGCAATGCTGAATTCATGGAAAAAATAATTCCTCAACAGATAAGCTAATGTAGACAATGTATTAATTTCTGATAATTTTTAAAAATTCTTACAATTTCTTAAAGACAGAAATTATTCTTCCACTACATAAAGGATGAAAATTACTGTTCAATTTGCCAGTCTTCAGCTTTTGTAGAATAGATCTCAATCCTCCTTTAGATAGGCTGACTATATTTTAGGATGGCAAAACGGGACGGGGTCTTATGTAATATTCCGTATTCATGAAATAGACAGGGGTCCTCGCCTCCCGGTCCGCGCAATTGGCTCCCGCCTGCAAACTCCACCCCCCGGTCTGCGCGATTGGCTCCCACCTGCAAACCCCGCCCCCTGGTCTGCGCTCCGGCTCGGATCTTCCTTCCGTGCCATTCCCGCCGGGTTTGAAAAATGGGACAAAATTGAGATTTTTATGAAAACGACAGGACAGTTGAAAAATGCTAAAAAAACGGGACTGTCCTGTTCAAAATGAGACATATGATCAGCCTACCTTTAGAAGAAAATTAATGCCAGCAACCTTCACCTGTCCTCTACTTCATTACGTCACTCACATAAACATTGCCAGCAAACAAACAATAATAGTAAGATATCAGTTTGGGATATGTAGTTGCCTGGAGCAACAACTGCTAAGAAAAGGACTGATTCCAGAAAAAAACACTTGACAAGTAACTCTTACCTCCTTTGGATGTTGCAAACTTTCTTGTCTGAACTGAAAAAGTGTGTCCTGGATCTTACAATTTTTTTTTTGAGTGGGGGTGGCGTGTCAACACCTTTGTCTTAAAAATGGGGAAGCCAGTATTATGCTTTTTTATTAATTAGGTGTTACCTTGATATTCCTATCCAATATGACCCAACATTGGTGTAAGCTTTAGTTCTTTTGGCTTAATAGTATAAGGCTTTTTATCAGAAATGTTCATCATGTATCAACTTTCTTCAATAAATTATTGCTGCCAAAAGTCATATATCAACAGTAAAATTCCCTTACAGCTGGAAGGTATTTTAAAGAGATTTAACTCTAGGATAACGGAAAACCAAAAGGATTACATTCTAGGAGGTGCTAACAAGTGTTAACAGGGGAAAGAGTTTCAGCCCTGAAATGGGAACACTTAAATTAATTGAAGCAGAGTTTGAAGGACCGTTAACTAATTAATGCTTTGTGAAATAAGGGCATAATAATATAGAAGGCAAAATGGCAAGTCAGAAAAGTTATAGAGAAAATGTGCAGCTCAGTTACCAGAAGACGTAAATGGAAATACAGTACCTGTAATATGATATATTATGGCATGGCAATTTGAAGTAATACAGAAGCCTAACATTCACATCACATTCTCAATAAGCTACACATGGATTGCTTAACACTAGAAGAATCACAGACAAAAAGGTGCCCATCTCAGTCACTATAAACTGGAGTCTCAAAAGATGGCAGTCAAAACTTTATGCTGCTCTCTGGTGTCTTGATTCTAACTGGGATCCCATGCTTACAATGTAAACAGCCAACAGGAGATGTGTTCAAAAATTTTGGCAGTATAAGTGGCAGAGGCAGCGGACTGAATCCAGATCAAGATCCCAGTTTGGGGGCATAAAATTAGAGCATCCATCGCTCCATGCTAGTGTCCCAATCCGGATTGGGTTCCCCATCCCTACTTTCAAGGAACATATTGAACAGTAAAATATTGTTTCATTTTTAGATATCTTGCTGCGCTGCCAAAGAACCAAACTATTTTGAGATGCAATCAGTGCATCAGGTAGCACACCAGTAAAAAACAGGTTTTATATCATTAAATGTACATTAAACCTTAAACTCCCATCAGAAAAGCTTTCTGATCAGCACCTAGTCATCCAAGCATCTAGTTTGACAAGCACCGGGATTAGAGACAAGCCCATCCCAATCTTTCAGGGTGTTGTTTTAGCAAGCCCTATTTCACAGCAATCATTCCTTCAACCTCTCATCTCTAAATTACCATTTGTGGGGGGTATCAAATGAAACCCTTTGGAAAGCCAAATTTCACCCAGATATCCCCAGTTAATATTCTGTGTAACTTGACCATTTTTAATACACTGCTTTCCCCCTCTTGCAACAACAAGGGTACAAAAGAAACAACTTTTGGAGTAATTTTCTTATCTTAGGATAGCAAGGAAATTCTCTCACATGAGACAGAAAACAAATAATAAATAATATTTATTTAGATATGTAAATTTTGTATACAAATTACATATGCATTACATATGTAAAGTTTGTAGATGAATGCTACATACATACAACAAATGAAACCTTTTAATAAAACCCCGCTTTGTATTAACAGTCATACAAGTTTAGCCAGACTTACCTTCACCCACTTTTATGTAAACATTCCTGGATATTTTAAATTCAGTGAAGGATGTTACTGCCCCATATTCCTTTTGGGCCCACTGTAACAGATGCTTATTTCCTTGAGGGAGGGGTCTTTCTTCTCTCTTTGCTGACAAGGAGAAGTTTTCCTTCTCAAACTGCACAATGGAACCTGCTGAAACCTGAGGAGATCGGAAGCCATATTTAATGTGACAGTCACCTGCTACCAAACAATTGTCTCTTCAAAAAGTTAGCAACTGCAAAACCATGGCATTAAAACCATGACATTGTCTCTGCTACCTGCTAAATAAACCATATTGCAATTATTTGGACAATCTGAATTCACTTTAAATATTGTATCACACCAAGAACACTGGTCTCAATTCTTCTCAATTAGCTATCAACAAAAGACTCTACGTGGATGAGAGGATATTTCTATTGTTACCTTCTAGAAAGAAAGCATAGGAAATATGCATAAGGATTTGAAACATCTGGCCCAAAATGCTAGATATTACTTAACAGGATCCCTTGCATTATATGGACAATGAATAGAAAAACACAATTACCCAATCAACAAAATAACAAAAAAGTTTACTGATTATTTTGAGGGATACGTGTGACTCTACCTTAAAGAGAAATAGCCTGTGACAACCTTTCTTGAAGCTGTCACTCCCCAGATGTGGTGGGACACCTCTCAGAACTCCCAATAAACAGTGGCTGAGAATTTGAGGTCCTGTAGTTCCAGCACAACCTTTGGAAAAGCTGAGCTATGTAATACAAAGACGAGGATGAACCACCAAAAGTATCTGCTCCAGGCTGAATTCCCAAACCAGAGGCACTTCAATAGCTCATTTTATCAAGCTTCCCCATTCATCCCTGTTGAGGAAGCAGTAATTTGAGTGCCCTTCCTGATACACACAAAGCAGTCAAATAAAGAGTAGAGGAACCCTTGTTAATGGGGGACTCCATTGTAAACTGAACACCCATATTGTACTGCATGTGAAGATGAATGCTAATTTAATGCTGGGCTCCTGTTCTCTATAAAAGAAAGCAGAACAGGATTTTTTTCTGTTGCATATGGTGAATGGATAGAATCCATTCAGATGTATTACTGTATTGCATGAATAAAGATGGGATTATTTATATGTCATTATCCACCACTTTTCTATACTCCATTCAAGGTATCATTCAACTGCTTCATTACCATTTGTGACATTCAAGTTCACAAGAAGTTCTAAACTGAGTGAAACATTCAAGTGGGACCCACAGAAACAGCATTAGAGGGTTTGAAGTCAGCAAACATCTACAAACACAGGAAGTTGTCCTACATTTAATTAGAGGACCATCAGTCCACTGATGGGGGAAAAAATCTTTCTCAGACAGCGAAGCAGGTATTGTGCAATGAAAGTTGTTTTTTTCAAGACCAATCTGACCCCAAAATGGCTTTGATGTCCAAGCAAGCTAACTGATGCAATGAAATAAAGTCCTGAGGCACAACAGCATTTGCAAATGGGACTGTACTGATCCTAAAGGGAGAAGCTTCTTACTCTTAAAACTGCTCTATGAAAAGTCAGTCAATGATAGTACAAAACATTTAAGATGCTATGGAGCAGCTCATGTAATATCAAATCAATCTCAAAGCTCCTTAAGTGGGAGAAACAGATCACAGAGAGATGCTTCTATGGCAAGTGCTCAGGGTTAACTGGATTTAATCTATTATATCACCACCATTGCTAACCAGTATCATTTAGGTAAATCTTGGATTGTATTAACTGGTAGACTAACCACCCAGCTGGACCAGGAAATGAAATGACCACAAAGTACTAGAAACTAATACACTCTGGAAAACTGCCTAACCCTTAACAATTATTTTCATGGACTTATGCATGGGAGCTAAAAAATTAACATGGGAATCCCCATCAGCATTGCATTTAATAGTTATGGATATCAAAGAACACCATGCACAAGTCATGTGCACTATTTTAAAACAAATGTCAGCAGCACATGTGCTCTTAATCAAATTAAATCCTATCTTGGAAGGATGAAATATCGGAAAATTGATAACTTGTCTTTCATGTTGTCAGATCTCATAGAATGGAGGATTGCATCATAGGAAACTTATTCTGGTGGGAAAGAAGGAAGGGATCTGTTTGAGAAATGCCCAGAGCAACAGAGTGAAACAGAGCAATGTGATTATTTCTATAGGGCACTTTTTCTGAAATACTGTGACCAATGACTGGTCATGGGCAATTTTGAATATCACCCAGACAACAAACTCAATAGGGCTTTGTTCCAAACAACAACATGTTGCAAATAGATTTGAAGATGCTTTTGGATGACTAACTGGAAGCATACAGATATACTCTTAAACAGTAGATATGTTTTTTTAAAATGTATCTTTAACACAAAATGGCAGTGTATTTAACTTTTTAAATTATGCTGCATTCCCATGTAAAAAACAATAATGAGTACTATTCAATAGATCAACCATTAACAAATGAAGCTTGCTCACTGTTTGCATATGGTGTCCTGGAATACTACTTACTTACTTACTTACTTACTTACTTATTTATTCATTCATTCATTCATTCATTCATTCATTCATTCATTCATTCATTCAGTCACATTTGTATAGCCGCCCATCTCACATAGTGACTCTGGGTGGTGTACATAGTAATAATCAAGAATATTTAAAAACCATTAAAACAACCAATTTAAATAAAAATAAAAATAAGATAAAAACAAATAAAAAACAAAATGGCAGGAAAACATACAGAGAGTGCATTCCATTAACTGTCATATAACCCTCTAACAGGCTCCACTCTACCATGGGATCCGCAAGCTAGTTGACAAAGCCATGTTTTAAGGGCCTTCTGGAAGGCCAACAGGGTTGGGGCCAATCTCACCTCGGGGGGAATGATGTTCCACAGGGTGGGGGCTACAGCAGTAAAGGCTTTCTTCCTAGGTCCTCCCCGACGACATTCCCTAGACAACGGGACCTGCAACATGCCTCCCCTGCCAAACCTGACGGGACAGGTAGATGTATCTGGGGAGAGGCGGTCCCTCATATACCCTGGTCCCATGCCATGTAGGGCTTTAAAGGTTATAACCAACACCTTGAATTGGACCCAGAAGCAAACTGGCAACCAGCAGAGGTGTAATGTGTGCAGATCTTGGAGCACACATAACTGCCCGTGCTGCTGGCTCCCGGATACTCTTCAAGGGTAGCCCCATGTACAGCACATTACAGTAGTCCATTCAGGAGGTGACTAGGGCATGAGAGACTGAGAGTAGAGCCTCCCAATCCAGGAATGGGCACAACTGGCACACAACATGAAGCTGGGCAAAGGCCCTCCTGGTCATGAGTGTCACCTGCTCTTCGAGCAGGAGTCGTGAGTCCAGAAGAACCTCCAAGTTGCACACAGGGTCTGTTGGATCTGTTTGGAGCAGTGCAACCCCATCTAGCACCAAAGATGGTAAATCCCCAAATACAGAAGGCCCTAAAACCCAAAGCCACTCAGTCTTGCCAGGGTTCAGCTGAAGCCTGTTGTTCCCCATCTAGGCCCCCACAGCCTTCAGGCACCGAGAAAGGACATCAACAGCATCACTTAGCTCAACAGGGGCAGAGATGTACACTGGGTATCATCAGCATACTACTTAATCCTTATCCCTTGGTGACAGATGATCTCACCCAGCGGTTTCATGTAGATGTTAAATAGGAGTGGAGAGAGTACTGAGCCCTGCAGCACCCCACATAGAAGGGGCCGAGAGTGGGACTTTTCACTCCCAATCAACACCGACTGGAAACAGCTTCGGAGAAAGGAAGAAAACCAGCCCAATACAGTGTCACCGACTCCCAACCCCCAAAGCCGGTCCAGAAGGATCTAATGGTTGATAGTATCGAAAGCTACCAAGAGGTCAAGTAGAGCAAGAATGGATGCACTACCCCCATCTCGCTCCTCCCAGAGATCATCCAAAAGCACAACCAATGCCGTTTCCATCCCATATCCGGGCCTGAATCCTGACTGAAAGGGGTCCAGATAATCTGCTTCATTTAGGATCCTCTGAAGCTGTTGTGCAACCACCTTCTCTATAGTACAATATCAATTAAATATGGGAAGTAGTCGTTTAAATTCATGATTTGTAAATGTGCAAAGGATACATTTTATTTACAATTTCATACCTTTTAATGTCTGTCTTGTCAGATTTTGAAAATTCTGGATCTTTAACAAATCGAGCATTTTCACACATGCTAATGGACAATACAAACTGGCCATCTTTTCTGGCCCAAGTACCACCATGTGAACTTATGAAATTGCCTGGTTTTGGTACCAAAACCAAATAAACAGTGTGGATCTGATTGGGGTAAATTTTAGGGTTGATAGAGAAACATGATTTGTATTTTCTTTTAGTTCTGCCTTTTACTCTTTTCTGATATTTATGGTCTAATTATTGTCTTGTACATTGCATGGCCTTATAGCTAATCAATAAAGCATTATTATTATTCCAACAAATATGCATAGAATGCCACATGATTTCTTCTACTTGGATTATCTAGGACAGCAGTTCTCAAAGTGTGGTCTGAGGACCCCTGGGGGTCCCTGAGACCCTTTCAGGGGGTATGCGAGTCAAATAAATAAGTATCTTAAAATTCCTGAGTTTTCATTTCTAAACAGTAAATATCAATAGATATAACCCACATAAACCAAAGCCCTTTGGGGTCCTCAATCATTTTTAAGAATGTAAAGGAATCCTGAGTCCAAAATGTTTGAGAACTGCTGATCTAGGAGATACATTGACTCCTAGAGGCTCCATGCTGTTGATCTATTTCATACTGATCTATTCACTTCCCATTGAAAGGCATCTAAGTTGGGAAAATGTTATGTATCGATGAAGGACTTCCAATTCTTTTGCAGGTACTGATATCTTTTTGCACAAATGACCCAATGCAATATTACTTGTAGACAGCAGTGGGGGTGCGGGGTATTTTAGCATCTATTATCTTACAAAAAGGAGTGTCCACTGGAGACATATAGCATATCCAGACTGGTAATGCCATTCTCTTTGAAGCGAGAGTTTATTTCAGTCAGGCAAATCACAGAAAGCAGCATAAGAACCATTCTCCCTTTACTAGACTAGATTTAAAAGGAACAGACTAAATCTGCTTTAGGTCTCAACAGCCTTTTTTATTTGTTGATGGTCATGTGATCATACTACAGCATTTCATTTTTTAAAAGAAATTATATTCATTGCAGTGTTTCATATATCAATTTTACTCGAGGACTTATAAAAGAATAACCAGAGTTCTATAAAAGTGGAGGCCCAAATGTCATTATTCTACATTTCACTAACCCTTATTCTGGCCATTCATCACCTGATAGTCTCAACACATCTTCGTTACATTTGGCAATGTGTAGCATTAATAAAACAAATCTCAATTTAGTGAGAGATGCTTGGAAGTGCTGCTGTAGCTGCCATCAGATGGATATGGGATATTTTTCATTGAAATTACTAAAGTATTTGCGGGGGGGGGGATATTTACTCTTGATCCACTTATTGTGCTGTGCTAATTTGCACTGTACCACAGAAAAATCCTGGAGTTATCCTGTGCTTTGTCTCTATTGCTAAACATATGAAACATGCCACCACATGCATGTGTGCATGTGTGCACAAACACATCCACATAAAGCATATTTATTTATTTTATTTATTTATTCGATTTATCACCACCCAACTCCCTCAAAGGGACTCTGGGCGGTTTACAGTCAAATACAATCAAATAAAAGCCAGCTTATTTTTTAAGCGGGAGGGTCTGATTGTGTGAGACAATATCCTGCACCTGTTCACAGCACTTTTGATTATTATTTCTCATGTTTTGTAACTCATCATATAGAAGGCCTCTCCCATTGCAGAAATGGAGGGGGGGGGGAAGATGTATATAGGTTTATCCCACGTCTTCATTCCTGTTGTTATGGGCAATGTCTTAAGAACAAGGAGCCAGTTTGGCCTAGTGGTTAAGGCAACGGGCTAGAAACCAGGAGACTGAGAGTTCTAGTCCCGCCTGAGGCATGAAAGCCGGCTGGGTGACCTTGGGCCAGTCCCTGTCTCTCAGCCCTAGGAAGGAGCCAATGGGAAACCAGGAGACTGAGAGTTCTAGTCCCGCATGAGGCATGAAAGCTGGCTGGGTGACCTTGGGCCAGTCACTCTCTCTCAGCCCAACTCACCTCACAGGGTGGTTGTTGTGGGGAAAATAGGAGGAGGAAGGAGTATTTGGTATGATCGCCACCTTGAGTTATTTATAAAAAATAATACAGGCAGGGTAGAAAAGTAAGTAAGTAAATAAGTAAGTAAGTAAATAAGAAAGAAAGAGTGGAGGGCTGAGTCACGGGCTAGTCTCAGGTTGGAACCAGGAACCACCCCAGAAATAAAGCAGAGAGTCAAAGTGCAAGGTCTTTTCCTATACAGGATATGGCAAAACCTTATCCTAAACAGGAAAACTGTTTTAAAGCCCTTCCTGTTAAAAACAACCAGTATCCAGTTAAATGCGTGGGAACCCTTTACTACCCAGAAAGTTCTTTGAAACTTCAGCCCTGATAGTTTGCTAGCAGATTCCCCAGAACTCCTGACAGGCAGGGTCAAATTCTGCAACATCTTCAAACAAAATAACCTCAAGCAGTCTTAAGGAAACTAGCTAATGAGCCAATCATCTACTCAAAGCCTTTAGATTCTACAATGTTTCTGAAGTGTGACACCAGCAGCATAACTGCATAAAAACACCACACTACAGTGTGTTGGTTAAGTACATCCTGCTCTCATTTCACCCCATCAAAATAAAAGAGCCACACTGCCCTTTTAAGGCTAGAAAACGGGGGGAAAGCCACTGTCTGGCCAGTCAACACATTGCCGTGCTGCGGTTTCCAGCTTTTGAATAAAATAATTAATTCTAATTAAGCTTTACGTGACTGCCTAATTTAAAAATAAAGCCTGAAATTGAGTGACGGAAGCAAGAGCAAAGGATTCTGTTGTGCCTGCCAGGTCTCAAAAGTTTTACTATGAGGGCTTAAGGCTACATTAAATGAGCCAAGTGTGTTATTTTCTTTGGATCATGTTCAAGAAACTCTTCCAGAGAGGGGAAGAAAAGGCAGCCGTCACTTGGTTTCACTACTTTTCATCAGACATTAACTGCTTCCTCAATAGAACTGATCTGTTCCAGGATAGTAAGGCTGCTCTAGAAATCTCCAGGGTGTAAAGGTACACGTGGCTTGAGAAGGTAACTTTTGAGGCTAACAACTTGCTTGGACCTGCCTGAAATGGCATAAAGGGTTTAGGGTTGGCTAAGTTCCTGAGCATCTTTTCACATAAGCACCAAGCTGGAGAGCAAGGTAGGACATCACACATGTCTCAAGAGGAGCATTTTTGATGACCAACATAGATAAATAAAGCATTTTATCATTCCACGTTCAGTTGTCGGTTTTCACCTCATAGCAAGCACAGAAGGTGGATTCACTGAGAGATAAGGGAGGGACTCAGAAAGATTTGCAGCACTATTTCGGGGGGGGGGGGTGTGCCTTTGAGTCAGTCTTAACTCCTGGCGACTGCCTGGACAAGTCCCTGCAGTTTTCTTAGCAAGATTTCAGAAGTGGCTTGCCTTTGCCTCCTTCCTGGGGCTGAGAGAAAGGGACCAGCCCAAGGTCACCCAGCTGGCTTTGTGCCTAAGGGGGGATAGAATTCATGGTCTCCCGGTTTCTAGTCTGGTGCGTTAACCACTACACCAAACTGGCTCTCTTGCAACGCTGTAGAAAAAATAACAACTCTTTTTCTGAATGATGGGTGTAAGCCTGCTGAAATTTGTTGAGTTTTCATTCTGAAGCCTGATATAAATAACTGTGTCAGCAGTTATTTTTCTCACTTATTCACGGTACTTCGTTCCTCTTTGTGTCAAATGAACTCTTGTCAAATGCTCTGTGTAACAGAGCAGAGCCAAGTATTCTATGTTGTTAACATCCCATTAATTATTTGTATTATACCTCGTTCAATATGCATCTATGTGCAGGCATGTGAGTGTTGCAGGCAACCAAGTGATAATAATCTGTAGACGAAGGGAACTATACTTTCTAGCTGGAACACTAAGTTCTCTAGTTCAGCAAGACCCTACGTTGTCTTTAAAATAAATCAAAAAGTTATGCACACTATTTGTCTGAAGATTACTTGCCCAGCCAATTGGCTAGCTAACAACTCCTCTGCCAAAGCCTGTGGTTATGAAAATGTCTGCCTATCACTGTGACAAACTTCACCTGTCACTACTTGGGCTTCATTTTTATAAACAAGCATGTAATGAACCTAAGAAATGTAACCATCCACAGCTATCATGAACTTTATACACAGGGAGCTCTATATAAGGGTCTGTTCCAAAATATTCTCCAGTCTTCTGCAGTGACCTCGTTCAGTCTTCTCAGAACAATGACTTGGCTTACGGCACTTTTCCTTCCCAAACAAGGCATTCTGACTATGATGAGAAATTATCTTAATCATAGAACTTGGGCTGGTTTTTAAAAATATTCATCCTTTGGGAAAAATGAAATCCCTTAAGTAAGACTAACCCTGAAGTAAGCCACATGTCTTAACACTGCTGTCCTCTCTACACCAAATTGTCTCCTGCTTTGCTCCATGGATGGCCACACACATATCCCAACTGGAGAGAGAGCCTTCAGATTTCAGCCTCCCCAGTGTCCATGGCTTGAAGTGAAAGCTGAAGTTTGAAATGCATTACACTTTTCACCTAGTGAAACCATAATGTCAGACTCCTGGCATTTGTACTGGTCATCCTACTGTCTATTAAAAATAAAGGCTGATATTCTGCACAGATTCTTTACTTGAATAGAGCATGTGCATACACACACGCACACACATGCACACACACACACTTGACAACCCGTGACCCATTGGGTCATTGTTCCAGCGTTATTTCCTTACCAGATTCCTCAATGCCTTCAACAATGGCAGAGCTTCTAATGTTCTGGAAAAGTTCTTAAAAATTCAGGGAGAGATGTATCTGCCTTGAAAGTAGCCAGTGTTGAACTGTATAGCACAGTCAAACATCAGGAGTTGACCACAGGAAATATTTTATGACATTTTGTATTATGTCATAAAATGTTTTATGATAATTTTTATGTCATAAAATGTTTTATAAAATTTGCCAAATTTCTATTCCACGGGAGTCATGGGTCCCGATGTTGGATGCATTCTGTAAGTTAGCCCATTTGAGGTACCTTGGTTCAAAAATTGTTGCCCTACGATGCACCGTTTCGCCCAGTTAAAGCTTACAAACTACAAACAGACACGAGA
The DNA here is from genome assembly GCA_023362775.1 of Charina bottae. Lineage (NCBI taxonomy): Eukaryota > Metazoa > Chordata > Lepidosauria > Squamata > Charinaidae > Charina > Charina bottae. The sequence continues at coordinate 31,526,049 of JALMGJ010000003.1, read as the reverse complement.
GTTTTAGTATTATATAGATGTACTGTACATACATTCATACATACATACATATACAGCATAGCTACTGTTCTTTACACCTCAGATCTTGAGTTCAAGTCTTATTTATGTTTAATTAAATTGTTCTAAGTAGTTTTTATATGTTGGTTTTATTGTACGCCACCCAGAGTCAACTTGTATGAGAAGGACAGCCATATAAATTTGATACATAAATAAAATAAAGTATCTGACAAGGTGAAGAACAGTAGAACCAGTGGTTTGGATTGAATATGATATCCAATAGTTCCTTACTGCATACCTGACCACTAAACAAATTACCAATATGTACAAACTGCAAGTTAGACCTGCTAAGCACTTCACCATGTGATGAAACACCCCATATGAAGGCAGTCCAAATATTTTCACACCAAGCAGACAATACAAACCATTTGATTTGGATCCCGAACTGAATTATGAATGAAATGTTTTAACTTTGCTCCTGTTCTTGAGTCAGTTCATGAACTATTCCTGATGGAGTAAAACGTGCCACATCTAGAACCATGTACACTATTTGTCTTTTGCGTCCCTTATGGACTTTCCTTTCCTCTGTTAGCTAGTGATTGTGTATGTGTCATTTAGGATTAAAAGTTAAGGTCAACCTAAATCCCATTACTTGGAGGGGAAATGGCTGATTCCAGGGCGACTGGAAATAAACTATTTACATCTCCATCACAAACAATATATGGCCACCACAAAATCTGCACATGTTTAATAAGGTAATTACATCTTGTAAATTTATTTATTTATTTATTATTTCAATTTATATGACCGCCCATCTCCTCCAGTCGGGGATTTATTATACAGTAGCAACCGTATTATAGCAACCATAAGCAGGAAGCATGGTTTTGGATCACATACACTTTGTATGATTAACTTGCAAAATCCTACTTCAGTGAATGGCACATGGGATCATCCAAGGACTCCATAGTGCATGGGCCTTGCCCCCATTGCAAGGTAATATCAGATCCTGCCTTGCAGATCAATGGATAAGATAACATCCAATGAAACTACTTTTTCCTTCTCATTTAAGAGTGACTAATATTGGAATCTCTTGAATTGGGCGTGGGGATATTCTCTGTAGCACAAAGCATTCTAATCTCTCTGTTAAGTGTGGAACAGAAAGTGAAAGCACTATTCAGGACACTTTCTAGGGAATTAATATCTTTCACCCATTGAATGTTACAATGTCTAGAGGTTTTTCCTTTCTCTGGTATAATACACATCATTTGCTTGGTGGTGAGCAGGATAGGTACACCTATTAAGGCAGCAGAGGGAAAGAAAAGTGTGCTGAAACAGAAACACTGATCAAGCTGCTTAGTCCATGACCAGATGACCTCTGGCCACTAGATTCAATGGTGCCTTCCTTTCTTCAATGTGTCTTTCATTAATATTTAAAAGTCAGTTTTTTATGAGATTATAAATATGCCTATGTGCTGTATTTATTCTGTCCATGAACAAGTTATCTGTCAGAAGCCTTTCTCTTGAAACATGAAGAGTACTAATAAATAAGTGACTAAAAAGAATTTAGATCTATTCTCTAGATCAGAGCTTTCCAAACTGTGTGTCGCGACACAAAAGTGTGTCGCCACACACAGTCTGGTGTTTCGCCACACAACCCGGAAGCGCTGATCATCATCAGCGCTTCCGGGTTTTCCCGCGGCAACACACCAACGGCGGCATGCAAAAACCGAAAGCGGCAGCAGCGCTTCCGGGTTTTTGCACGCTGCCGCAACGGCGGCACTTCCGGGTTTTCCCGCGGCAACACACCAACGGCAGCATGCAAAAACTGAAAGCGGCAGCAGCGCTTCCGGGGTTCTGCGCGCTGCCGCAACGGCGGCACTTCCGGGTTTTCCCGCGGCGACACACCAACGGCGGTTGGTGTGTCACCGCGGGAAAACTTTGGAAAGCCCTGCTCTATATGGACAGAACAATGTGTGCCCTGTCGATTTCAGCTGTTATTAGATATTTCAGTTCTGCTGATCCATATTATACCATGCTTGACAGCAAATTTCCTTTCCCCACCTCCCTCTGTTTCTTTTGGTGCTACTAGAATTTAACAAACATTTCTCTTTCTTTCTGTTGGTATGGAATGTCACTTCAATTTAATTTGTAATGCAGTAGAGGAAAATACTAAAAAATTGCATAGTGCCAAATATATTTCTAAAAGCAAGCTAATCTTTGCTTCTTAAGATATACTGAAATAAAACATGTTTTAAGTGGCATTTAATATATCTTTGCTGAAAGCAAAAGATTTTTTAAGCAGATGGAACAGAGGATGGAAGTATTTTTCATGTTAACAGGGCCTCAGTTACATCACTGTCTTTGGGATGGGACTCTGCCAAAGCATTTATTTGAGGTCATACTGCGTACGATTCTTATAAAAGAAGCAACAATTATTTAAAGTTAAATCCCTAAGGGAGAAAAAAAGAAGTATGAACTTTATGCATCCCATCCCGTTCCTTAACCAACACTGATCAGTGGTCCCTGCTTATTATGAACTTAAGCTTTCTGAAACAGAGCTTTTAATACAATGGATCAAGCAGCAGTATTGGGAAAGAGAAGACTTTATCAACTAGGGCCCTTCAGGTCAAACATGTTAAGTAACATAATGCTGCATCTTCATTGAGGTACGCATGAGAAATTATACTGATTTCTAGATCTATTCGGGTTTTTTAAAATCTAAATTGTATAACTCCAATTCTTCATCAGTAGATTTTTTAAAAAAAATACAGAATGTGAGTTAATCACAAAATCCACAAAATTGGGAAAGGTTGGCACTGATTATTTTCCAACTGATGGGTACAAGTGTGCGTGGGGTCGGTGGGTGAGCGGATGGGAATGTGTTTTGTCTGTATTTTGTTTTATTGGAGGTAAATGCTGCAGGTTGGAGTGGGAACAAAAATTGCCCAGGACCACTGGATCCAGAACTGGTTTCTTGAGGAAGGGATGGACCATCATCTCTTTAAGAGACAGTGGCACCACCCTATCCCTCAAGAATGCATTCATCACCACTGGGATCCAATGTTACATTGTCTCAAGGGAGTCCTTAACCACACAGGAGGGACATGGATCTAATACACAGATGTCTGCGCTTATAGCTCCCAGGTCTCTGTCTATTTCCTGGGGACTAACAGGCTCAAACTCTTCCCAGATAACCAAGCCAGACCATGCCTCAGTCAACTCCAAAGGACTTGTACAGCTAGAGTCAAACTCAGAGCAGATCTAAGCGACTTTATCTGATAAAAGCCTTGAATAGTCTTCACAGGAGCTCTGCAGATGTTCCTCTCAGCCCTTCCTACCCAGGAAAGACAGGTCACCCTGAACAGAACTGCTATCTGGCTATCTGCAGATGCAATGCAAGCAGAAAATGATTGTGTTTTGCAGCTCTTATCACCATGAGGTAGACCTTGATAAAAGTTTTTACCAAGTTCAATCAGATTCATTATTGGTTCTCCTCTAGCAGTGCTTTAGGTACCGTTTCTACTATTTCATCTCCTGGAATTCCTCTGAAAACTGGGGGAAAGAGTGGGGTGATTCTCTGGGATTCACACGAGGGATTCCACATCAACAAGAATATGACTGTTTTAACAAAAAATCTAAGTTAGGCTACTGAAATAAGTTTCAGATAAAACTTATCTGAAAGTTGATCTTTGCACATGCATGCACGCATGCGCGCGTGCGCACGCGCGCGCACACACACACACACACACACACACACAAACCCTGTTAATTTAGATCTGCTATGGTACTGAAAATACATTCCTAGAATCACAAAGTGGTTAGATGCTCTGTTTTTATGTAGCTTTGGTTGGTGAAACCAATTCTAATAAAACAGTTAAGCTTGTACTTGTATTTCCATTAGAGAATTGGTCATAAGGTAGAATATTCTGAAGATTTTCAGGAAGAAAATCTGTGCTTCTTTATTATAGGCTTGAATGTATATAAATCTTTTAGATACTGTATTTCTGATTACTTGAAAGAACCTTATTTTTGTTTAATGTCTTTGTCCTATGGATTGTAGAAAGCTCTTTCCAGCTACAACATAATGTAGATGTAAATGCACTGAATTGGAATGCCAGCTGAATTAAATCAGAACAGTCATGATATCTATACAAATCCTTTGGATATATCTCCAAGAAGAACTAGCTACTGGGATAAAAAGAAACAATAAGCGATAGCTGCTTTCAGAGTGAAATTCCAGCATTGATACAGATAAATTTAGTTTCAAGATTCTACATCAATTTCTATGCCAGATTCTATATCAGTTTCTAAAAGTGTAGCTACATCAATCTGTTGCAATAAAAAGAACAGTCCAGTGGCTCTATAAATAACAAGGTTTATGTCATAATGAATGTGTTAGTCTTTAAAGTGCTGTAAGATGCGTTGAGGTTTCTAGATCGATTACAGTGAAATAAAGGAAATCTCTCAAATATGTTAAGAACTTGCACTAAATATGCATAAAATCTATTGTGATAAGAATGATGTAGTGATAGAATGATGTAGTGAACCTATGAGACAAGACAAATAGATTCTACATAAATAAAGGCTATGAAGGTGATGTTGAGAATCCAAATATATTTCAGTGCTTTTCTGTTTCTCATTCTAGATTACAGCAGAGAGACCATACTGCAGAAGTACTGTATATATTTGTGGAAACAGTTGTATTTAAACTAGTATGCAGGAAGGCAGGGGAAATTCATATCAGAGAGGGATTTTTTTATGCCTCAGAATTAGAGTGTGACAGACAGAGGAATCAATATCCTTGACTGGGTGGTTGTTTATGCTTCTTTCCAGACTGTTTCAAAAACTGTGCAGACTTACAAAAATATGCCCTTGCAAGTGCGTCAAGGGCATATTCAGTCTGAATTATTTAGTAAGCTAGAACCTGAAAAAAGTACAGCTGAGGAAGTACAGATCATGGACAAGAGAATGAAGTTTCATGCAATGCACTGATTATGATTTTTCATGCCTTTCATTTTTTCCCTGACCTTTTATTTTATTTTTCTTGATTTATTCATCTTTACCACTATATATAATTAACTAAGACTTAGTTACTGAGTGGTCAATCTAGCCCCCACTGCCAGTCAAAAGAAAAACATAACCAGACAACCTATTATTTGGTAGACAAAATAGTAGAAGATCTGTTGATTTTCTATTTAAATTATAAAAAGGGGATTATGAAAGCTGAAGTCTAAATATCTGGAGAGCACAGGACGGCTGCTTTATCAACACTGACCATTATTACAGATAATAATTTATCAAATACTAACTTAATGCAGAGTGCATGCAACACTTTGGTGAGTTTATTCTAGTGTATAAAGTAATGGTTCCCCCCGCACATTTGTGCAGTTGTGTCCGACTCTAGGGGCCGGTGCTCATCTCCGTTTGTTAGCCGAAGAGCCAGCGTTGTCCGAAGACGCTTCCACGGTCATGTGGCCGCATGATGGCGCGGAACGCTGTTACCTACCCACCGAAGTGGTACCTATTAATTTACTTGCATTTGCATGCTTTCGAATTGCTAGGTTGGCAAGAGCTGGAGCTAGTGTATAGCTTAGCATAAAAAGAATATTGCAATACACCAGTATTTAAACACTTGTTTTTACTTCTATGTATATAGCATCATTCTGCACATATATGTTAGCACTGTTTATTTTTATCCATTCAATCACATCCGATTCTCAGAGACTGCCTGGACAAGTCCCTGTAGTTTTCTAGTCCCACCTTAGGAACAAAGCCAGCTGGGTGACCTTGGGCCATTCACTTTCTCTCAGCCCCAGGAAGGAGGCAATGGCAAACCACTTCTGAAAAACCTTGCCAAGAAAACTATATTCCAAGCCCAGAATACATCCTCAATTAAAAGAACATACAGGAAGGTATATTCATTGCCTTCAATTTGCTGATCAACATTCAAAATAGATTTAGCAGCATAAAATAACTGTTTATGCTACTTTCAAATATTCTTAAAGAACCTCAGACTGGAGAAGCAGGGAGGAAATGAGCTGCTTCATTAATTATACAAAACTTGAAATAATTATCTTTGACTATATAAACAGTTTTAAAATCCCATAGCTAAACTTAACTTCAGCAAAGTTGTCCTCCTCTTATTTTTTTCTCTTGGAATCACATCGGGTCAATATTTACCCGTGTTTTATCAGCTCAACTTGAAGGAGGCTACCTTTCAGACATTGCCTAACCTAGCTTACTCCTCGACCTCCTGTTCGGCTCACATCTGGATTGACTTAACAAGTAATTGGAAATGAAGCCTCCTGATTTCCCGTTAAATACTAGGCACAGGAAAAGAAATAACACTTGTTTTTCAGTGAGCTTTGACCGTCATCCAAAATCCAGTGCAAACCGAAGAGCTGCCTGTGGTTTGATGGCAGCAGCCCAACATTTTTGAAACATATTCTTGGGGGAAGGGAGCGAGTCAGAAATAATGACACAGGTTTGTCTTTTAAGAAATGCAAAAGGGACTTTTACATTACCAGCATTAAGCTGAGTAACTATTTATTCTGTAATTGTGTATGCATGTTTTATATCTTCAGATATATAAGCAATTTGTTTAAAGCTCATGGGATTACTTCATAAAAGCAGCTTGTGCCCCTCAGCATTCTCAGAGGTACGTGGTCCTATAAATATCAATACTTGTATGAAAGGAACTAAAAAGGCTTCTGGAGAGCAGATCCAGTGCTGTGCATGCTTGGCACATTGCACATAGGGAAGGGCTGCACCTGCAGGATGCCTCATCCACTTCAACAGGTGTAGCTCTGCTTAGGAGCTCCCGTCCCAGAGGTCAGTTCACATAAACCGGAGCTTGCAGCAGATATATTGGGCCCACAGAAAACCATTGTGGCAAAAACTGTTTGACCTAGTAATCTATTACACATGCTCTTAATTGACTATTTAAACCTAGCGATGCCATATAACTGCAGAATAAAGTATCTAAGGAAGTTTCATTGTAGTTTCCATAACACGCAGCTTCAGTCCAGCAGGAAAGATCTTGAGCCATGAAAGTCAAAGGGCCCACCGCTTGAAGCAAAAGTTTCCACCAGCTGAGCAACACCTGCAAAGGCCACCTCTCTGACACAAAAATAAAACATTAAAAAATGGCTTCCTGCCAACATCTTCATGTGGAAACTAGCTTGAAAAAGAAGGGGAAAAAAAGGAAAGAGAGGGAGGAATTAGCAAATGTTTGGAGGAATTTCCCTTTCTGTCTAAAACAGTGCTATAGTTTGGAGATACTTAAAACAGAGAGAGAGAGAGAGAGAGAAGACCTCCCACCACCAGTGGGAGTTTTAAATATCTCTAGATTTAAGAAGCTCTGCTAATAAAACTGCTTTGCACCAGAAGCCAGATATCTCAGATTCCTTCGAAGATACAGGTGTAATTGCCTAGCCTTTCTCTTCTACGGATTTCCTTTTAACTGAAATGCCAAACAGTGTAGGATTTGGGGAGAGTGAAGATGGGAAGGCAGAACATTATCCTTTAATGAAGTTTATTTTCTTCCTTCTCCTAATTGATCCAACCACGAATCTTCAGATTATGTGACTAACTGTGATAGATGGGGCCATTAGGACTGAAATTTAAGTATTAATTTGGCCCTCTGTAATTTACACCTTTTTCATTGTAATTTACAATGCTGGGCTGGATGAATCACAAGCCGGAGTTAAGATTGCCGGGAGAAATATCAACAACCTCAGATATGCAGACGATACCACCCTAATGGCAGAAAGTGAAGAGGAGCTAAAGAGCCTCTTGATGAGGGTGAAAGAGGAGAGTGCAAAAGCTGGTTTGAAACTCAACATTAAAAAAACTCAGATCATGGCATCTGGTCCCATCACCTCCTGGCAAATAGAAGGGGAAGAAATGGAAGCAGTGACAGATTTTATTTTCTTGGGCTCTAAGATCACCGCAGACGGTGACTGCAGCCATGAAATTAAAAGACGCTTGCTCCTTGGGAGGAAAGCTATGGCAAACCTAGACAGCATATTAAAAAGCAGAGACATCACCTTGCCGACAAAGGTCCGTATAATTAAAGCTATGGTTTTCCCAGTAGTAATGTATGGCTGTGAGAGTTGCACCATAAGGAAAGCTGAGCGCTGAAGAATTGATGCTTTCGAGCTGTGGTGCTGGAGAAGACTCTTGAGAGTCCCTTGGACTGCAAGGAGGTCAAATCAGTCAATCCTAAAGGAAATCAACCCTGACTGCTCATTGGAAGGACAGATCCTGAAGCTAAAGCTCAAATACTTTGGCCACCTAATGCGAAGAGAGGACTCACTGGAAAAGACCCTGATGCTGGGAAAGACTGAAGGCAAAAGGAGAAGGGGACGGCAGAGGATGAGATGGTTAGATAGCATCACCGATGTAATGAACATGAATTTGAGTAAACTCCGGGAGACAGTGGAGGACAGGAAGGCCTGGCGTGCTATGGTCCATGAGGTCACGAAGAGTTGGACACAACTAAACGACTGAACAACAACAACAACAACAAATTTACACCGGGTCTGTTTCAGACTGTGCACCAGGGATTGAAGCCTGCAGCCCTGCAAATCCTGCTGTTCCAGGTCAGCATGGCTGAGGAGGGCTGCTGGAGTTGTGGTTCATCAGCATCTAACAGCTCACGTTACCTACCCCACCTTCATTGTACAGTAATTCTTTGTTCATGGAAAGACTTGGGAACAAAGCAACAAAATCTAAAGAAAAAATAAAAGCAGGAACTATAGAAGTTCAAGGGAAAAAAATACATGACCATCAATGAAATGAGAAAAACTCATGATAATTTGGGCTAGAAAATTACTTACTTACGGAAAGAATCCTCTAGCATGTGCACAATATAAAATCAGTCAAAGCTAGCTTACTTTTATATACAATTAGTACGGGCACAGGAACTCTTTCTTCGTTTATATCTAACTACCTGATCAACACAGCTGCAGCAGTTATTAACAGATAATGAGCAGGGTGGTGGCTCAGCGGGTAAGACGCCAGGCTTGTCGATCAGAAGATTGCAAGTTCGGAGGTTCGAATCCCTAGCCCCGCGTGACGGAGTGAGCTCCCGCACTCGCCCCAGCTCTTGCCAACCTAGCAATTCGAAAGCATGCAAATGCAAGTAGATTAATAGGTACCACTTTGGTGGGTAAGTAACAGCGTTCCGCATGCGTCATGCCGGCCACATGACCGTGGAAGCGTCTTCAGACAGCGCTGGCTCTTCGGCTAACAAACGGAGATGAGCACCAGCCCCTAGAGTCGGACACGACTGCACAAATGTGCGAGGGGAACCCTTACCTTTACAATGAGCAGGAAGGGATAAATTCCAGGTGTCTGTTCAGTGGGACAGTTCAAAAGTAACTACTTTGGAGCTTGAGTTCTACAAGGCTCCAAAATAGGTTTGGTGTAATCATGAAGAGCTCCAATCATAAAATTCTACTGCAGAAAGATAAATACCCTCTGATTCTATGATCCAAGTTCTGCTTTTAAGAAGAATTGGAGTTTTAAGACCCAGGAGATTCCATGCTCAGATTAATGTGATATTTCTAGCTCAGGTGCTAGCATGTTATAAAACATAATATTCCATTACACGAATTAGTTTACAGCACAATTCTATGCATTTTAACACAGAATTATGCCCCATTAAATATACCAAATTGCAGCTTTTTTGATTGCCTTATAGCTTCTGTTTGTTTCACTTTCAAGTTTATTTGATGAACAAGCAACTAAAGATAGCCATCTTCCACAGTGATTTACTCCTGCTATTAAATTAGTCCCTCAGTATAGGGGAGCATAATTTATTTGCTAATAAGAAGTTAGAAGCTGTGAAGGGGAGAAGCTACATACCAGCCTTTTCAGTGCAAATAGGATTTATCCTCTTAAATTATAGTAAATTCAAAATTCTATTTTTTAAAAATTTGCTGTTCCATCCATCACACTCAAAAATACTATGATGACATAAGTCTATGAAGGTTCTCAGTCATCCAGGTGGAATTGTCTATAGCTTGCATCATGTCAACTGGATTTCTATTTTCTCAGTGGAAACGTTTCGCTCCTTATCCAAGGAGCTTCTTCAGTCTGAGCAAAGTTGGTAAGGGAATCCTAAATATGTTTCTAGGTAGCTGTGTGACCTAGCCCCAGGTGTAAGGTCACACAGCTACCTAGAAACATATTTAGGATTCCCTTACCAACTTTGCTCAGACTGAAGAAGCTCCTTGGATAAGGAGCGAAACGTTTCCACTGAGAAAATAGAAATCCAGTTGACATGATTCAAGCTATAGACATATGATGACATAATTTGTCAATACATCAATACAAGGAACACAGGGGAAAAAACGGGAATAAGCCGCCGAGTTTGGTTTACAACAAATACTTGTTTTTTAAAAAAGAAAAGGTATAAAGCACAGCTGTTGTTGTTTCTAAGGCAGAATAACTGCAAAATACAGGGTGGTTATATCACAAACACTGGAACATGATTTAACATCGTAGGGACCAAAAAAGGGTCTTTCCCATTATCTCTAAATGCACAGGTCACATACCAGGAAAGCAAAATAATAAATTAATACTTGTGAGAATATTCTAGGATGGGGAAGTGACCAGTCAGTGTCTTAAAAGTCCATATATGGAACAAAGTACCTTTGTACGTGCAAAAAAATGTAAAGTTTAGCCATACAAGGCAAAAGCATATATTAAACCAATGAGAAATGAACACATTGTGCTTTTCCATAAGAACAATGGCACAAGCTTCACTCTGCCTATGTAACACCTCTACTTTGTGAGCTGCACTGGTTCCCAGTAAGTTTCTGGGTGTGCCGCTCATCACCCACAAAGCCCTACGTGGCATAGGGCCAGCTATGTGAGGGGATGTCTATCTCCAGTAGTATCTGCTCATCATGTACAATCAGACGGAGCAGGCTTGTTTTGGGTCCTGTTGACTACATAATGTCATCTAGCAGGATCTGGGAAGCTGCCCTTCTCTGCTGCAGCAGCCACCTTCTGGAACAGCCTCCCCGGGGAGATTCGTTTGGCCTCCCCCTTACCATCAAGCAAGCTCTAAAAATGTGTCTCTTCCCTCAGGCCTTGGATTAGGGTTTCTGGCAGGCTCCTTTAGGTTGGGCATGATATGGGAGATTGTTTTTTTTTCCTTTTCATTCCCTTGGGGCAACTGTGCTTTTTAAATATTATGTTGCTTTTTTCCTTTTTATAAATTTGTGAAGCCACCCAGAGTCGTCTTTTGGGTTGGGCGGCCTAGAAATTGGATAAATGAATAACTGTGCTTGTCATTTCATAATGTTTTTATTAGATCTTTGTTTTGAAAAATGCAGCCATTGAGATTACAATTTGAAGGGTAAGACAAGATGGGGAAAAGGTTGTTCAATCCTTTTCCTTCAGGCCATTTTCTCAACCAAAAAGCACCACCACATATTTTTTGGGTGATGTAGAAGAAAACATTTTCCACCGCAGGGGTAAATAAAATTGGTGTGATGGGGGTGGAGGGGAAAATGGCTTCATGTTACAGAACAGAAAGAATCATTAATAAATGCATGACAAAATACCAGGACTATAAGTACTTTCACTAATGACCTTGAACTGTGGTGCTAGAGAAGATGGTAAAAAACACCTTTTTTATATAAGAATTTTATTAGGTTTAAAGCAAGAGTAAGAAATACAAAAAAGAAAAAAAAACTACAAAAAGAAAAAGAAAAAAACTAAAAAGATGTGAAAACACAAGAATTTTTTTTTTAAAGATTACATAAAGAGGTGACTTCCGACAACAAGAATATACAGCAGTTTCCATAATCAATCCCTTACTCTATATCGAACCAAAATCACATTATTTCTATAAATCATTCAGTTAGCATATTATAAAAATCACTAAATACAATTGCTCCCTCCCCTTATATTAAAAGAAAAGGAAATATATAAACTTCCTAATCAACTTCCCCCCAAAGACAACATTTATTTAATTATTTCTTTCCTACCACTATTCTATACATTTCTGTCCGTTATAATAAAGATCAAACTAAAAAGCATATAAGTTGTCTGCTCTTATAATTAATAATACTACAATTATAATAATCTTAATCATATTAAACCTAAAACTAAAACTAAAACCAAGCATTTATTGTTATACCTTATCCAAATCATTAGAAAGAAATGAAGTCAAACAAGCCCTGAAAGCAATCCAGATGAACCTTCTTAAACCCTTACCCCACTTCAAAATAAACCAAACCATTTACATATCTCCATAGTACACACAAAACATTTTTCATAAAGAAATCAGACAGCCCAACTGCCCCCCTTAAAGACTCCGACTTCTCAGCACAAAACCTCCCATAGATAATGACCCCTTCCTTCCCTTAACATTCCATCAGAAAGAAAATTTGACTTAAGGTTTGCAATTCCATCTGTCCCTTTAATTTTTTCAACTTGAAGAAATTCAACTTCATTGTCTGGCATTTCAACAGAAGCTTCAATCTCGCTGTCAGTAAAAACATTTCTCTCGTTGTCAAGCTCTTCAATTTCTTCCACAACATCCCCAGCCAGATGACATATTTTAGAGCTGATATTTTCTACAATGTCCCGAATATCTTACATAATGACTTGACAAGAATCAAAATGAATCTGTTTAAGGTCTCGATGGAAATCTGAGAAAGTCTGCTTGAAATCTTCCATGTCTCACACAGTAGATTATGGCACCCCCCCTAGGTACTTAACCAGCAAATGTAGAAGGTAATGGAAAGTTTCCAGGATGTGTTTACACAAGTGAAAGTATGGTAACAAGCAGCTTGCCAGGGAAAGTAACAGCAGAAAGCTGGAGATTCAAAACAGCAGATTCAACGTGTAGGAAAATATTAAAATCTTCAAATTCAGTGCAGAAATAATAACAGGGATATGATTATTTAGTCTCAATCCTCCTTAGTATTTGGATGGGAAACAAGCCAAAACTTCAAAAGATTTTCAAAAATTAATCCCAAAAATAACGATAAGCACCAAGAGAGATCGCTTCTTCTTGCTGTAGAAAGCCTCTCTTGGGGTACATAAACTTAAAAAATATAAATTGGGTGATTTAGAAAGGGGGTGGCCAGTCTTAATGTCCCTTAAAGGCTACAGCACAGCTTGGAAATTAATGGTGACGTCCTCGCCTCCCTGCGTCTCTTACCAGATTAGCGCAAACGCTGTTTACGATCCTCTGGCTGCAAGATGCCGTTGTGGAGGACAGATTGGATAATTCCGAGTATTTTCTTTGTCCAGAAAAACACTCCAGGGCATCAGGAAAAACCTGCCTGAGCCCCAAAAAACTGCTGCGTTGTCAGTTCTGCCTGCGGAGCCCGCAAGCACAGCTGTTCAGTCTGCCGTGTCCCCACCAGAAGTCAGAGAAGATGGTTAAAATCTTCAGGTGGGTCACCTGAGGTACACCTGAGGTACAGATAATTCAATACTAGATGAAAGTAAACCCAGGTTGCTCATGGGGAGCACTACTAATGAAGCTAAAGTTTAAATATTTTGGAAACATAATATGAAGCAAAAGGTACTAGAGAAGGTCCTAATGCTTCTATCTACTAAAGCAATAGAAAAAGAAGCTGGAAGAAGATAAGATGGCTTAAAATATCACCAATGACACAAGCATGTGTTTATAGGAACTGAAATAAACAGATCCTATTATAAACCTAGCGAAATTTGGCCCTTTGAGTCACAAAGAATTGGAAATGACTGAACAATTGCACTTACTGCTATCCTTACTAACTAATTCTTGGTATGGCAGTAAACCTAGGCTTTCAAACCCAGCCTAAAGTTGTATCGCTTGAAACTACATATGAGATCCCATACCATAAAATGCTTTTTCATATCCCCCCAACAAAATCCAACCAAAACTGAAAACTGCTTGACACAGAGCAAACTAAACTGTCCCATGAAGAAAGCTAGTCTAAATGCTTTGCCATCATCTATGGAAAGGGATTTTTAAATTTATTTTATTTCAATCATTTTTCGGCACCTCCAGCTACAATAATTTTATCCAGACCCATTTTGACTACCTGGCAACTATTTGGGTTATTTTGTTATTAAAAGCATTTTATACCCATCAAAGTCTTGAAAAAAACTCAGTAACATCACAAAGAAAATAGTAATAACTGCAAATTATTAAACATACTTTAAGCCAAGGCAAAATAACACTAAAATCCATCAGCAACAACTAATTGCCCATTAAATGGAGTTTGAATTGCTCTTATTGGATGAGGGGAAAGGCTTCTGAGGAACTTGTTGCTAGGAGGAAAATAGTTGGATCGGGTGAATATTTTAATATCTTGAAGAGTTACCATTTAACCCAATAAAGGGTAGGAGACGGTTAACTGGTGGCATAAAAAATAAGTTCTCTCTGTTATGAAGGAAGGTATTGGGGAATTTATGCTTTATTTGATGTTACCTTCTTGGCTACAAACATATTACTTTTTTCTTATTCCTCCCCTGCACCACATTTTATTGTTATAAATCTCTCTTCACTTATTTGTTATAACTTATTGCGCAGCCAAAGTTCTGTCAACATTTGCCAATCAGGGAAAATTAATAAAGTAATAAATAAATGTTGGCAGCCAAGTAAGAGTCTCTTAAAATCATATGGTCAGAGCGTAATGTAAATCAGACTAAAAGGATGGTAAATATACAGTATGTCACAATCGAGATTCTTCTCTCTTTTTAATGAACAGAAGGCACAATTTTAATATTTTAATGGACAGTTAATTCCATTTTCCTGCAAACACAGAAAATGATGTATATAGAGAGGGTAAAAACTCTTCATCCATTAATAACTTCATCCTGGAATTACACCAGTAAATTCCAGATTAAAAGACTATAGTAGGTGGAATTGCCCTTTTAACTCAAGCTTATATAAAAAAAGGATAATTCAGGAAGTCTTTAATGTGGGAAAATATTTGATTGAATGATTTCACTTCTTAATAACGAAATTGTATGACTTCAGGAGAATTAGTCCATGTGATTTCTCTCAATATGGATTGCATCTTAGGCTCACACTCTGTAGAGCCGCATCTGTCCATCACACAACTTTTCAGGTTAACAGACCTGATCCAAAATACTTTCTATGAGATTGGGATGGAAGAGACATCACACTATAGCTTCCTCCACAGAAAAGTAACACTGAAAATTAAGGATTTCTTTACAAGCAAAGTATTGGCACATTCATTTGCCAAGTACACTGAAGTCTATCTCCCACTATTTCTCAGCTCAAAAACTGCACATAAAGTATGTATTTTGAAGAGTTGCACAGGAAAAAGTATATATTAAAGAAAATGTGTAGAAACATATTATATCAGGGTAAGTACACACAACATTTTTTGGAGACTGCTTTAATAGTTTTGCTATTGTTTCTGCTTTTAAAAGAAAAAAACTTTTTTTAAAAAAACTGAGAAAGACTGATTCCTTACTGATGACGCAGTACCACTTTTGTAAAACTGTCATGCAATTTTAGTCTTCATTATATTGTAGACTGTCCCTCCAGGTGCCAGATGCAGTATTTTCCAGAGATTATTTGGGGCTTGTATAACTCTTATGTAGCCATTAACAATGTTTGTTTCAGAAATTGGGATGTTAAATAATGAAGTTGTAAGGAATCATCATGAGACATGATATCATAGCCTAAAAATTCAACCCAAACAACCAGTCTGTTCAGATTTACTAACAGCACACTTGGCCATTCTGGCCAATGGTCAATGTGTAATTTATAAAATAGTAGGTAACTGCTGGACCTTTCTTCGGAAACATGCCACGATTTCATGCTGGACTTAGGCTTGTCCCTTTAACAAAACCTCGGCTCAAACTTACTCCTGAGCACAAGGGACTCAGCTCAACGGGAGTTTTGCTGGCAGACCACACAGCAAGCACGTTGCTTGCTAACTTCCTACAGTGCTCTTGGCCTTTGACATTACAGTTACTGCATCTTCCAAGGCTAGTGATCTGTCACAGGCGCCATAGCTGATCAAAGCAGGAAGCCTACTGTAGTCAATAATCACACAGTAAGGGCAATCCTATAACCTCCCTCCACCCTCCCCTTTTAAACAAAAATTCAAATAAGCCCCCAAACTGCCCCCAAGAGCTTTTTGCTGAAACATGAAAGCTAATTAACATTTATTTTTCTCTGCCCATATCCATCAGTCGCATATGGAATATTATGAATATTATACACAGCATCAGGATATTCCAAATACTTACGATGAAAAGTCTCTGAATCCCCATAGCGAGCCTTTCTGTTTTCACCTTCCACATTAGAGGCACGGGAGAGTTCAGTAGGAACACCAGTGGTTTCTGGTGAATATGGATTGAAGAAATTGGATTCAAATGCAAGACAACCTGTAAAATACAAACAAGCAAGTCAAGAATCCACCACTACAACTGGATCAAACTGACCAGTGGATTAATAAATTAATAATAATTAGCATTTATGCTTTTGGGTGTTCATTGCTTCAGGGGCCACCTCAGTAATTTGCACACAGACTTGCTCACAGATTTGCCTTCTCTGCAGTAGCCCCCGCCCTCTGGAATATTCTTCCCCCTGAAATAAGATCGGCCCCCTCTCTCCTGGACTTTAGAAAAAACCTAAAGACCTGGTTCTGCCACCATGCTTGGGGAGGGGAGGGGAACAACCAGTCTTGGGGTTGTCTGGTCTCTTAGATCTGCCTTGACCAACCTTACCGGCCCCTGGGATAAGTAAGACCTACCATTGCTTGGATCGGACTGTATTAGACATTTTTATTGATTATTATTGTTATTTATGTTTTTATTGATTTTAAACTTTTTATTGTGAACCGCCCAGGGTCCCTCCTTGTGGGGGAGATGGGCGGGATATAAATGTGACAAATAAAAATAAAAAATAAAATTTGTGTTATTTTTCTGTTTCCAACAGAAAGAGTGAGGCCAAATCTCAGAGCAAACAGTGCTTGCAGGAATATTTAACTGATGAATGAAATGTCAAGACTGGCATCATCTGGTGTGTGCTGAACTGAGGCTCGTGCCTTTTCCAGGCAAGAAGACAGGGATAGGAGAACGGGGAAGAAGTAACACCGTCTCTGTCTCTTACTCTCTCCAACCCTCCTCCTCCCCAGCAGTGGCAAGACTGGACATAGAGGAACAAGCAGGTAAGGGAATTTGCACAGCAACAGGGTGGAAGAGAAGGTGGTGCTACTCTCAGGGAGAGGGCCCTGAAGGCATCTTGCCAAATAAAATTGCACCATGCCTCAAAAGCATGGAATTTTCTAAGTTATAGGCAGAGCTGGGGATGAAGATAGGAGGTGCATTTAACAACACATTTAGTTCTTAACCGAGTTAAAATCCGGACCTGAAACATCCAGTTCATAGTTTTTACTTCCTGGGCTAGTTCTCCCCAAGGACTAGGGGTAGCAAGACCATTCTTGTTTGAAACCACCCAATCTGCCAATTATTTTGAGCAGCAATAGCAGAGACACTAACAATTCAGCCTTAAGCCCTTTGACCCAGCAAATTAGCATTTAAATGGAGTTACAAGGGTATTATCTTATGTCATGGAAATGTCACACTGCATAACACGATGAAAAGGAGGGCAAGAGAACAGGCAATGCAGCATCCTAAAAACATTTCAAACATTTCAGTATGGAGCCTGGTTCCATGTGTCCCAGCTAATTTCCAGATAGTTCCCTTGTATTAACTATCTTTGATCTTATAGATTCCTGCAGAATCAAGAAGGGCACATATATCTTGTGACCCTGTTCAGGTCAAAAGAAGAAAATATCATTTCTGCAAGGTGTGGGCTAAACAGTCTGTAGAGAGGAAATGTAGGAGTAACCTAGAAAGTTGTAAGATGAGGTTTGCTAATAAAAAACAATGCCAGAAAAGATATGGGATGTTTTGGATCTCTGAGTGATAGCGTGTGGCCAAACTGTGAAGGAGACCTGTTCAAGGGTATAAAAATCTTCCGTCCTGGCCATTATCATAAAGGCTTTCCTTGTTTGTAAATGAGGAGATGTGTTTATTTTGTTTTGGAGATTTGTTTGGCCTTATCAATGTTTGGAATACAGGACATACTAACCCCCACATAGTAGCATATTTCCTCCAAGGGCCTGTGTAAACAAGATTTTTTTTCACTCAACTTCCCTCTTAACTTTGTTTAAAAATTAAAGACATACCAAATAAAACAGGACACAATCAGCAGATAGAGTGCCTAAGGACACAGGACATATTTCGGAGCACTATGTGAGGCATAACACAATTAACGTAATGAGTCAGGATTATACCAATAAAGGGAAAATAATAAAAACTCAGGGGCACTTTTAAGCAAAACATGTGATAAAGTGTTCCTTGGACTGTACTATTTCAGAATTTGGATAGAAAAATCCCATATTTGTTTATCCCCCTTTTTTAGATAGGCTTTCATATGTAGAAAAGTTCTGTGCCAAAGAAAAGAATAGAATTATTTTTCATAACTCTCTAGTTTTCTATGTCCAAAGAGTTTTTATATAAGAAACATCAAATCACACAATCGATCATCTATATTCTGAAACTGTCTACTCCCAGGAAGATCATCATTCCCCTTTAAAAATGCATTTACCAGCACTTAATCCAAAGGAAAATACAAGTTTAACATTTTAGTTAAAATATAAATGGCCGTGCCTTTAGAAGCTTATCTCATTTTTTTCTAGAAGGGACACTGACTTTATTTTGTACCTTAAACATGGGCATTATCTATGTATTTCAGCGCAAACCTATACAATTAGGAATTGCTTTCAAAAATGTTTGCAGACACAGACAATATCAAGTTGGTAAAGAGAGCAACAAACTTTGTTTCCCTGGAGATGCCAGGGTCATGGAAGGCTGAATATTACCACAGCAACCAAACTACGAAAACAGACTGAGGGCTCATGCCCCATTATTCTGGCAGAGTAATTTATATTACAAAGAACAGACTAGGGCACAAATACTGAAAAATGATCAAAGTAAGAAACAACAACAACAAACCCTATTTAGTGTAACTTTAAGACCTGAAATCTCACGCAAACACACACTCCTACACTCAATGTGATTATGAAAGTAAATATCTAAGGTTTTGAAATGCTGAACCACCTTTCTAGTGTGAAGGACTCCAGATTAATTCACAGCATAGTTTTCTTTCAAAACAGCCATTACAAAATCGTGCTAATAAACCAGGGCAAAATATATCAAATTACAGTGCCCGTATTGAGACAGCTGTTCAGAAAAGCATGGGAGAGGAAAAAATGAGTTCTAAGCCTGAGAAGTTTCTATCTTCAAATCACAAAATCCAAGCATTATGTCTTGGAGGAGCTGTTATATAAGCCTGATTCACTGACTAGATAAGAACTAGTCCATTGCATCTCTAAAGCAGCCTGCTTAATCTGTTGCCCTCCAGATGTGTTGGACCACAATTCTAATTATCTCAACCCAGCATGGCTACCCATGGAAACTGTAGTTCAGTACACCTGGATTATACTTTCCAGATTAGTTTGGAGAAAGCTGTTAAGATGAATGCCACATAGTTCTATATCCAACTATACCACATTTTTTAAAGAAAATTTATAAGATGTATATGGCCGCCCAATTTGTGTGAGGGTGACTCTGGGCAGCATACATCAATATGACTCAAAGAAAAATCCAAAATTACAATTAAAACCAATAATATCAATCAGAAGAAAGCAAAACTTGATGTACCAGTAGCATACAGTCGGGGCTCATCAAACACAAACTCCACCAGCTATCCTCCTGGCTCACTTTGGTGATACCCCTAGAGCAGTGTTTCTCAACCTTAACAACTTTAAGGTGTGTGGACTTCAATTCTCAGAATTCTGGGAGTTGAAGTCCACACACCTTCAAGTTGCCAAGATTGAGAAATGCTGCCCTAGAGATAGGGCAAACTTAGTTGCATTAATTATAACACCTTAACAGGTAGTCCTTGATTTACAACCAGAATAGGGACTGGAAAATTCATCAAGTGGTGTAGTCATTAAGCGAGGCATCACATGACTGCATCCAATTTTACAACTTTTTTTGCAGAGGTCGTTAAGCGAATCACGCAGTTCCCCACTGATTTTGCTTGTCGGAAGCCAGCTGGGAAGGTCGCAAATGGCAATCTCATGACCCTGGGATGCTGCAATCATCGTAAATACATGCCAGTTTCCAAGCGTCCAAATTTTGATCATGTGACTGCAGGGACGCTGTGACAGTCGTAAGTCACTTTTTTCAATGCCGTTGTAACTTCAAACGGTCACTAAACGAATGATCATAAGTCGAGGACTACCTGTATGTTGCATTGCTAGCATTTCCTACTTGAGGCTGATCTTATCTCAACAGCAGTAGCAGCACAGCCATTCTGGTTCTCAGAGGCTGGATTTGGCCCCCGTTTTTCCAAATGCTGATCTCTAAAAGAGGCTCCTTCACCAATATGCTAAATATTTCTGACATTCTCATTTAGCTTTTATTTTTATTGAACTAAGTTTAGCAACACAATTCTTTACTCATAAGCTCTATCTATAATATGTTTTCAGGTCTTACATCCAAAGCAGAAGAAATATGATTTAGACAAAAATCAAATTAGCAAGAACCTGACACAAAGCTAAACCAACAATGAACAAAAACATGCTGTTTTAGTTAATGCACCAGTTCCATATAATGTTTCCTACAACAGTAGCACTCAGGCTCTGTTGCAATGAGGCAAAATGTTGTGGTAATGCAGAACTGTGCATTTTGGCTGATACTTGGGCCAAGGAAAATCAAGACAAGCAGGTATATGCAGTTCATAATATGGTTTGAGCATCTTGTGAAATACAAAATATACAAAGACTTGGTATAATGATAATCTGCATTATCAGCTCCCTGCATTGCCAAACAGCAAAATAAGTGATAGTGAACAGGTCAACTAGGATCTAATTGAGAGCAAAAAAATTGGCCTTGCCTCTTAACCCAGGAGTCCCATAAAACTTACATGAAAATAGCTAGAATGAAGATTTAACTCCCATTTGCTTGGAAAAATCCAGCCAGGAGAGTTCTCTATCTAAGCCATTCTGAGAAGCATGGGAAAAACAGACTGAAAAACAGGAGAGGAAAAAAAACCAAGAGTTTCTTTCAAATAGCTATATTCAGTCTGGGGACCACTAAAGCCAATTTTTGTATGACTCTACAACAGTTTTAAACATATGTCATGTCCTGCATTCATCTCTGTACTATACAATGTGTCATAAATAATTTTTGTTCTATTATTTACATCTAGATGCTGATGATTTATTAATAATACAGTATGCAATTCTTTAAATTGGTTCTGGGATCAAGTTACTGATTCTTGTACATTGTGAGACCTAAACAAGTACAGTATGAAATCTCTCAGGGTTACAGTATGTCATAGAATTATCTTTGGTCTGTCCTCTAAATTCCATTCCTTGCTTATTATTCCTTTAGACCCCCCTCCCCCCCCCAGGAAAAGGAAACTATCTTAGGAACATAACTTACAGTACCTCTCTCCCCATAACCCCAACACAGTCATCCCCACCAGCCTAGTCAGAGGACTGAAAAGTGAGCTGCTAACCATACTGTATCCTGAAGAGGGATAGCAGTATAGAAAGGAATACACTGTATAACAGTAAGTGTATTCCTCCATACATGAAAGGGATAATAATATGCACACCTAATTTTTAACAGATGTTTACTAAGGAAGAAATCCACATTTGACAAGCGTTTGTTGGACAGATAAATTGCAGAGTAACAAACTGAAAATGCACAGCAAGAGAATGGGTCAACAGGTGCCATATTCAGGCGCTTAAACATTTTAACTATGGAAAGGTGGAAAAGCCCCCACACCAATCCTGTCCTAGTGAGTTACTGGCAGGAGAGGACTGATGAGACATTCTCATGGTGTTTGGTTAAAAGTGATAGAGTGCTCATAGGACCAGGAACGTGGAAGATCAAGGATGGATGTTTGGGGCAGGTTGACACACAGTTGCCTTTAAGATTACATTTTACCATTTGAGCATGATTTTTGTTATGCCACACAGAAAGTAAGAAGACACAACATCTTTAACATAAACATGGAAAGGCCATGCTAAGGGAGAAGTCAAGTTCCAAAGAAGTCAATGTCAGGGGGCTGTCTTTATCCCTTCGTGAATCACTCATTTTTTTCCTCTTTCCTTCATCCCATCTAACTCCACTGGGGAATGTATTTTGGGGCCTTTCAAGATGCAGGCCCTGGTTCTGTGTCCAGTAGTCCAACCTGGATGCAGCCCAGATCAGGCAGTTTGTTCTGAAAGTCAGCAGTTACAGTGAAAGTATTTGGGATTGTTGAACACTTGCTGATGCCACAGTGCCTCCGTTGGCCCACTAGATCTTCCTGTCCTTGATTCCTTTAAGGCAGAGCTTTCCAAACTGTGTGTCGGGACACGTTAGTGTGTCGGCTGCAGTGTCTGGGTGTGTCGCGGCTGCTGCT
This sequence comes from Charina bottae, assembly GCA_023362775.1. Classification (NCBI taxonomy): domain Eukaryota; kingdom Metazoa; phylum Chordata; class Lepidosauria; order Squamata; family Charinaidae; genus Charina; species Charina bottae. Next base: position 31,503,560 of record JALMGJ010000003.1, on the reverse strand, counting down.
GCCTCCGAGCCCGGCCAGGATTCCGTGCAGGTCCTAGTGCCTGCCTTGTGCCTTGCTGCCTCCAAACCTGCTGTGATTCTGCACAGGTCCTAGTGCCTGCCTTGTGCCCTGCTATAAGAGTGTGTCGCGAAATGATGCCCTGCTGTAAGAGTGTGTCGTGAAATGATGCCCTGCTGTAAGAGTGTGTCGCGAAATGATGCATGTCTAAAAAGTGTGTCACCAACATGAAAAGTTTGGAAAGCTCTGCCTTAAGGTATCATCTTCTGAACTTGCACTTTTCTCTGCAATTGTATTTCCCACAATGCCCCAGGGCAACACTGCCTTGAAAGCACTAAGAGAACTTAAATGTGTAGTTGATGGGAATGAGAGAGCACCATTTACAAATCCAGGGAAGAGGATGGAGGGAAGTCAAATATTTAACTAAGAATGGAATTATTCTTTGCTTTTAGCAAGTTATTTATAGAGAACTAGTTTATATATAGTCTGCATATTCCCCAAATCTCAAAATATGTACTTTTTCTGGTGGAGTAGTTACAGGATTGCTGAAGGATCAAACCAAAACTGTTCATCACACTTCAAAGTTAAGTCTTTTTCTGTTGTTGTTGTTGTTGTTATGTTCCTTATTAGCAACAGCATATCAGAACCGAAATAGTCTGAAAAACAAGTGTCACCAATTCAAATCTACCCTTATTAATTAAAATGAGTCTCTATTAAATCAAACTTTGGGTTGATTTATCTGGTGATTAAACATGTTGAATCATATCTCTGGCTGGTGATTTCAAACTTTCCATCTTCAAGCTAGTGTTTCATCAGTGTTCTGTTGCTGACAAACCCATGAAATCTACTATGGAAACCAAATGCTTTTTAAGTATACAGCAGATTTTTGGACATACTTTCAACACATTAGGAGCACCGGCTGCACACTGCAAAGAAAGAGACTGAAAAACACTATTAGGTTCTAATCAAAGCATGAATATCAGGACTCATGGCCAACATAGTATATATCACCCAGTGAGATTATAAACTACAATAAATTCCATCCTTATAGATAGTCTGTTCTGATTTTAAAATCCCATAAAATTGAAATATAGACTCTATGCATAAAGAAACCCAAATTTTGTATGTAGTACAAGTCTGTGTATTAAACTGTGATTTAGAAATGGTTTCCAGTTTGAATTAAATTCGGTCAGATTTGCTTTTAAAATATGAAGTCATTCTAAGCAGCAAAGTACACTCCCACAGCTTGGTTAATCATTCTTCCAGTGAGGGGAAAGGAAAAGGAAAAGGCATATAATATCCTTGCAGCAATTCACATGTACAAAGTTAATTCAATATACTTTTAGGAAATATATATTTAATAAAGTTTTTAAAAATTAGAAATTGAAATAGGAATTCAACTTTTTAAAGATTTCTTTAATATGGGTATGAATCATTTTCCAGAATTGTTGGGCTTTACCAAATTGCCACCAAACAGGAAAGAATGACCCAATCTGTTCATTACATTTCCAGCAATCTTTAGAGCAGGGCTTTCCAAAGTTTTCCCGCGGCGACACACCAACTGCCGTTGGTGTGTCGCCGCGGGAAAACCCGGAAGTGCTGCTGCCGCTTTCGGGTTTTTGCGTGCCGCCGTTGGTGTGTCGCTGCGGGAAAACCCGGAAGCGCTGATGATGATTAGCGCTTCCAGGTTGTGTGGCGACACACCAGACTCTGTGTGGCGACACACTTTTGTGTCACCACACACAGTTTGGAAAGTTCTGCTTTAGAGAATGAATTGTCCATTTCGCAATGAGGACTGGAGTAATATATCAATCTTATACAATGATCTCTAAGTATCCTATTTGGAGTAAATTTCATGTTCTTCCATTGAAATTCCCATTGTTGCATATCTATTACTACATCCAAATTTAGTATCCATTTAATCATACAATCTTTGACTTATTCGATTACTAAGTCATACTTCACTAGCAATCTATAAATAATGCCCAGCAGATGTTCTGAGTTATATGTTACAAGATTTTCACTTTCAGTCACATCTCTAAGTATTCTCCCTTGTTTCTAAAAAATGTTTTTGTACCATGCTATTTATTTGAACATACTGAAACCAATCAGGTGAACTAGACCATTTTGAAGGAAGTACAGTAAAAACAAAAGATTGTATTTTCATCTTATATCAAATCTTGCAATCTAAATGAATCATTATCTCTCCACTGAGCAAATTTCATAAGAACATGATCGTGTATCTAAGGCAAGACCACCCTCAAACTCTTCTGTCTCATCAATATATTCTGAATTTAAAATGACCCTCCATTTTAAAGATCAATATTTGGGGAAAGAGATAAATTTCAGGTACTTTGATTAGCGACCATTCACAAATACAACAGTAATAAAAAAAAATCATTTTTTGACCAATGCATGCACTTACAACCAAATTTCATGCACCTGACAACAAAATCCTTCAGTGTGAAACTGATTAAGGTCTAGTCAGTTTCAGGCAGCAGCATGAGCTGGTGGGAGGGTTCTACTCAACTAATTAAGTTCACAGAGCTGAGCCTGTTAACTTGCGGTTAGCACTTTTTAGGGACAGGTTGCGCTGCAGAGAAAATCAGCTCAGGAAGAGATAGCTTGTCTAAGCAATCCGTCTGCTCCGCAAGGGGGGGGGGAAGGGGGGGGAAACAGGTCAGGCACAGGACACTGTACAAGAGAACTTTTTTTTTTTTTGAGGTCATCGCTATGGACTTTGAAGAAGCACGAGTACAGGGCGAAAAGGAGAAAAGAGCTAAATGGAAGGCACGTCAGGCAAACCCTCATCATGACCGTCTCCCACCCGGAAACCTATGCCCTCATTGTGGGAGGTTGTGCGGATCCAGAATTGGCCTTTATAGCCACTTACGGATCCACCGTTAAAATTTTACCTTTGGAAGACAATCTTACTCGGCTACGAGTGATCGCCAATGATGATGACGAGAGAACTTTATCTGAATTAGATGGCAGCAACCACTGATCTTCGCAGCGCGTCTCTCTCTCTGTCATGTGTTCCATTAGCGATCATTTCGCTTAATGACCAAGTCGTCAGAATGAAATGCAGTCACTAAACAAGGAGAGAGTGTAGTTCAATGGGTGACTTTGGGCCATTGACTATTTCTCTGCCTAACCTAATTCCTAAGGATGTTGTAAGAATAAAACAGGGTGAGAGAACAGTGTGCATCCAGAGAAAGGGTGGTATCTAAATGTATTAATAAAATAATTCTCATTAAAGAAGTCTCAGTGTGGAGGAGTACAGAGCTAACCTTGAAGAAGAAATGCCAGAATAGTTAGGTAACATCCACTTAGAAAGAAGATGGTGTAAAACTCAAGATAACTCTGCCTTGATTCTCTTTGGTGTAAGAGGGGCAGAGGGGAACCCTGTCAGGCTTTCCAGATTCTGTTGTCATATCCTACAACAGTGTTTCTCAACCTTGGCAACTTTAAGACATTTGGACTTCAACTCCCAGAATTCCCCAGCCAACACTCAGTAATCTCCCAGCTAATGCAGGCCCTTAATCCCCAGGAAAACAATTTAAATGCTATTGTTCTAAACAGACTATATTCTTCTCGGTTATCCCATCCTGAGTTAGCTGTAAAGCAAGACTTCTTTCTTCAAGCATGTTCTTTAAATTGAAGTTTTAGTACTCTTTAGAAGGAACTGACATAAATGTAGGTGCGCTACTGGTGCTACTTGCAAACGTTGCTACAAAACATTGTCAGTATCTTTATCCATGTCTGCTATGAAAAGTTTTCCATTTACACTGAATTCTAACAAATAATTTGTACAACGTATTTCTCTTATGCTGGATTGTATTAATGTGATCTGGTATAACATCACTCAGAAAAAAAGTTTAAAAAACAAACAAACATAAAACCGTAGACCAATTCTGCATTAGGTAAAGGTAAAGGTCTGTAGCTTGAATCATGTCAACTGGATTTCTATTTTCTCAGTGGAACGTTTCCACTGAGAAAATAGAAATCCAGTTGACATGATTCAAGCTACAGACAATTCCACCTGGATGACTGAGAACCTTCATAGACATAAAGGTAAAGGTTTTCCCCTGCACAGTCATGTCCGACTCTAGGGGGCAGTGCTCATCTCCATTTCTTAGCCAAAGAGCCAGCGCTGTCCGAAGACACTTCCGTGGTCATGTGGCCAGCATGTTGCACGCGGAATGCTGTTACCATCCCACTGAAGTGTTACCTATTTATCTACTTGCATTTGCATGCTTTCAAATTGCTAGGTTGGCAAGAGCTGGGGCGAGTGCGGGAGCTCACTCCGTCACGCGGCGCTCGGGTCTCGAATCACCGACCTTCCAATCGACAAGCCGGGCGTCTTAACAACTGAGCGATCATGCCCCTCAAATCTGTATTAATATTAATTAATTAATGTATTAATGTATTAATTAAATCTGTATTAAGACCTGTATATTGTGAGATGGCATACAACTGACATACTGTATTTGGCATAATTGAGTCAACTTCCAGGTTTCTTCGCTTTAGAGGATTTGTATTTGTAATTGCATCGGCAAGGCAGGATTGAGAAAATAGAGGACAGACTAAGATTCCGATGCCTATGGGGAGAGGCCAGAAGTGGGGAGCAAGGCAGACGGCTCCCATGACGTGAACAATGGTGTAGTGAGATAAGTTTGACTCTGGAATTGATTTTACCAGCATGTACATGTGTGAACATGCTTTGATGATTATATATGCATGGCAGTATGTCTGTGTAAATAACACACACATACTACATATATAGTGTGTGTGTATCAATCATAACATATAATGAATGCAATAGTTTGAAAATAAAATGACTAAAATGAACATCTTAAGTTATGCACATTCTATTAAGTACTTTTAACAATAGGAAGGAACAGTATTGTTTGTTGTGTCCCCAAATGCCTGTGTCACCCTAGACACAGGGGCAACCTTCTTTTCTAGCAGTCCTATCACTTGCTACTCCCCAGGTGGGAGTATTTCAGGCCACTGGACCTGGGGATAAAGACCTGTGATTGCTCTGCACGCTCTCTTCCTACTTATCTCGTTGGTTCTCATTCAACACTGGGGGAGCACTGCCTTGCTTTTCAAAAACCTAAGTGTCTTCCATTCAAGATGGCATTTGTCCTTCATTGTACGCATTCACTATTTTAAGACCCTACCCCAGTTTCTAAAGATCTGGGTCTCTGGAAAAATGCTACAGAATGTGTGTAATTGTAATGGTGTAAGGGTCAGTGTGTGCACACACATGTGTATACTATCATGGGTATTTTGGGGTGAGAACACTTTAGCCAGTCACAAGCTGCTGCCGTCTGCTTTTTTCTGACAGTAGTGGCAGCTGCGCACAGTTGTGGCTGGATGGGAGACTTGAGTTTCCCAGGTCATGCCGAAAGCTTTATTAGCATGCCAGCAACTTGCTTTCTGGATTAAAATAATAAAAGACAAGGGAAAGAAAAAGGATCACCACCTGCTGGACAGCTCTAGTCTCCCTGTAAGACACTATACCCTTAAAATTAACTCCTTAATCTCACAACACAAGGACAGACTCAACCATACTTTCAACTGGTAAACTGTGAGCATCTTAAACCAAGCCAAATCCAAAAACGCTAGAGAATTCCTGGAAGCTTGGCACTCAGACAAAGCAGCCGTCAACAGACACATAGAGGTAAACAACATTTACATACCATTCATAAGAGACAATAGAAAAGCCAGAAGACTAGAACACCTCCTTGCCAGCAATTAACACCCAGATATGCAAAGATTAACACCAGGATTAGCACCAGAAGAACAATCAAGCAGCACAATATACCCTAATCAAGGAACTATTAACTCAGTCAATCAACCAAGCAGCAAACAACAGCCCAATCAAGGAACTACCAAGGAGAGAACAACACCTCCACCAACACAAGCAGGACAAGCCAAAGTATATAAACAGAGAGCAAGTCCCACTCCCTTTTCGCACTGAAGATGTTGCCTAGTCTGGCAATGAAACGTCTGCAGGAAAACAAGGCTCAGAGAGCACCAAGGACTCCACGCTATACCCTGCAACCTCAGCTGAGGATTTAAGGAGAGCATAGAGCCACTAATTCACAATATTCCTTTCCTCTTTTTTCTTCTTCCATTAAGCAATTACCACTAGGTTGCAACCCTGAAGTGAAGACAATAGGATTACTGAGAATAGAAGGTGAGAATTTGAACATCTCATGCACTTTTCTTCAACTCCAAATGAGAAAGAAGGATCTAACCTCCATTTCTCTGTCCCCTTCCAACATCCTGTCATAATCCAAGCAGTCTCTATCAAACAATATTAGAGCTAAATTAAATGAAGAGGAAGCTGTGGGTCAATCTGAGAATCAGAAAGTAGAAGGACTGAAGTGATGTGGATGGGGATTAATTGGCTTCATCTCCATGAAATGTAAATTCCATTATCATTTAAATTTCCACATTTTGCACAAATGTTCTCCTCTTTTGGTGATGCACAAGTGGCCACTCTAGATTCCAAATATCAAAATTCCTGCACAGTTCCTCTCCTTCAGTGAACAGAGGCCCTGCAGATTCATAGATTACAGGCAATTCTATCAGAAGTGAAACAATTAAGCAATAATTCCAGACCAAGTTATTTAAGAGCTTTTTGGTCACTGGTCACTAGCTTTTCAGTATAGTCCGTGTATGATCAGAAGCACGTGGGTAGACTGACTGAGTTCAACCTGAATAGGCCAGCAACGGGATTGCAGCTTTAGTCCAGAACACCTCTTGTTAGCAACTGCAACATTATTAAGAGGGTGAAGGCACTGGATGTATGAACCGCCCAGAGTCCCCCATCTGGGGAGATGGGCAGTGATAGAAATATGAACAATAAATAAAAATAAATAAAATGAAACAAGTAATTTAGACTAAAGCCACCAAAGCTATTGCTTCTGCATCTGCAAAGCAGATATGGATTTGTGTGTTTAAAGTAAAATGCAATCAGCTGCAAAATATTTGGCTTTACAGAATGATTGCATAAACCTCAAAACAATCTAGTTCAGTGCAAAGAAGGGGAATACAAGGCTTGCACAATCAAAACCATCCATGGGAGGCAAAAGCTGCCTGTTCCTCATTCAACAGGACACCTTTAAAGTCTCGTACACAATTCATGCCAATTATCCCATGGAGATCAAGCAGCTGCTCTCTAAAGAAGTAAAGCATTTACAGTAGTTCTTTAGAGGCCTGGCCATTTTGCATTTGCAAATCTTTTAGTAACAAACCGGACTTTTCAAATAACCCTGTCTTGTTTAATCCATTAACAATAGAAAATGGAAAATATAAACAGAAACATGTAAAGCAATTAACTTGCATGGTAAACACAACTGTACTGCTGGGATACATATCCGTTCATCACTGTATCCCCAACAGAAGATCTGTGAGCAGAGTCGCACTGCTCACCCTGCTGTCCTAAGTGTTTCAGTCTGGGAAAAGCTGTATCACTTGTTCCTGTTGATTTGAATGAGCCAGCTTGGCAAAAAAAGAAAACAAGCATGTGTTGATACAAAGACTTGCAATATAGAGCATACTTAAATAAATACATCTTCTAATCACTCAGAACTTTGGGACTTTTACTATAAAGGTAAAGGTTCCCCCCTCACATTTGTGCAGTCGTGTCCGACTCTAGGGGCCAGTGCTCATCTCCGTTTCTTAGCCGAAGAGCCAGCGCTGTCTGAAGACACTTCCACGGTCATGTGGCTGGCATGACGCACGCAGAACGCTGTTACCCACCCACCGAAGTGGTACCTATTCATCTAGTTGCATTTGCATGCTTTCGAATTGCTAGGTTGGCAAGAGCTGGGGTGAGTGCGGGAGCTCACTCCGTCACGCGGGGCTAGGGATTCAAACCTCCGAACTTGCAATCTTCCGATCAACAAGCCTGGCATCTTACCCGCTGAGCCACCACACCCCTTCATACTTTTTCTATACTTTTTCTATACTTTTACTTCTATACTTTTACTATACCCTCACTTAATTATAAAATTATCAATAAAATACTTAACAATAATGAAAGCAGTATTCCTTATTTTTTTTTATTTTATTTTAGGGCGTGGTGGCTCAGCGGGTAAGACGCCAGGCTTATCGATTGGAAGATTGCAAGTTCGGAGGTTCGAATCCCTAGCCCTGCGTGCGGAGTGAGCTCCCGCACTAGCTCCAGCTCTTGCCAACCTAGCAATTCGAAAGCATGCAAATGCAAGTAGATTAATAGGTACCACTTCGGTGGGTAGGTAACAGCGTTCCGCGCGCGTCATGCCAGCCACATGACCATGGAAGCGTCTTCGGACAACACTGGCTCTTCGGCTAACAAACGGAGATGAGCACCGGCCCCTAGAGTCGGATACGACTGCACAAATGTGCGGGGGGAACCTTTACCTTTATTCCTTATTTGGGCATCCACAATCCATGCTCCTGTATGTACATCCTGCTAGATTCAAGGCCTCAATCTTTTATATGGGAATACAGTTGCCTTCCCAAATCTGCTTGCCCTCAAAATGTGTGGATTTTAACTACCAGTTTTCTGAGTGATGACGATACTGGCTGGAGAATTTTGGGAGCTAAAATTCACACATCTGGAGGATTCCCAGGTTGAAGAAAGCTAATATGTAGTAGCATCTTATAAGCATCAAGCCACAAAAACACTAACATCCTGGGATATGATGACTATCAATGGCTAAACTTCAAAATCACTCAACTTACTATGTCAAACAATTGTCCACCATAAATTGCTGGACAGCAAGTACACAGTAGGACTACATTGCTTGGAAAGTTCTTTAGGCTTCTGTGCAACCTGAAAAAAATCAGGCTGCTTTAAAAAAATAGCAGAAAGGTGCTCTGTTCATGTAATGTCCGTAGCATTTCTTCTCAATCATTTTTGAAGACTGTACAGCCCTAATAGATAATACAGTGGTAGCCTAATCTGTAATTTCAGCACTGGCAGACATTAGTTTGTTTCTGCAGGGAAAAGGAACACTGTTCTTGCTCTCATACAACTGGATTTGTTGGGGGGAAATACACTATTATTTGATTTTGAAACAAAAATATTTCCATAATCAAGTATGCTTTCAGAGAAAAAAATCCCAGATCACATGGCCTGATACAAAAGAGGGACTTTCAGTAAACTTCAATTGAAAGTTCTGTTTCAACTTCAAAAACATTTCCTCCATTGGTAATGCGATTTTCAGTGATGATAAGAGTTCACATTACCTTTTACAAAACTCACTTTTCAACTGTACACTCAAGAAAAATCGATGGCTGGCCTTCTCGTCTATTTTGATAATGGCATTGAATGGGGTGTCAACAGTGCAGGACAACAGCCATGCTGGCTTAATTTTAAACTTCCCTAATCTTCTTTTCTGACACTTTCAACCCTCAAGAAATGAAAACTCTACTTCATTTACAACTAGCCATTTTTAAGTGCTGCTGGAGATCCTGGAGAAACAGCATAAGCATGTTCTACGTGTCTAGGCATGACTCAAAAAAAAATCAATCAAAGAAAGAGAACGGCACACATCAGTCTATTTGAGAGAAAGCCTCCTTCTATATGAACTTTTGCACTTAGTGAAATCATCTGAGAAGGTTCACCTATCATTGCCATAAATTTGCCTGGGGACTGAATCTTCCCTGTTGCTCCGGCAGTTCGGAATGCACTCTTTGCAGAAGAGAGGATACTAATTATTGGCTCTTCCAAAGGCCCTGCAAACCCATCTTTTTTGTACAAGCTTTAACTACTGGTTCTGTTCATTTTAATTATTAATTCAACTTGTTTCCCTTGATTGTTTTAACTGCTGTTGTAATTTTTAATTTAATTTTTTAATTTCAAGCTGTTTTACTGTACATTGCCACTGAGAGACTTTGGGAGTCTGGAGTAATATTAAGCCAAATAAATAAACATCAGCATTGCTGAAAAACTAAAAAGAAAAGAAATTTGCAATCTGATCCTCTGCATAGCTGCTTGGAGATCTACTTAAAGCTTCATGTGTCTTACTCCCAGGTTTAGGATGCAGAGGACAGCAGTCTTCATTCTTTATCAAATGCAAAATATTTTAAAAGTTATTTTAACTAATTCCTCGTGACAGGCCATTTAATAAGGGCAATTTTTTGGATTAAATACAGAATAGTGTTTTAAAGTAGAAAACAATATACACATGGCCATAAAATGAAAGAGTAGCTCCATCCACAAATTAGCAGAGTTCGAGAGAGGTTGATCAGTTAGCAGGTGTGTTTCAGAAGAAATGCAGGAAATGTCAAATTTAGAGTGAAAAGTTATGTTGGAAACAGAAGCCAGTTTAAAAAGAAGTGTATGAGTCACAGGAGACCAAAAATATTTGAGCATAAGACTGGGATCTGTTAAGGATGTCTGTACTGAAGGTATTAGAGGATGAGATGAAATATGATGTGTTAGAGTAAAATTTGTCATGGCAATATATGTATTTCTATGATTCTCTCCCTTCTGACACATAGTAGGCATTCAGCTTGAGCTATCTACATGTTTGAAGCATGTTTAACTATTCCATAAAACAACAAACCATGGTTTGCTGTGAATTTCAAGTTTATACATACCTATTTATAAATATGTCTCAACAATTGCTCCAACATAGTTGAAGCAAGACAGCAAAGGCAAGACAGATCTATTTATTAAACTGCTTGATCTTATCAGCCCCAACCCTCTGAACAGCTGTGGTTAAAGCAAACTCTGCTGAAAATAATTGGTTCTTATCTCTTTAAGAGTAAACTATGATTACCCTAATATTTCTGTTGGAAACAAAGCTCAAAACAAACCGAATTCTGGCCCCATACAGCTACCACTGAAAGTTCTGGTGACTAAACTTCAAAAGGATTTCAAAACTGATGACCAGTAATTTTTGAATTAGTTTAGAAAATAATCCCAAAGGCAATTCAGTCCAGAATAAATAAATTGAATAAACCACACAGAACAAATCAGGATTTTCTGTGCAGGCAAGTTTTACTCACTGGATTAGAAATAAGGCTTACCTGTAACACACACACACATAAAACAAATTAAGACAATTAATTGACAATCAATTAATTAACAGTCATTAACAGTTCTGACAACTATCTATATAAAAATTAGTGATTCTGAATGAAATTAGAAAATGCTTTTCACTGCAGCTAGTGAGGAAAATTCTTATAGCAAGTCTTATAGAAGTATTATCAAATTTGAAAAGTAACTGGATAAGTTTATGAAGAGTACAGAACAATACATTTCACCATCCAGCTTTTGTTATTATTTTTAGATGTTGAAATGAACTCAGATCTCCTGATAGCTGGTCTTATTCTTCTTATTTTCCACTGTTATGGGTAAACAATGGAATTATTCCACGGTTTAGCTGTCTAACAACTCAGAGTAAGCATTAGAGTGGATTTAAACTAAATTAATACATAGGGTTAATTCACATATTGCATTAAGACAAGGCTTGTTTAATCATGATTAATTGGATAAACCACAATTTGCCTATCTTTGCCCAAGACATGAAGCCATAACCTATAAATCATAACAGTTGGGAAAATGAAACAACACAGCCAAACTAAAGAAACTATATTGTGGCATATTATGTTGGTTGAGCCAGTCTATATTTCCTAATTCCCTGATTTTCCTCTAGGCAAAAATCATAATCTAACTACAAATCCAACTTGTTACAACTTGTTTCTTAAATAGCCACAAAGGGAGGAAAACAACCAACAACCAACACCAGGCGAAAGTGTGCCTGGAATGCCTCCTATTCTGCTCACCTCACCCATAACTTACTTCATCTTCTTAAAATAATAACTAGTCTTGGTGTACTATCCTTAAATTCCTTAGAGACAGTTTTGGACTCAAACTACATATGAGAAACCAAAACAGAAAAAAGAGTCCAAGTAGAGGGTAAGAAGAAGAAATAAACTTCTGTCATCATGTTGCTCTACAGGAAACAACCATTTGATAAACACGGGTTCATAATTTGGGAACAGTTTATCAAGTGCCATGCAAAGTTTGACAAATCCTCTGTGAAGTTTGTCTTGTTCCCTTCTCATACCAATTATAGTATTTCACAAATGCAAGTCTCAAATAGATAGATAGCTGCAAAAATGTAAGCTTAAGAAACTGAATTTCCTCCAGATGAACATTATCGCAGATATCAAAAGCTCCAACATGTTTATCTCCCAAGGAATTTTTATGCCTTCAACTGAAAATCTTTCAAATCACAAGAGAGAAGAGGCACCCTCTATTACAGTCTGCCATGCTTTTTGCTAGTATAAACAGATGCTACTCAAATCATCTGCCTTGTTTCTCTGTGTAGCATTGCCAACTTCTGTCCTAAAAGAAAATTTTATGTATTCAACAAGGATAATGTCACATTCTGGCACAAGTTGTCTTTTCAATGGCTGTTGTTTTCAACCAAGCAAATACTCATTTGCTTTTAGTTGATTTGTGTGGAGTTGAAAAAAGGCCAGGCAGCAGGGTCCAGTCTAGGTTTTGAGGGCCTTCTGAGTAAGCTATCTTTGGTGCTTCTCCACAACCAGTATCATTTGAGTCCCACACCAGTGTCGGCTACCCCACAGCCCCCCCCCCAAGTGCTAAGGAAGCTATCAGTTTTCCCCAAGCAAGCAGATGGACTATGCTTAGAGGACTAAGCTAGTGCTCTGCTCCAATCAGCCCATGGTTGCAACCATATTTTATTCCCTGCAGCAGCTGCTAAGAGCACAGTCCACTAGAGCACAGCCATAGACAATACTAAACAAATCTGATAGTGACCTGACAGTCAGTCTCCTCTGTTCATCTATAAGGACTATATAATAATTTAGGTGGCAGACTGTTAGCTGTTACGAATGCCTTTGAAAAAATCAGATTTGCTCCCAGAATGGTCAGAGATATATTTACTATTGTATTGTTACATTCTGAAGTTGCATGAATTATGATATCCTCACCCTGTCAGGGATGACTGTGAAAATTATGGTAGCTGTATGAGCAGAATTACAAACGGCATACATAACATAGTTTTCTTTAATTCTGTCCATGGGAGGTTACATTTTTAATTCCTTCCTCAGGTGTAAACATTTGTCTTAATAGTTCCAGGCATTTTCACTGAATTTTACTAACACTTTCTGTAGAAATTAAGAAAGATTTAAAGGATGTAACAGAGGGGAAAATATGAACATAATTTTTAAAGACCTCAGTTCTAAACTCTGTGAACTTTAACAAGCTATTTAAAAAGTTAGCCACAATTAGAAATTCATAATATTTGACAAATTAGACAGATTCAAAGATTGAAGGAGCTAGGTACTATTTTAAAAGGATGAGAAGCAGTCACCTACAATATACCACACTGAGTTCCACAGTGGAATTAAGAAATGGGTATAAATATACTACAGAAATAAATGATTCCACCTATGATCCTGTTGTAGGCTGACCATACATCCCATTTTGAATGGGACAGTCCCGTTATTTTAACATTTTCCAACCGTCCTGTCATTCTGGACAAAATCTCCATTTTGTTCCGTTTTCAAAGTTAGAGTGCATGCATGTGCGTGCCTGCCTGGGGACCTGCCTGCGTGCCTGCCTGCATGTGTGCCGGCACATGCGTGCCTGCATGCCACCGTGCCGGCGCGCGCACGTTAGGGTCCCGTTTTCGTCTGAAGGAAATATTGTCAGGCTATCCTGTTGTCTTTATAGTTTGCAGTCATGTATTCACTTACCTGGGAATAAACATGAATGAACTCAGTGAGTTGTTTTTTTTCTGGGTAGATATGTGTAGGTTTGCACTAATATATCTTAAATAAGCTAAATTTTAACAATTCCAATATTGTTTTTCAAAGCACAATTGTAAAATGAAGGAAAACAGGTAACTTTTAACTGATGCACAATCTGCCATTTCAATAGTCTGGCAGTATATTACGCATCATTTCCGACAGAAATCCTTGAAATTCAACACCTTTTCACAACATTTGAACAAACTATTTTGTTTTGATTATTACAAAATTATTTGTAATAATCTAGAATGCAGACATAAATAATTTTTATTCGCTTCATTAGAAGGTTCAGTGCTTGCAACGTGTAATGATTATGTTTGAGAGGCTAGTTTTCTACATGTTCTAAGAAAGTATCAAAAAGTGTAGATACCATATGTTGTATATTTATGAGAATCAGGATAGCAAAAGAATGTTTAACACATGAAGGGTATGAGGGATTTGCTGCAAGAAAAAAATTTACACCTCTCAGCATATAAGACATGTAATTTAGCAGAACCTGTAATGTGACAAGTTTAAGGAACAGAACTAACAGGACCTGCAATGTGGGTTTTTAATACAAACTTTTACTATTTTCAACAAGAGCATGTGAAATTTGCTTGCCTTAGTTCTCCATGTTAGCCAGGGTACCCATCAAAACTAAAATTGAAAATACTGTTTATCCTCCAAGACGCTGGAAGCATTGTTCTGTCAACATATAAATCTTTGCCTTTGCCGGATGCATTGTCCGCTTGCAGGAAATGTCATGAGGGATAAAGCGAGACTGTTCTCAGTATAAGATGAAGGGGACTGCAGTGTTCCTCAAGTCAAACTTGGGCTCTTTTTGTGTAAAAGAAAAAAAATAAGGCCAATGATAACCTTTGCTCTGCTTTGTCTCCAGGCTTCGGTTACATAAGGGAAAAGCTGGTCTAAACTTGTTGTTTATACTCAGTTTCCCCTGTTGTCAGGAAGTCTTTTCCTAACTTCCTGCTCATTTTCTCAGGGGCCATCCCTAAAGGTACAGGAACCCAGCTTTTATAAAGAAGCAGGAAGCCAAGGAAAAACTAAGGGCATGGAATGTGCTATATAACGGTACTATAAAATATTGTCAAAAAGACAGGAAGGACAGATTACTTGGGAAGCTTTGTTTTTGTCTTGTTAGACTTTTTTATCCCGCCTTTATTACTTTTATAAATAACTCAAGGCAGCGAACATACCTAACACTCCTTCCTCCTACTATTTCCCCCACAATAACAACCCTGTGAGGTGAGTTGGGCTGAGAGAGTGTGACTGGCCCAAGGTCGCCCAGCCGGCTTTCATGCCTAAGGCGGGACTAGAACTCACAGTCTCCCGGTTTCTAGCCTGGTGCCTTAACCACTAGACCAAACTGGCTCTTTTGAAGACATATCTTAGAAAATGATTGTGAAACATGGTAGCTGTCTTAGACCAGGTAACAGATTGTGATTCAGAACTGAGTATTCACAACCTGTACCACAGTAGTAGAAAACAAGCTGGAGACTTACTATACAGGCTCAGATTTGCTTCAAAATTCAACATATTTGGAGAGGAACTAGGTCAGGCTTTCATGACACAGTAACCTCTACATACAGGTAGTCCTCGAGTTATGACTGCAATTAGGACCAGAATTGCTGTTGCTAAGCAATGCGGTTGTAAAGCGTGATGTCATGTGATTGCATTGCTTAGTGATGGCAATCCAGGCAATCCCGGTTGTTGTCATAACCCGACGCGTGGGTCGTTAAGCGGGAAGCAGAGAGAGTCCCAGGTAGAGAGTGTGGGGATGGCCCAGGGGGGTGGGGGAGGCCCTGAGAGGCCCAGTGCAGGCACTGCATGAGTTAGGGGAGGGGGGTGAAGCGGTGCAGCACGAGCTCAGGAAGGCTGGGGAAGGTGTGTGGGGTGCGTGCGAGCACAGAGAGGCTGGGGAAAGAGGTCACGGGGGTGTGTGTGAGAGCAGGGAGGCCAGGAAAAGAGGGTGTCGGGCACGTGCAAGCGCAGGGAGGCCGAGGAAAGAGGGTGCGGTATGCATGTGAGCGAAGGGGGAAGGAGGGTGTGGTGCATGCAAGCAAAGAAAGGCCAGGGGAGTGGGGGGGAGACTTACCTGAGTGACTTGTGACCTTCCTTGCTGGCTTCCCCATTGACTTTGCTTGTGGGAAGCCAGTAGGGAAGGTCGCAAATGGCAATCATGTAACCGCAGGATGCTGCAACCGGTCGTAAGTGCGAGCTGGTTGCCAAGCGCTCAAATTTTGTTCTCATGACCATGGGGGCAATGGCTGGAACTTCGAGGACCAATCATAAGTCCCTTCATTCTGCAACATCGTAACTTTGAATAGTCGCTGAATGTATGGTTGTAACTCGAGGACTACCTGTATGTTAAATTCCAACCTTGCAACATTCCAGGAGATCGCCAAGATGGGGAAAGGCTCAGTTAGTTCTCTACAATGCAAATCACTGCAATTCCCATAGGTTTGGCTTGTATCCCAGCCCATCCTAAAGATCTGTGGCGACAAATGTTTCTGTAAGAATGCAGTCCTGCAAGAACAACATCTACTACTTCTGTATGTGGATTATACAGGCAGAATGTTTCATACCAAAAGTTCAATTCTAAACAGACTTCCTGGAAAGCAAATTGGCTTGAAAGCAGTGGATATATCACATAGTTCAGGGACTGACATGGCTGTTAGTCATAACTCTGAAGAATTACTCTCTCTTTCCCGCTTCTCGGCATTTCTATTTTGTTCTATCTCTCGGATGAAGGCAACAGTGCACATATTTACAGAAAAAAAATTCACAGCACTTAGACCAAAAAACTTGTTTGTTAATCCCTCTCTTCATGTGCATTAATAATTCATTTACACAGAGATCAAGGCCTAGTGAAGTTTATAAGACTTATTAACCAAACACATTGCTTACCAGTTAAGAATTGAGGACTCATTGCTAAGATTAAAAGAATATGACCTTAACAATTGGTTTACGCTGATGATGGCAAATCTCCAAGAATATTGACGTAAACTACAATACAAGAAATTTGGCTTTGAAGAAACGGAAGTCCTAAGTTGGTTTAAAAAAATAGCGTACCTGCCTCCTCTTCTATCATAAATGAAGTTAACCATATTAATGGCTAGGAATGAATTCATGACTCTGGGAAATTGAATAATTAAAATCCAGCAGCCAGTTAAAGAAGCTGAAGTCAAATATTTGTTAGAATATTCCAGTTTATGAGACTGACTACAAACAAAATGGCAAAAAAGACCGTAAGAAGAAGAGGAAGAAGAAGAAAGGGGAGTGGGAGGAAATGTAATGACAAGAAATAGCAAGGCGTAACTCTGTTTTCCTCCATTCTTTCTCCATCCTTGCCAAATGCAAGTGAAACTCTTTGGGAGTATTTTATTTGAAGGAAAGTAATAATGGGCAGGGCAACATTTAAGCTTCCCTCTTCTTTTTTATTCCTTCTCCCAAAGCAGCATCTGATTTTTAAAAGAAACGAAAAGCAGCAGGGATCTCTTGCATCTCTCGTTAGCCTTTAGTTCAATGAATACAGTGTTAAGGAGAAGAAAAACAATAAGAGAAACAATATGATGTGGTATTATTGTTGGGTGTTCAGATTAGGGCTGAGGAAACCCAGGCTTAAGCCACCACATAAATGTGAAGTTCACTGAGTGACCTTGAGCTGGTCACACCCTTTCTTATATGCTTGTTGAAAAGATAAAAGGAGTAGAAATACCGTGGACCCTATATCAAACCTCTGGAGATGAGGCTAAAAATGTAATGAACATATCTTACTAGCTATAGGCTGTTTACTTATTAAGATCTGCTCAGGTCTGGATCCATTAACTTTGACTCACATTTAAGGAAAGGCCTGGACTACTCAGAGGCAGGGGGCAGGAGCAAAATTCAATGCATCACTTCCCACAGGAGCTATATGATAATGCCAGCATCTCTGGAACTACATCTTTGTACCTTGCTATTTTCTCAGCTGTTTAATCATAGTTGTGTTGCCTTCTTAAGCAAAGTTGTTTGAAGCCTCCTCTCCCCAAAGTAAAGCAGCCTCACCAATCTAGTCCACTGATGTTGGGTTGGACTTCATGCCTCAGAATTATGAGCCAAACCAACAAAATGCCGTGGTGGATTCTGAGATCTGAAGCCCAACACATTTAGAGGGCAAAAGGTTTGGGAAGGCAGTGATGCCTAAGGCTAAGACATATAATTATTTCCTCCATACCTCTCTTTCATGGTGGCCAGGGTCTTCTTCTGGACTCCTAAGATTGAGAACATGAACTTCTTGTGGCAATCCAGCAGTCCCTTTGCTTGCACAGCCAGATAAGACAGTAAAACTTTCGAGTAAGGCTTGCACTGGGTGTGAGCTATTGACCTGAGACAAGACGCAGCCACTTTTAGGCACAGGACCTGTAGAATAAATAAAAGGAAGATTAGTTTGAAGTGAAAGGCTGTAGCAAAAGCTGAATTGGAGCAAAGTTTAGACAGCTCTCTCACTAGATGCTTGGTATAACCTTCTGCTATCATATAAGTTACATAAAGTTCCAAGTTGATAGCATACCAATTGAAAAATGAATGGAAGGGATTAAGTTGGGTACAAGAGGAAATGCGAAGCATACTTCTCATTCACTGAAATTTGTTGAAGTGTTCAGTGCCCCGATTTCTGCTTGAGGATGTAATCCTACCCATGTTATACTGAGAATAAGATCTGTTGAAAGCGATGAAACCCAGCTCTGAATAAGCCGGTTTAGGATTAGGATGCAGCCCAAAGTACCTTCTTGGAAGTAAAACTATGGTATTCATCTATCTTAACTTTTCTGCAAGAAGTAAACATTAAAGTTAAAAATCTATGGAACTATACTTCAACCCTAAACTGATGAAGACTGTATGACTTTTGATGGAATTTATATAGGATTACAGATTTAGGCTCACTTGAATTACTTTGGACTGCATCCAAATCTCATAACTATAGCCTTCTACAATGTGCTCCTACAGGCTAGCTAATTAGCCAGTCAATTGCTCCTGGAAACAAACCAGCAACTAATGCAGTTCCTACAGTCCCAGTGTTACATGGCAGTAACAGGTTATCCCTGTTAGTATGCTGGATATTGCATTATGCACTAGTTATAGATCCTGGGCCGTCTTCAAGGGCAGTCCCTTGTAGCCTGTTGTGAGTGACAAGGGTTTGAATGACTGTAGCCAGTGTCTACTGTTAAATGAATGGCCACTGGTGCACCAGCCAAAGCGAATGTACCGTGTTCACATAATAATATCTCATAATGTGCTGCACTTAGGATAGGGAGGCAAAGTACAAGGTTTTTTTTTAAAGGAGAATAAGGTAAAGCTGTATTTATCAAACCTGTCCACTGCAAATTGGGGAACAACAAGTGTCCTTACTATACGCTCACTGTACTTCTTTTGATGTTGCGCTCCCCTGAAATGACTAGTGTGAGTTGCCTGAACACTGAAATGGTTTGACACGTCTGAATGCCTGATTTATTGGCTCTAAGAGCAATTATCTTAGCTGATCACCACTCTCTTTGGCCCAAGAAACAGTGTGTGTCCTTCCTATCCCCCTCCAACATAGTATAGTACTGCATTCTTTTCTTTTGTATAAGGCATTATACTTATGAGATGGAAATACAGAAGGAGAGCGGAAGTGCACAAAAGGGTTTTACATATTAAGTGCATCTGCAGGAAGCTAAAACTAGGCAAATATTTATAGAAAACAGCCCTGGCTTCTCCCAATCTATATAGCAGCCCACAGTGCATTGCAGAAGTCATTGAAGAAATACCATGGTTTTAGCTACTCCCTCACACATTCTAACTCCAGTTAGGAATTAATTCAGTGTAGCCGAATTTCAGTTAAAATATCAACCATAAGTGGTAACTTTGGACTTTTCTCTCTTCAGAAAAGTCTACTAACATCCCTAGCACTGGAGACTATTATCTACAGAGATCCTATTCCAGCTACTGCTTCTCATAGGAACCTGTTCTTTGACATCACTCAGCTTCCAAAACCATTTCCTAGGCACCAGAGCAAAATCATTTAATTTTAAGAGGCAGGCAATGGTTAAGTTCTTCCTCCATTGTTGGGAGAGCAGCTGGTTTTGGTATAGTTTCTATGGTTAAGGATGTTAAAGAGGTTAATTATTGCTGCATTCTTTAACGCAACCATGTACTTTGAAAGTATATATATTCTGCCTCATGTTTTTGTACATTGCCGTGGGCACTATTCTGAGAAATGGCCATTTCAAAATCTCATACGTCAAGAAATACGAAATGGTATTAGACAATGCAGGCAAAATGGAAATAGGCCTGGCAGATTTTGTTATTACTGGATACACATAGACATATGCATATTCACACACAAATCAAACAATTGGACCATCTAGCTCACTTTGGGCTACAGGAATCTTTCAGCATCTTGGAAGAAGAATTGATAATTTGACTTGAGGTAGCTCTCCAGATAAGGTTTTCTTCCAGACTTATATGGAGATGATAGGAATGGATTCTCAGTACAAAGCCTATGTTCCACCACTGAGCCAGTGAATCCTTACCATCTTGCTGCAATAAAATGGTTACAAACTGCCTTGCTCAGCTTCATATCTATTGATTGCTTCTTAGAAGACAGATTTTTCTCAAATTTTGTCACACTGTAGCACAACCAAGAGATTAAACAATTGATTTTAGAAGACTTAAGTCCCCATAGGCAGGTCTGTAGCTTGAATCATGTCAACTGGATTTCTATTTTCTCAGTGGAAACGTTTTGCTCCTTATCCAAGAAGCTTCTTCAGTCTGGGCAAAGTTAGTAAGGGAATCCTTAAATATGTTTCTAGGGTGGCTGTGGGACCTTGCACCTGGGGCTAGGTCATGGTTATTTGAGATGTTAATTTCTAAGTCCCTTTATCATCCAAAGGAGGATTGTTAAGATTACCTTGCTGTTGTTGAGATTGCGAAATGGTCTTATCTTCCTAGGCACAGAAGACAAAGCAGGAAGGAAAATAGGGGAAAGATTGTGCCTGAGGCCCCCACCTCTATTCAAAGA
Source organism: Charina bottae (assembly GCA_023362775.1). Lineage (NCBI taxonomy): Eukaryota > Metazoa > Chordata > Lepidosauria > Squamata > Charinaidae > Charina > Charina bottae. The sequence goes on along the minus strand of JALMGJ010000003.1, from coordinate 31,482,730 downwards.
AGGATTTTCCAAGTTGGCATAAATGGATTCCTTGACCCCTTTTTCAAACCACTTATCTTCCCTGTCTAAAATGTGAACATTAATGTCCTCAAATGAGTGTCCTTTTTCCTTTAGATGAAGGTAAACTGCTGACTCTGGTCCTGTGGTGTTGCTCCTCCTGTGTTGGGCCATCCTCCTGTACAAAGGTTGTTTAGTATCTCCAATGTAGAACTCAGAGCACTCCTCACTGCACTGGATTGCATACACTACATTGCTTTTCCTGTGTTTTGGAGTTTGATCTTTGGGGTGTACAAGCCTCTGTCTCAATGTGTTGGTGGGTTCGAAACCCTTACTAACTTTGCTCAGGCTGAAGAAGCTTCTTGGATAAGGAGTGAAACATTTCCACTGAGAAAATAGAAATCCAGTTGACATGATTCAAGCTACAGACAATTCCACCTGGATGACTGAGAACCTTCATCGACATATCTCCATAGGCAGGGTTTATCCCATTTTGTTGTTTATTCGTTCAGTCGCTTCCGACTCTTTGTGACTTCATGGACCAGCCCACACCAGAGCTTCCTGTCGGCTGTCACCATCTCCAGCTCCCCCACGGTTGAGTCTGTCACCTCCAGAATATCATCGATCCATCTTGCCCTTGGTCGGCCCCTCTTCCTTTTGCCTTCCACTTACCCTAGCATCAACATCTTCTCCAGGATATCAGATGTCTTTTCATTATGTGGCCAAAGTACTTCAGTTTTGCCTTTAATATCATTCCCTCAAGTGAGCAGTCTGGCTTTATTTCCTGGAGTATGGACTGGTTTGATCTTCTTGCAGTCCAAGGCACTCTCAGAATTTTCCTCCAACACCACAGTTCAAAAGCATCTATCTTCCTTCGCTCAGCCTTCCTTATGGTCCAGCTCTCGCAGCCATAGGTTACTACAGGGAATACCATTGCTTTAACTATGCGGACCTTTGTTGTCAGTGTGATGTCTCTGCTCTTAACTATTTTATCAAGATTTGTCATTGCTTTCCTCCCAAGAAGTAGACGTCTTCTGATTTCTTAGCTGCAGTCAGTGTCTGCAGTAATCTTTGCGCCTAGAAATACAAGGTCTGTCACTGCCTCCACTTTTTCTCCCTCTATTTGCCAGTTATCAGTCAAACTGGTTGCCATAATCTTGGGGTTTTTTTTGAGGTTTAACTACAACCCAGCTTTTGCACTTTCTTCTTTCACCTTCGTCATAAGGCTCCTCAGCTCCTCCTCGCTTTCAGACATCAAAGTGGTATCATCTGCATATCTGAGATTGTTAATGTTTCTTCCAGCGATTTTAACTCCAGCCTTGGATTCCTCAAGCCCAGCATGTCGCATGATGTGTTCTGCGTACAGGTTGAATAGGTAGGGTGAGAGTATACAACCCTGCCGTACTCCTTTCCCAATCTTAAACCAGTCCGTTGTTCCGTGCTCTGTTCTTACCGTTGCTACTTGGTCGTTATACAGATTCCTCAGGAGGCAGACAAGATGACCTGGTATCCCCATACCACCAAGAACTTGCCACAATTTGTTATGATCCACACAGTCAAAGGCTTTAGAATAGTCAATAAAACAGAAATAGATGTTTTTCTGAAACTCCCTGGCTTTCTCCATTATCCAGCGAATATTGGCAATTTGGTCTCTAGTTCCTCTGCCTTTTCTAAACCCAGCTTGTACATCTGGCAATTCTAGCTCCATGAATTGCTGGAGTCTACCTTGCAAGATCTTGAGCATTAGATTTTTATGACCACTTGGATTTTATACTAATTTATATTTATATTTGGTAAATTGTATATTTATATCTTAGATGTTTTTATACCTATTGTTTTAATATGGATTTTATTGTAAACCGTCCAGAGTCCCCCTTTCTGGGGGAGATGGGCGGTGGCAAAATTTGAACTATAAATAAATATACAGTAAATAAATTACCTTACTGGCATGTGAAGTAAGTGCCACTGTTAGATAGTTTGAACATTCTGTAGTGTTTCCCTTTTTTGGTATGGGAATATAAGTTGTTTTTTTCCAATCTGATGGCCATTCTTGTGTTTTCCAAATTTGCTGGCATATGGCATGCATCACCTTGACAGCATCATCTTGCAAGATTTTAAACAGTTCAGCTGGGATACCGTTGTATCCTGCTGCCTTGTTATTAGCAATGCTTCTTAAGGCCCATTCAACCTCACTCTTCAGGATGTCTGGCTCTAACTCAGTGACCACACCGTGAAAGCTATCCCCGATATTATTATCCTTCCTATGCAGATCTTCCGTATATTCTTGCCACCTTTTCTTGATCTCTTCTGCTTCTGTTAGGTCCTTGCCATCTTTGTTTTTGATCATACCCATTTTTGCCTGGAATTTACTTCTGATGTTTCTAATTTTCTGGAAGAGGTCTCTTGTCCTTCCTATTCTGTTGTCTTCTTCCACTTCCGTGCATTGCTTGTTTAAAAATAATTCCTTATCTCTTCTGGCTAACCTCTGGAATTTTGCATTTAATTGGGCATATCTCCCCCTATCACTGTTGCCTTTTGCTTTCCTTCTTTCTTGGGCTACTTCCAGTGTCTCAGCAGACAGCCATCTTGCCTTCTTGGTTTTCTTTCTCTTTGGGACGTTTTTTGTTGCCGTCTCCTGAACAATGTTGCAAACTTCTGTCCATAGTTCTTCCGGGACCCTATCTACCCAATCTAGTCCCTTAAATCTATTCTTCACCTCCACTGCATATTCATTAGGAATATTAGTGAACTCATATCTGACTGATCTTCCCTATTCTCTTTAGTCTGATTCTAAATTGTGCAATAAGAAGTTCGTGATCTGAACTACAGTCAGCTCCAGGTCTTGTTTTTACTGACTCTATAGATGTCCACCACCTTTGGCTACAAAGGACGTAGTCAATCTGATTTCAGTGTTGACCATCTGGTGAAGTCCATGTATATGTTTATCCCATACCTCTTCCATATTTCCACAATAGTGGCTTGTCTTACATGCATCTGGATTCAATAGTGGCTTGTCCAACATGCATCTGGATGGAACAAAAGTAAAATATGTACTCCATGCCCAATGGTTGTGGACAAGGGCCCCACAGGACTTTTTTCTTCAGTCACTGTGGCAAAAAACCTCTGAGTCCTTAGAACAAAGGTCAGTTTTGGGATCCATTCTGCTTGCCACACTCCATCTTAGTAACAAATGGCCCAGGGTGTTATTAAATAAACAGGAGAAGATTCCCAGTAAGCTTAAAGAGAGAATGTGAAGATATTGCAAATGACAAAGATGCTGGAAGGGCAAGTTTTCCCAAGAAACTGGGGTCATAAGGCCGGGGGAAAGACACTCTCCCCTCAAGATAGTCCAAAAATGCACTTAAAAAAAAACTTTCTCCCATAGATATGAATGGCTGTCATTCATTCTCTTGCCAAGTTCAGATATTTTTTTTCTGTTTTAAAAAGCACTTGGCTAGCCTGTTGTTTGATTATTTGTCTCCTGGTTACACTGACATTTTTCTTCTTTAAAACTCTGCTGCTTACAGCACAATCATACATGTGACTATTCAGAGTTGATTTTCTAATAAGTAGGCAAAGAAGTCAGCCTTAATGTGACATGACTTTAATGTATTTGTAATTATTGTTTTATTTTTTCCCTTCTCTACCATAAGCCCACCACAGTATCCTCTTGGGAATGGAAAATTATGATTTAAATCTTCCAAATAAGTTCCAGCCTGGTGAGGAAAATTGGACTATCTGGGAGAGGGAACAACTATATTCCTTGCCCTCAGTAAAAACATAACTTTATGTGCCCTTGTGTGCATAAGAAATTCTATCTGCAGAGCTCAGAGGTGCATTGTGCTCAAATTCAACAGTGGCGTCAAGCAGGCCTTCCTCCTGGTCCTCTGCCTTCTGAAGATGGGGTTTTGTTTGTTTTGCAATGCATCTTTTGTGACTGTCTTCCTCCTGGTCCTCTGCCTTCTGAAGATGGGGTTTTGTTTGTTTTGCAATGCATCTTTTGTGACTGTCTTCCTCCTGAGATATCTGCCTGAAGTCAATTTTGTCATCTCAGCACTAGGGAAATACCTTTGGCTTTGCTTAAACCTTTTCTCAAATAATTCCATGGTTATGATCTTAATGTTTTCTATAGAATACTCCAGATATATATTTATTTTATTATATTTTATTACATTTTATTTGCTGGTGTCCTTTTAAAAACACACACACATACACTTAAATCTTTATTTACTTTTTTTATTGCATTCCATGCTGGTTTTATTTCTTTTAACAGAGAAATAATTAATTGGAAGAAAATGTTCCCTCTATCCATATTTGAACTTGAAACAAAGCATACATAACTTTTGTCCAAATCAATGATAATCCATTATGGATGTCTTTCTTACACCAGATATATTTCTGATATCTTTTGGGGGGGGGGTTGGGCAAAACAACTGTTGCAGCTACACACAAGAGCATTTTCAAGAATAGGAGCTGAAGGAAGGGAAATAATTTGAAAGAGAGATGTAGCAGTCCAGAGGAGCAAACCCAATTGGCTATATTATCCACCTGCACCATTTTACCCAGGATCTTTGACATCAATAAATATTATTGTCCTTAGCAATTAAGTTTGTTTTTAATTTGAAAATCTTAGCAAGGAGAAAAGTTGCAGGGTTATGAAATGGGGAGGGGAGAGGGTGATGGGTTAAAGACACTTCCCCCTTGTCACTGCATCTCAACCTAAAATCACTATCCCACCATTAGAAGAGGTCCACATTTTATAGGCAGATGACATAGGTGAGTCATTCCTAAGCTATGCAAGTCATGGATGGCTCTAGTACAGGACTAGAAATTATATCTTCCAAACTAAACTATGCTTTGTTTTTCACTTTCTGCTGAAGTTATTTTTGTTCTATTTTTTCACTCATCCCTCTGGAATTACCATAGCCTTGGTTATCTATAAATGTTTGTCTGAGTATGTGCCAGAGGAAGAAAAATGGTGGCCTTCCCAGCAGTTGTTGAGCAACTCCTAGTAAACTGACCCAGTACAGCCCAGAATGGCCAGGGTGTTGAAAATGGTAGTTTTACCACATCTAGTGGAATGCAGGTTCTCTATTTCTGCTCCAGCAGAAAACCAGACCATGAGGTTGGTGCATCAGTTATTTGGTGGGTTGGCCCAGTACAGTTGACTGACTGCCTTAATTGTTCTCACAAGCTTATGTTTGTACAAGCATATGCTATGTAACTGCACACTGGCCACCTAGGACTATGGCCTATGAGTCATCTCCCCCAACTAACTGAATTCAGCATCAAAATAAACTCTTGCTATAGCAGCCTACTTGTCCATTGCCAAACCATGTACCAACTGCTATGCAGAGCATGCCAATATTTTACTTGAAGACCACATTCTGGTCTTTTTTTCCATAAACCATGCTCAGCCACTGGCATCTGCTTCTACATATACAAACCAATTCACCATTCATAAAAACCCTCTCTGATGTTGATTACTCGTAATCATTTCTCTTATTTCCTTGCTTAACAAAATGTGTGTTTGTGGGTCAAAGAACTGTAACTTCCACTTCACTCAATATTTATCCATCCATTTCATTGTGGTGAGAGGACTTTCTCTGGCTGTCCTCAAAAATGCTGAAAAAGCTCAGCTCTCTTGTTAAAAACAAAATGCTCCTAATCATCCCAGCAACTTCAGTTCAAGGGGGAGTACAAGTCAATGAAATGAGAATTAATGAAATAAACATCTTTTTCTTCCCTACCTCTATATGTAAATTAATTTAGCCAATTTATCCATCATCTTCAAGCCTAATGAAGCTGGAGGAAGACACAGGGCGGGTTCAGAATCTTGTGACCGTATAATTAAACTGAAGGTTCTAATTTGATGGGAATCTTGGATACCCAGTAGCCTTTCCTTTTCTATATGTGCATTTTTAATTCCAATATATATTCCAAACCAGTTAGCTACATTTCAGTCCACACTCAGAACATGAAATGAATCTAGAAAAACCAGTCTCCCTATTTACAATGTTCTTCCATCCCTTGGTTATAACATTTGGCACTTTCTAGACATGTTGGGATTACATATCTAGGAATTTCCAGCTTTTGACTGGGAATTCTGGGGCTTGCAGTCCCAACACATTCAGCAGCCACTAGATTGTGGAAGTCTGGAGTAGCTGCACATTAATTATGATACAATATAAACAAAGAGAATTAAAGGCACTGCAGAATAGCTGCTGCTAAACCAAACAAACTAGAAAAAGAAATAATTTTATTACTTTCCTGATCAACTCAAATTTATTTTCTCCCCAAAGCTATGTGCTCCTATACAAAACACACACTTCTCAGACTCACATCTAGAAATTATCAAATATAATTTTAGCACCCTGATTTCCCATATCACTAGGCTCCTAATGTTTACCTGGGCTTCAATAAAATTACAAAGATGTGAGAAGAAGAGGAATATTACAGCCCTGAGGCCAACCTGTAACTGTGGAGTGGCTTTGTTTATAATTCTAATGTTTGCCAATCTAATGTGCTCCATTTCCATAGAGAAAATTCTTTGGGGCTGTCAGCTGAAAAAGCACAACTGAATCCCACAAACTGCATGAATATGCGCTGCTACTTCCAAAGCATGCTGCGTCCTCCTGGATTCCCATCCTCCCCAAACTTAAAGGCTGCCCAGAGAGACACCGGTGTGTATAGAAAGAAAGCCCATGCTCATTAGCAGGCCTTCATTGCAGAGAACGTTTGAGGTGCCACACTGCATGCATGTAAAACTCAAGAGCTTTCTTCCAAAAGCGGAAAAAGTGGTCTAGAAATAGCGAGTCTCGGGAGCACCAGGGATATTCATGCTGTCATTTTTGAAAGGATACAAATTGCCATCCCACCTCCTCCCCCACCCCCCAATTCATGGACTGTGGGGGATCTGAATGGTCCTGAAGACATTTCATGCTTAAAAGCTGTCCCTCCACAAAACTGTCCTTTCTTCAGCTCCACACATAAAATGGCAGTGTTAGTTCACAGGTAAGGCTGAGGAGTGACAGAGTACAAATCCAAGGCAAACTGATTGTCCTGTTCAGTACTATATCCAGACAGTACTATTAGGCCATTTCCACCAACAAAGCAAACTCATCCGAATTACACAGTCATCTATTTTATTCAATTCTATCTTCTTCATTACTTACAAGTGTGTACAGACAGACACACACACACACACACACACACACACACACACACACAATCTGCTGCACTGTTCCAAAGACTGTAGACAGAGTTCGGTACACTCTGTTCATCATGATACTATTTGGTGAATTAGACACAGATCTCTAAAGAACGCAGAAGTGTCAAAGCCACCACAGCAAACCCAGAATGTGGTCCTGTCCAGGGAGGAATATCAGAGAGAAATACTACTGCTCTTATTTAGAGCTACTTTTTAGCCCCTGCTAGACATGGAAAGAACCAGGAAGAAAAAGGGCAGATTCTAGGAGACAAACCATTTTTTAGCTCTTTCCTAGGCTGCCATATCTGTAGCCCACCCAGAGCCAAATATTTGTAAAAGTTCTCCTCAAATTGAGTGATATGATTCATGCAATTCTTTTTATGATTCCTCAGCCTGGCAACAACTAAGCCAGTAGCTATTTATAACACTGTTTTAGAACACTTCTTGCACAGGGTGCTTGATTTTTTAGTCACGGTACATGCACACACACCCACACACCCACACACCCCTGTATTAAAAGGGAATAAAACTAAAAGTAAGAAATAAACACTATCTTCAAATCTCTCTCTAACTCTACCCAAGGGAAACTAACTCCAGGGTTCTCTAGTCATTAGACCAGGGATGGGCAACGTCCAGCCCGCGGGCCATATAAGGCTCGCGAAAGCAATCAGTCTGGCCCATGGCAGCGGGCGCGGCAGGGGCGTGGCGGCAGCGAGCGTAGTGGGCATGGTGGCAGCGGGTGCGGCAGCAGGCATGGTGGGCGTGGCGGCGGCGGGCACGGCAGCGGGCATGGTGGGCGCTGCAGTGGACGTGGCGGGGGCGCGGCGGGCGTGGCGGCAGCAGGCATGACACTGGGTGGGGTGGCCCCCCAGTGTGCACGATTGGCTCCCGCCCGCAAACCCCACCCCCTTCCGCGCAATTGGCTCCCGCCCGCAAACCCCGCCCCCCGAGTGATGTTATAAATGTCAAAATGGCCCTTGGCATAAAAAAGGTTCCCCACCCCTGCATTAGACCATATGGCACCATCTATATAGGGTATCAGATTCAAACTGTACCCTTATTTCAAGTACTCTTAGTAGTACTTCTCTGTTCTACTCCAAAGGTGACATAGCTTCATGACAAACAAAACAATCTACTAAAATTAATGGCACAGGGATTTTTCTTGTTTGTTTCATTAAATACTGTATATTATGGAACTCAGATCAGGAGAAGTGGCTTGCATTAAAACAATAATTGTAAGAGTTTCGTCATCAGGAATTATTACTTCCAAAAATATCTGCATGAACGGAATCATCTGAGGAAAATAAGTATAGATAAGTTGGGAAATGATGATGATTAAGGAGAAGGAAAGGCTCTGAAAATGTTGGGGATATTGCTGTACAGAGGACCAGCAGGGTGACTTTAACCTCAAGATTCAAATACAGTTGGGATCAATCAGACTTTCCCTGCCCTGTGGCTCCCTAGATGTCTTTGACTGCCATATTCAGTGTTCCCAGCTCATAATCCTAATTGAGAGAGGAAGTTGTAGTTTGCCTGTGTGAAGACAGGTTGGGAAAGATGATCTAGACCAGAGCTTTCCAAACTGTGTGTCGTGACACAAAAGTGTGTCGCCTGTGGGGCCCAGATGTGTCGCGTCAAAACCTGGAAGCGCTGATGGCGCACCATCAGCGCTTCCGGGTTTTCCCGCGGCGACACACCAACGGCGGCGTGCGATAATCCGAAAGCGCCGCAGCCACGGCGGCGTGCAAAACCCAAAAGCGGCAGCAGCGCTTCCGGGTTTTTGCGCGCTGCTGCAACAGCGGCGCTTCCGGGTTTTCCTGCGGCGACACACCAACGGCAGTTGGTGTTTCGCCGCGGGAAAATTTGGAAAGCCCTGATCTAGACTGTTAAAGATTTCATTCATTTTAAGTTATTCCATTTAAATAAAGGTTTTGAAATTAAGGGAAGCTTTATATGGAAAGTTATGTTTGTTGTTTCTTTGATAAAATGGGACAGGAACATGAGTTAGGCAAGCATCCAGCTTGCAGCTCCTCAAAACACCCCAGTAGCCTAGAATTCATCTGCAACCTGTCACAGGGAGATTTACTTATTGCAAATATTAGGTAGCCATGTATATTATTTTCCATAGAAACCTTTTCTACATTTTATTTCCCCACAAAGATTGGGAGAGAGGCATCTGTAAGTCTCTCCCTGTGAGCCATCTTGAGAGAAATATATGGCCTGTTACAGAAATGGCCCAAACTTTGTCGTCTACAAGAAATTTCTGGCAATATCTTCTTTGGGGAATTAATGCAATTTTTAAAATATCATGAACAATTTCCAAATATTTTAGTTTTCTTGCTACCAGTATCATTATTCCTCCCCACCCCCCACCCTTCTTCCTTGGCCAAAGAAGCAAATTTGTGGCACTTTAATATAAGCTGAGACAGAGAATAATTAATGTGAAAATGTCAAAAGGAGATTTTTCTTAAGCTATACATTAAGAAGTTCTCATTACTAGGCAGCAAACCATTTTCAAACAGAACTACAGAGTGAAAAAACTACTGATGAAAAAGAAAACATGTCAATTCAAGAATATCAGGACTAAGTAAGTGGGTGCCTTCCAGATGTTTGAGATTTCAACTCCCATCAGCCCCAGCCAACTAACCAGAAACTTTTGGAGTTCTAATCCAAAACACCATACTGCCTATCCCTGCAGTATATTAACTACAATTATTCAACGGTCATGTACTGTACAAGATTACTGTCAGCCTTACTAGGTAGACCAGACAGGAAACACGACCAGATGAGGTAGTTCTACTTTATTGTAAAGCTACATTAACAGAATCTTGCTAGTCTGAAAGTACAATTCACCCACCATCTCCTTTACAGCCCGAGAAACTAGGGAGGTCCCTTCTGAGCCTCTTGCCCTGCCCACTATCCAGCTGTGGGCTATGCTGTCTCTTATCTGGCCATTCCCAAGGCCTTTCCCACATATCATTACAATCACTTAGTAGTAGTTACTCATCCTATACATCATTACTCAGAACTAAGATGCATTAAGTTCTTAAGAGTTTACTCCTAGATATGTGGTCATACGGTTGCGGTCTTGGCTATGTGTTTTAAACATGTATCACAAAGGAAAAGGCAATGAATTAATTCCACATGTTTTGTATAGCACATGTGACACAACCCAAGATACAACATCTGTAGCAAGTAAACAAAATAAACAAAGAAATATTTGAGAGCAAGCAGATGTTCCAAGTCCCCTGCCAAGGCACTACTCTGATTTGCGCTATTTATTGTATTTCCGTTCATTTATGAAAGGGCTGGTGAGTCTCAGGTTCCGTCATACCTTTATACTAAAACAGTTACATTACTCTTAAGAGCACGGTTAGGTAGAAAACCTTTTTTGCTGCGGCTGTCCCATCACTCCTTGCCTTTAAGAAAGCAACAAATATAGTTTTTTCCCCCAGGCCCTTGCAGTCTGATGTTTCTCCTGGCTTTTTAAAAGTGTTTTCACTGATAATACTGCTGTTGTGCTTTTATTTTTTTTAAAAAAATCATTTTATTGCTGTTTGCTTTAAATGACTATAAGCCATCTTACCATCTCTTTTGTACTCAAATGAAATGAAACCAAATTTGGGCCTGTGAGGGCTACAGAGGGCGTGGCATAGTGATATCCCTGGAGGGGGGGAATTAAAATGTTCAGCCTTGGTTTTGGGGGAGAGGAGTTGGGTGGGTGGGATTTAAGAGTAAAATAGGTAAGGTAAATCTTTTGGGTTCAGGGCAGGGCTTTCCAAAGTGCCGCTGCTGGCGACACGCCAGCGGCGGTGGCGACGGCGTGGGGGGGGCGTGCGGCGGCGCGCGCACGGTGGCAGTGTGGGGGGGCGTGCGGCGGCACGCGTGCACGGTGGCGGCGCAGGAGTGTGTGCGGCGGGGCGTGGGGCGTGCGGCGGCGTGGGGGGCGTGCGGCGGTGCACGCGTGCATGGCGGCCGCCGTGCACGTGCGCGCCGCCACTTCCGGGTGGTGTGGCGACACACCACGCTGTGTGTGGCGACACACTTTTGTGTCGCGACACACAGTTTGGAAAGCTCTGGTTTAGGGACTATTGTTCCTTATATCTGTACAAAAAAGTGGTATACTTGCCAGTGAATGTTGATGGCACAAACCGAGGAGACGCCAGGGAGTTCGGTAGCCTTGCATGGGTCATAGATTGCTCACCCCAACATAAGAGCAGACAAACTAGATTTCTGTTGGCTAAACAGGGTCTGTTCTTAGGCATTTTTACACACCTTCATCTGTGCCTCAGATGTCCTGCCATTCACCGTTGCTTTGGCAACGTAAGAATAAGTGTTTTAAAACTTAGCAATTTACAAAGAAAAATTGAGTGTCAATTTGGCAGAAAGCAGCTAAAGAGAACTGCAACTCCATCATATATAAGTGCATTGAAATATGACAAGTAACAATATAAGCCCTCATTCCATAATGTAAGAGAATGCCTAGCAGAAGACTCGAAGACAAAAGGAAAAAAGCACACAGGAGGAGATAGCAGTGGGATCAGAGAAGTGATATTTTGATCCATCTCAATCACTTTATGTCTCAGTAATGATGTGAAATGAAATGAAAGTACTTTATTTCAGCCTTGAGCAGTAGTGGATATGCTGAATATCCAAGAGCATTTCAGCCTGGTATTGCTCTAATACAATGTCCAAGGTTAACAGCATTTGTATTGAGATGTTAAAAAGCTAGAACATCACTATTGCTCTAAAGCAGTGCTTCCCAAACCTGGGTAAATTATCCACAATTGGGTAAAAGTGGTTTTTTCTTTGGGTAATGACACACGAACCCATTACCCAATCACAACAGGGACATTTAAATTGACTTGAAGTGTTTTACCTACATTGGGTAAAAAGGACTTTCTGATAAGCAGTTTTGGGTAATGAAGGAAAAGGTTTGGGAAGCACTGCTCTAAAGTCAACCTATAAGCAACCACTGGCCTTGAAGAGATCATGGGACAGCCTTGGAAAAAATGCAGGTAGTTTGGCCAAAGCCTAGATTTCAAGAGAATGCCTCTTCTCACTATGTTGTAGACAGAACTATAACCCTAGTTCAGATGGAGCCATAGTTGAGGGGTGTTAGTTCTGAAGGTCTTTGAATCCTATGTGATTTCCACCCCTGCAGCAGAGAACAAATCCAATGCTGTATAGATAAGAGTGTGAATCTCTGGAAACAGGGTTACCATCCTATTGAAAAGGTTAAATTGCTTTATAACTGTCCATTGCTTTTTTAAAAAAATATAACACTATGTCCTGAAGAGGTAATTGGCAGAAGCATGTGTTGGGAAGGAGGAAAACCCCAGCAATCACTTTAGAGAAAATGAGTTTGCATATTAAAACCAGAATACACATTAGGTAAAGAAGTTCAGTCAAATTAAGCAACCCTCTAAAACTGTCACATTAGGGCTGGATTGATATCCAAAGGGCATTAAACAGCTTTGACTAAGGAAAGATACTTCTGAGAAATCAGTCAAGTCATCCCAGCCTAGGTGGCCCCTTCCCCATGCACCAATAAGCAGAATTATATAATTCTCCCTGACTTCCATCCAATTCACTTGTTAATTGGAGCAGCAAGCAGATGTGTTCTTCCAAGCTTACAGATGGCTTTTTCTGTCTCTGATTTTGCCCTACCTTCAACTTTATCAGTCCCACACAGTTTCCCGAGCTTTTGCTTTCTGCCTCACTATCTGAAGCCAACAGCCATGACCTCTGCAGGAAACAATCACATTTCACATTCTTGCAAATGGAAGGCTTTATATTACTCTGCAATGCAGCATCCATTTATCCTCAAGAGTAGGATAAAAACAAAAGAGGGAGGACAGGAGCAAAAACATAGATTTTTTTAATGTAATAAGCTGGGAAAAGTTAAAAACATTGAGAAAATGAAAAGATTCATAAAGCAGTGGAATTATAATTGAGCTTTATTATGCGGCTCTTTTCACTTCTCCTGCTTCATATCCCCCACCTCCAAGGATAACCTATACATTTGTCTTACATTTGAACCTTCACAGCCATAGAAAGGATAGGAAATGAAACAGAAAACAATAGATGGAAGTGTTCTGTTTAAGTAACAAGGGCTGGAATTTCAGCCTGGACAGTAACAAGGGCTGGAATTATGAGTTACATATTAGGACCTGAGAGAATGAAGAGGGGGGAAAAACCCACAAATCCCCAGCAAAAACCATAAACCCAACTCTGTATGAAGAAGCATAAATAAGTGTACTGAATTTTAAAAATGAATTTTAAAAGAATGCTACTCAAATACCTCAGCCCAATACAAAGTAGTTTTGTTTATTGCACTGCTGAAAACTGAGTCATAATAAACCATTTGGTAAATTAAAGACAATAAGAAAGGAAACATTAGACATTATAGAGCTAGCAGCATGAGCCTAGGACTGAACTGTATTTATTTTCATACCAAATTGTGCAGGAATTCATAAATCAGCAAACAAAACTCACACACACAAAAGTAAACACATATTGGGCCTCAATCTCTACATGGCTACAAAATAAATATACGCCTGTCCTTTTCTTATCCTGGAAATGAAAAAAAGTGTCTGTAAGACATGCAACTCCTTTGTTCATTCCATACAGTCATTACTGTCGTACTCCCCAGATACATTAACACACAACTCTGAAAATCGGAACTGGAAAATTAAATATTAAGGATCATTAGATCTGTGTAATTGGATAGAATACTTGCTCTCCTGTTATGGCTTATTGATCTAGCAGAGCAGGACTGCTCCAGGTCCCATCTTTAAGATTATGTCACTTTATGGCAAGGTAGGGACATGCCTTTTCTGTGGCTGTCCTGCCTAGTAGAACAGCATACCCTTCAAATACCACATAGCCCTGACTCTGTTGCCTTTTAGGGAAGTGTTTAAATCATGGCTCTTTCAGCAGGGCAATTGGAGACCCCTGCACTGATATTGGGATTTTATTGCTTGGTTCTTGGTGTTTTTGGTTTGCTTTTGGTGTTCTTCGGGTTTTGGTTCTTGGTATCCTACTCTGGACACATTATGCGAAGACCTAGCTCCCTAGAGAAGGCTCTACTGTAATGCTGGGAAAGGTGGAAGGAAAGAGAAGAAGAGGACAACCAGCAGCAAGGTGGATACCGTAGATTCAGTTACAATGAAAGGAGTGCACAGTTGGAAGACCTGAAAGACCAGTTTAGGGACTGATTGTCATGGAGAAAATCTATCTATGTGGTCAATAGGAATCAAAAATGACTGATGGCACATAATCAATCAATCAGTCAGTCAATCAATCTTGGTGTTTCCTTCCCCAGTATAGTAATATATATTGCTTATTACTGTTTTCTATTTTTCTACTGTTGTTTATTAGTTTTCTACTTCTGCAGCAGTGGGCAGAGGCAAAGTCAAGACTGTGCAGGCCCCCTAAAAAACCCCTAAGCCCCCCTTAGCTTATTCCCTGCCCAGCAAGCAGTGGTGGAAGAGAAGGATAGGTCCTGCCAGAAAAATAAACAGATTATTTTCAGAGGGTACTTTGACACCCCTGATCTAAGTTTCACAGTTGTATAGCCAAACTTTCATGAAGACTGGAACCCACCCCTTCTCGCTGAATGGACTCAGGAATGGCCTATTCAAGGAAATTAAACAAGTAGAATAATTTAAGCAGACTAACACTACTTTAGTTGACACTCCTGGTATTAGAATGCTTTTTCAAATATTAATTTCAATTACTATTTTTAATTAATGAAGAATGGGTGCCCTTTCATCCTTATAATACCAATCTTTGTGCAATCATAACAGTTGCAATATCCATTGTGTTTGTTTCCTTATTAGTTTTTATCAGAGTAACTATATAGTTCAAAAATAATATGAGTATCTACAAAAACCAGCAGTCATTTCATTACTGGGTGTGATAACTTCTTGCCAGAAGGAAACTCGCTATTCATTTCTCTTTTATTAATATAACTTTTATTAAAAGAAAAATTTACATAAGATTAAAAAACTATGGAAACATAAAAGGAAAAGTAGAAAAAGGAAAGAAATATGAAAGAATAAAAGAAAAAGAAAAAAGAAAGAAAAAAGAAAAAAGAAAAAAGAAAAAAAAAGAAAGGTATCTAAAGAAGCGACTTCTGATCTTCTTGGCAGCAGTTAAAAACATAGTACTTACCATTTCCACCCTCCCAAATTTCATATCATGGTTCCCTTCTTCTCATAAACAAACCTTTTTAATCAATAAATCCCAAAATCACCAATTCATTTTTATCTATTTTTACCACCAAAAAGTTCATAAAGGGTTTCCAGTCTTTTATAAAAGTAATTGTTGTTCCTTCCTCAATCAAACAAGTGGAAACTCACTCTTCTGATTCATTCATATGTTCAAAATTCTGCACACAGTAATTCCATTACTGTAGCTATGCAGAGGAAAGTATAAATCCATACCAATGCTGGTATCCAGGGGCCATCTCTAATTAGGCTGACCATACGTACCGTTTTAAATGGGACAGTACTGTTTTTTTTCACATTTCCCGACCGTCCCGTCGTTTTAATATAAATGTCAATTTTGTCCCATTTTTTAAAAAATTAGCAAAATGTCAGGCATGGCAAGATTGATTCAGCCAAGGTGCAATTATCATTTAAAAAGTGCTTGATTGAGGTGCCTGATGTTGGGTGAGACTTGAGAGGGGCAAGGAAGGCAGAAAGAGAGAGAGAGAGGGGGAGACAGAGAGAGACGGGGAGAGAGATCTTTGCCACCGCCTCTGCTCTGCTCTTAGTTGGTCGCTGTCTGCTCTCTGTTTGTTTTATTAAAATGCATTTGGGATGTGATCCCGCCCCCTTTTTTCAAGAGTGAAACTGATTATTTCTGCAGCTCGGCAAGAGAGAGTCTTTCATTTGGGATTGTGGGAGAGAGAGAAAGAGGGAGAAAAAAAAAGCAGGAGGAGGAGGGAAGGCAGAAGGAAGAGAAGCCTCGCCGGGCGTGGAGTTTTTGAATCCTCCCTTCCCTGCCTCTCTTCTCTCCCCCCTCCCCTCCTTCCTGCGATCCGTGATGTTACAAATCCCGTGAGCTGTGCTTTCCCCATTCGCCTCCTGTCAAATACAGTCCCCCTCTACGTCTACCAAAATTTTTGTATGAGTTCTGTCACTGAAGAATAATTGTTAGCTCAATAAGTTCATGTAATAAAACTTTTTCATTTTAATGAAAACAAAAATATTTTTATAAATACAGTAATCTGTTTAAGGACCAGCAAATGGATCTTAAAAACTCTTTAAAAACTTTTTAATCATCTTACTTTTTCATGAATACGGAATATTACATAAGTTTAACCCCGTCCCATTTTTGCCATCCCAATGTCCCGTTTTTGTCTCAAGGAAATATGGTCAGCCTATCTCTAATGCAAGATCAAAACAAGTTTTTTAAGGGAATAAATAAGTTGCTCTTTAGAAGGAACATGCATCAACATGAAGGACTTTGCACGTGTGTAATTTCCAACATTTGACTAGAGTAGATTGACTAGAACAGAGCTTTCCAAACTGTGTGTCGCGACACAAAAGTGTATCACCACACACAGCGTGGTGTGTCGCCACACCACCTGGAAGCGGCGGCACGCGCGTGCATGGCGGCAGTGGCGCGGGATCAGTGCTTCCGCGTTTTAGCGGAGGCTGCTGCCGCCGCCGTGCACACACACACCACCGCACGTCCCCCCACCGCCGCACGCCCCCCCGCGTCGCCGCCGTGCGTGCGCACGCCCCCCCCGCGCTGCCGCCACCGCCACTGGTGTGTCACCAGCGGCGGCACTTTAGAAAGCCCTGGACTAGAAGGTCCCCATCTCCGAGTGAAACCAACATTGGCAACATCAACCTTTTGCTTCTTTGTTGTAAGGATTTCTGAGATTAAAAAATGCAAAGGGCTACCAGTACTCTTAAAGCTTCTTAAGGTTCTGAACCAGAACTACAGATATCACAATCTGACAACCGGTTGCCAAGCATAATCAGATTTTCCAAAAGCAGAAGGCACTTTCATGCAGCCAATGAGAGCCTCAAACTGTCATACAGTATCTACCCCTGTGCCATTTCTCAATATCCTCATATTCCTGTTGCTGTTGATCCTCCTGAGATGACCAGGTCTCTCCCCACCTCAGCTAGCCAGGGGTGGAGTGCAAAAGTTACCCAGCTCTCTACAACCACATTTATTTTGTTACCTCACTAAATTTGTTTCATGGGGGTGGGGGTGAGGGGAGAGACAATAGATAGTATGTGAAGATGTGGCAGAGTCACCCCTTGGATGTCAATAAGGATGGGGGGAGAGCATCAAGAAACCCTGATTTGTGGAGAGAGAGAGGGGAAATCCCAGAAGTCAGGAGGTTGAAAAAGGAGGAGTCGCTGCCAATAAGCAATTGCTTACTCTGCAACTCCAGAGGAAATGCTGCAAAACTATCTTCACTGCATTTCCTCTGTAGCAGCAGCTCAGCAAATTAACTTGTGAAGGTAATTGGCTCAGCTTGCACAGATCTACAGGAGTGTCATGGAGTCACAGGGGTGCAGCACCTTTCTCAGATAAGTGCACCCCTTCATCTGAAAGGGGATGTAGAGCCACCAGCAGCACTGCACTGCACAAGCTGTGGAGTCCTTGGTGCTCTCTGAGCCATGTTGTTTTCTTGCAGACGTTTCATTGCCAGGCTAGGCAAGAAAACAACATGGCTCAGAGAGCACCAAGGACTCCACAGTTCAACCCTGAGCTACAAATATTCTCTTCGATTGCTACTTCACAAGCTGTAGAGAGCTTGTACTTTCCTACATAAACATTCCCATCATCTATAAAAATAGCCATGTGTGATCCTAAAGTCAATGTACATTATGCAGCTTAATAAAAAAAAACTTTCCAGATTGAGCTAAAGGCTGAATTTCTATAACTGACTCCCTAAAGGGAGTTCATTAATATTAGCCAATATAATTATATAAAACTTGAAAGGCGGGCTTTATTTCAAGAGCTTAAACAAATGCTGTGTTTGTTTCATCGGAGAAAACATTTTGCCAAAGGCTAACCCCTCCCATCACTGTCACCATCATCCACAGCAGTTTTCCTGCACTAAATTATAAGGCAGTTCTCAAACTTGAAAAATGAAAGTAGAATTTGGACTCCTCAAAGATATAGTCACCTTTCTGTACTTTTTGTTATTCTTGTTTTTGTTAACTTCAAATGTTTTGTTAACTTCAAATGAAGATGTTCTGTTCCATTGCTTCTGTTCTTTAGAATTTTTCCCCATATCCAAATATTAAAAAACAAAACACGAGCCACATTATGAAGCTGGAGAAGGAAGGATGTGAAAGGCTGAATTTTCAATCATGTGTGGAGACACAAACACACTCAGATTTCCCTGAATACAAACTGGAGGCTGTATTTAAAGTCTTTGCTTTGTTCCAAGCATCCAGATTTTATTGGCTACAATCCAGCCATAGTTGAATAGGAAGACATACATACTTCCAAAGACAGTAGCAGGAGATACTCATTCAGAGAGGGAAGTACACAGTCCTATTCACATTTAGTAAGGAAGGTGGTCAGACTGTGCACATAAATTCTGAATTTGTTACAATACAGATGCATATCTTCAATTGTGTTCATTGGGGTTGCACATGGTTCAAAACTATTTGGAAGAGGTACTTCAGACCACACCTACGTATAGTGCTTCTCTGCTATTTGTTAAAGGAGCTTTTTTTTTCAGGTTTCTGTCTGCTTTAAGGGATTAATTAAAAGTAATGCTATTCTTAAAGCCAGATTCACGTAGAAACCAGAAAAAAAGAGGGAATGATTTAATAAACAGTAGTAGGAAGGTGCTGCTCATACAAGATCCAAAGTCTTCCTTCTGAACCATTTTTGAAGCATGCAAGGGTCTAGTATTTATATGTGATCTGGGTATATACTTGTTGATTCAAAGAAGCAAGTCTTCCAAGTTTGGAGGTGTCCTTTTTTGTTTTAATCATCTTGAACAAATTAAAGTCATCCACAAACCTAATCTAATGACTTTTCATTCCTACCTTGTAAATAATTTATTTGGCACAAAAAGAAGAAACACGAATTGTACCAGGAACTGTCTATGGCTTATATGTCAGTATCTTAGGTTGCCCATCTCATGATAATGGCTAAATATGGGGGTATCACAATTAATTTCAAAAGAATGTTGCGTTAATTGTCTAATATAACTTAAGAAGCCATAATCTTGTAACAGAAGTATTAAAATATCACCTATGGTAAGATAGCTTGACCTTTTTGAACTGAAGGGTTAATTTAATTGGACCATGATTGGATATAGCAACAGAACAACAGCTTAGAGTACTCAGCCTAGAAACCACCTTGAGGAGAGTGTATGGGAAATTCTGTGGGGATCCTGCAAGTGAGCCTAACATTATGGCCCTCTAGATATTGTTGAATTGCAACTTTCTGCTTCCCCAACTGTTGAGAAAGTCAGGAACATTTTGAGGGGCACAGGTTGTCCATCCTACAATACAACTACTATTAGAGTCTAGAAAATGGGTTGCTGATACTTGTCTGACCAAAGCAGTTTTCCCAATTTAGTCATGGACTTAGGCAAATCTCAAAGTTTCAGTTCTCCACTTTTCCAAAGGGAATTATAGTATCTCCATGGGCAGATTCACACAGGCAGTTTTGGGGTATCATGCTCACCGCTGCACAGAATGATGTATATTCATTTGGTTTTAATGCACCTACTTGAATAACATTTGCTTGATATCGCTAAAGAAAAAGTCCAGTATGAGGAAATCTCGTGTGTGTGTGTGTGTGTGTGTGTGTGTGAGAGCGAGAGCGAGAGCGAGAGCGCGAGCACACAAACAGACAAACATACCTGAAACTGCATGGGTAGATCCCTTCTGTGTGTGATCTGAGTTTTTTTGCATGCTGTGCTTAATACAATGTTAAATAGAGGAGCTAGCTGATAATTAGGATGCCATGTGTCTTATATAAACAACATTTAACAGGTTCTTTTTTCTTTCTCCTGGTGCCTAAAACTCTTTATCATTTATTAACAAAGAAATGTTCTACAAATTACACAGCTCAGGTTTTCAATCACTTCAGAAATATGCATGAAATGTGTAAACCATTTAGAGATTTGTCCATAGCCAAATGAAGCAGTTTACTAAAACAGACCTTGATGGAACACATTAGGGATTAACGCCAGACTTAGCCAGACTTAAAACAGACCCACTGTAACCAAAGGGACTTGTTGATCATGATTAACTTCACTCTCAGTGAAATCAATGTTATTCTAAGTCTGGAATCTGGGCTCAGTTAAATGTTTTGTTTTCAACCACAAATAACATCGTGTAAAATGGTAGGAAGGGCATTTTCTAAAATTCACATATACTACAGAAATCCTTGAACTTCAGTTTAAATATATTTATCAGCATAAAAATGTTCAGTTCCTTGGTTTTAAAACAGGTTAGTCTGTAGATACAAAAGGCCAAAGATGCTGACAAATAATAGCAAAAAAAAGGGGGGGGAGGCAGTTTAAATTCACAGCTGTATTTTCCATTTACAGCAGAAGAACCATGAAAGAATGAACATAAACGATCTTAGGTTACCATAGCAATATTACTTCCCCACACAACTCAACACTACAGTTTAATCCCTGGGGATATTGTGTGTTTTTTAAGTGTCTGAGCACAACAAATGTTGGCCCACATTCCCAGCAAAGCCACGAATACTCTGAAGGTCAGCAATAAGCAAGGGTTGCTTTCAATTAGAAAGCCTGTTCTGCTGGAAGATTGCCAGAAAATATATAGCTTAGCATGGGCTTAGTGCATTCAGAAACCAGAAAAGAATGTGCATTTTCCATTTCGACCTGGTAAGCATTCAGCCATGCTTACTTGAAGGGAAGGGAAGGGAAGGGAAGGGAAGGGAAGGGAAGGGAAGGGAAGGGAAGGAAAGGAAAGGAAAGGAAAGGAAAGGAAAGGAAAGGAAAGGAAAGGAAAGGAAAGGAAAGGAAAGGAAAGGAAAGGAAAGGAAAGGAAACTTTGTTTTGTGGCCCTTATACAGATGGAGCCGGGGGGGGGGGGGGGAATTATATTGAATAAAATCCTAAACTATCTATTTTAACTAATACAGTCAATCAAAATACATCTTCTGAATGATCTAGGGTTCTATCTATCATTCTTCAGTGCCATTTAGGATACCTATTTCTTTAATGATTTCTAAAATATGGCTCTGGAAGCAGCTATAATCTGTCTTCTTGGCACCTGTTTCAACCAGTTGAACTACACACATCTGCATTCTCCTCTTCTTGTGAAAAACAGCTGCTCCCTGGACTGACAGAAAACTTGTTTTTACCCCAGTAAACATGATCATTTAAGTGTTCTCGTTAGTGAGCCTGTGATTTATTTGATGCCTAAACCATATACATTATTCTCTCTCAAGAGGTAACTGGGAAATTTGCTGGAAGGAGAATTATATGAAACATTTGGAGGTTTTATTACAGGTAAATATCCATCTGGGATAGTCATTTTTAGGAATGTGGGACAGAAGCCTTTGCCTTAACCCGTCACTATTTTCTAGGTCTCGGGAGATATATATTTAAAAAACACAGATATGGTTGTTTAGAACAGCATGTGGTCTAAACAGAGTTGCTTAACATTTAAAAAAAAAAGACACTTCTATTCCCTGACTTCCAGATGCAATTTGTTTGATGTTGACATCTCTCATTTTGCAACAAAAACAGAAGACCATTCCCATGGTACTCTACTTTGCCACACTCAATAAAATAAGCCTCATGTAGGAATTGAATCTGAAGTAGATACCTAATTATAGAAAACAGATGTTAACTACAGACTTAATTGAAACATTTGTCAGGCTTTTAAATCAGATTGGTTCTGTTACTGAAGATGCATAAAAGCTGGACCTTTCTCTACAAAGGTTTTCCTAATAAAATTCTGTTCAGTTTGCTTGCTAAAAGAAAAAAAAAGGCAGTTAGCAGATGCTCAGCTCAGGAATTAGCTGAGCAAAAGAGGCACGAGCTCCACATCTTTCTTCCGCCATTGCCTCTGAAAACATCAGATATGGAAACATGGGAACTGGGCACCGCATAAATATGTAGTTTTCCACTGGCGTGCAATGCCCAGGCAAGATTGACATCTCAGCCTCAGTTTAAGTGTTGCTAAACAGCCTCCAGCCTCCACTAGCACATTGTGCTGAGCTGAGAATAAAAATGCCTCCTTGCAGCTGGATTACAGATGGAGAAAAACGTGAGCCATTGTTCCTCCATATTGCACTGTGCTGCAGTTTATTGTTCTGTCCAAGCTAAAGCATTAGGCTATGCTCACGCAATGGAAAAGCAGCCATCAAAGGTAAATCAGAGGAAGTTCACAGAACATGCAAAGTCATACGGCACGTTCTTTGGTTTTGGCTTACTGCTTTACAGAAAACCAGCCACTATGGTTTGTAAACCAAAGTTGTTGCCTGAGAGCTACAGATGAATCAACCCAACTATGATTTATTAAATAAACTATGGATAAGTAAACAATGGCTTAGTGCAATGTGTGAACCAAGTCTCAGTGTGTTATAGTAAATGATGCTTCAATCCGCGAAACCAACATTCTAATGCATGCTCAGGGGATTCACTCAAGGATTAAATCACAGTTTGTTGAATAAAATTGGGGATTGGGAGTGGGCGGCACTGTATTGTGCTGGTTCACTTCCTTCCTACAGGGCCAATACAAATCAGTGTTGATTGGGAGTGAGAGATCCCGCCCTCGGCCCCTACTGTGTGGGGTGCCACAGGGTTTGGTGCTCTCTCCACTCCTGTTTAACATCTACATGAAACCACTGGGGGAGATCATCCGTCGCCATGGGGTGAGGTATCATCAATATGATGATGATACTCAACTGTACCTCTTCACCCCTGGCGAACTAAGTATTGCTGTTGATGTCCTGTCCTGGTGTGTGGAGGCTGGGGGCCTGGATGGGGAACAACAGGCTTCAACTGAACTCTGGCAAGACTGAGTGGCTCTGGGTTTTAGGGCCTTCCGATTCTGGGACTTTACCATCTCTGGTACTGGATGGGGTTGCACTGCCCCAAACAGACCCAGTGTGCAATCTGGGGGTCCTTCTGGACTCACGACTCCTGCTCAAGGAGCAGGTAGCAGCCGTGGCCAGGAGAGCCTTTGAGCAACCATGTTGTGCACCAATTGCGCCCATTCCTGGATTGTGAGGGTGTATTCAGAGTTACTCATGCTCTGGTCATCTCCCGGATAGACTGCTGTAACGTGCTCTACATGGGGCTGCCCTTGAAGAGTATCCAGAAGCTCCATCTGATACAAAATGCAGCACCACGGACAGTTATGGGTGTTCCTAGAACAGAGCTTTCCAAACTGTGTGTCACGACACAAAAGTGTGTCGCCACACAGAGTCTGGTGTGTTGCCACACAACCCGGAAGCGCTGATCATCATCAGTGCTTCCGGGTTTTCCCGCAGCGACACACCAACGACGGCGCGCAAAAACCCAAAAGCGGCAGCAGCGCTTCCGGGTTTTTGCGCGCTGCCGCAACGGCGGCACTTCCAGGTTTTCCCGCGGCGACACACCAACGGCGGTTGGTGTGTCGCCGCGGGAAAACTTTGGAAAGCCCTGTCCTAGAAGGACACGTTACACCTCTGCTCTGTGAGTTGCACTGGTTGTCAGTTTGCTTCCAGATGCAATTCAAGGTGCTGGTTTTGACCTTTAAAGCCCTACATGGTATGAGGTCAAAACCAGAGGGACCGCCTCTCCCCAATTACTTCTATCCATCCCAGCAGGTCCAGCAGGAGAGGAATGGTGCAGGTCCTGTCCGCTAAGGAGTTCCATATGATGGGACTCAGGAGATGAGCCTTTTCTGCTGTGGCACCCGCCCTCTGGAACATCCTCCTCCCTGAAATGAGAGTAGCCCCAACCCTTATGGCCTTTCAGAAAGCCCTCAACATGTGGTTTTTTCATCAGACTTGGGGATCCCCTGCCAGCAGAGAGCCGCTCGCGATGGTTGCACCATGTATGACATCTTAATTAACCCTCTCACAATTTTGGTTTTACTTAGGTTGATTATTTGTTTAATTGGTTTTTTATTCAATTTTAATGGTTGGTTTTGTTGTACACTGCCCAGAATCACTTTGTGTGAGATAGGTCGCCATATAAATTTGGATGGATGGATGGATGGATGGATGGAGCTTAAATTCACAAAACCCATGAAGCCAAAACAAAATAAGCCACATTATAGTTTACTATAATATGTGAGCCAGGTCCCTGAATGAGGGGGGAGTCTAAAATTCTCTGCTCTAATATTTAAATGAAGTTATTTTCAGTTGATGTCTTTTACATTTTTGTGGTTGTGAACACCTAAAGTGATACATCTCCCCTTGTATAATCTTAGTTTAAAAGATTTCACTTTCTCCAGCTTATGTACTCAAATATTTTCTATCTTTTTCCAAACCTTAATCCAATCCATTATTACTGTGACTCAGTTCACATACTGTGGTGCTTAACCATGGTTTCTTGAATAAGTCATAACTGAGTTCACATAAGACACAAAGCAATAATTCGTGATTTATAGACAACAGTGGCTAAATCTGCCCAACTTTTAAAATCACAGATGAGCCATTTCTGAGGAGGTAGAGACTACAGTTCTACCACCCAACCTTCTAGAGGGTACAGGAAGGAGCAATGCCCAAATGTTTTACCCATTTTTAGCTCTGGGTAGAATTTTAAGCAAGAGGCGCCTGAGAAAAAAACCACTACTACTTTCACTATTAATCCCCCTGCCCACACAGTCTGAAACCACACCACTATTTGACAATTTTTAAATCCTGAAGAACTGAAGGGCTGCACGTAGTTCATGGGCATTGGGTTGCTTCCTCCACAACTAAGCCAAAACCAATCATTATAGCTTAGCACAAGTGTTACCCAATCATTATCACCTAGATTGGCTATGGAGAGTTCTGATATTTTGAGTGTCTTTCAAATTAAGGGTTTGAAACTACATCTGGCCCCTTTTAAAAATCATTCCTCTTTTAAATCACTCTTCTGGAATGAGAATATGAGTAACCTAAAGCTATAACTTAACTTCTGAACACTGAAGTCAACTTTTTCCAGTAGTGCCAAAGTCCTGAAGCTCTTCCTGTGCCTCTGACCTGCTAAACTCAAGCAGATTCCAATGGAGTTCTTGCTGGGATTAACATAGGGATTTGGGGAGTCCCTCTCTTTGATGGGAGTCTTCCTTTTCAGCACTCTCACTAGACTCCATCCGTTAAAGCCTTTTTTTGGCTATGATGTGGGTTGAGAAAGAAGCAAAGCAAGACAGAATGAGAGTGAGATATGTCGGTGCAGGTGACTGTGTAGTGTCATGGCCCCTTCGATTCCTCTCAGTGCCAAAGGGTCTATGGCCCCAACACAAACATTTGTTCCCATCTGCTGTAAGGCAAATCAATATTATTAACCTCCATTTTGTAGGGGAGAAACTGTGACTGGGATGCTTAAGGTCAGCTAATGTAAAAGAGATGAGATCTAAAGTAGGGATGATCCAATTGATCCCACAGTAACTGCACCTTGTTACTCCATCCTATTCTTCTCTGTTGTAGTTATCCATGGGCAGAAAGATTTTGATCTACACCTACTAGTATTTTGTTGTTTATTCGTTCAGTCGCTTCCGACTCTTCGTGACTTCATGGACCAGCCCACACCAGAGCTTCCTGTCGGCCGTCGCCACCCCCAGCTCCCCCACGGTCGAGTCCGTCACCTCCAGAATATCATCCATCCATCTTGCCCTTGGTCGGCCCCTCTTCCTTTTGCCTTCCACTTTCCCTAGCATCAGCTTCTTCTCCAGGGTATCCTGTCTTCTCATTATGTGGCCAAAGTACTTCAGTTTTGCCTTTAATATCATTCCCTCAAGTGAGCAGTCTGGCTTTATTTCCTGGAGTATGGACTGGTTTGATCTTCTTGCAGTCCAAGGTACTACTTGTATTAGGGGTATTCAAAAGCCAACTCTGTAGTATCTGCTCTCTGAAGCAGTTATGTTCTCAGCAACTCAACAACTCAGAGATACATTGAGTATTGTAAACCAGCCACTGCTATGTGGTAATGGTTGGACTTTAATATCACAGATCTGAAGCCCAAATTACATGATAAAAAAAAGTGAGCTAAGGCTCCACTTAACTGCAAGGATATGTATGCTATATACAAAGGCCCAAACAACACAGACAATTTTTGCCTCTTTAGCAGCTTCTCAGAGTGACCATCTGGTGCAATAAGCTTATGATTTATGGGGCAAAACTAATCCCAAAATGAAAGTGACTTTTCCTTAGGAAACTACTTCAATGTTTTTTTTATTTAAAAGTCTCAAATTAAAATCCTGTTTATCTAAACAGCATGTTCCTTTTTAATGTGAGATTCATTAAAAAAAAGCCTTCATAATGAATCACCTCTCCATAAAAAACGGGCAAGTAGCACACCATTAGAAATAGCATATGAAACTAGTAGGAATTGTCTATCAGTGTAACCCATTCTTTAAAATTGATATTAACTAGAAAATGTGGCAGAAGGTTTCATGCTTATAGAAACCAGGCATCCCCTATAAATTCCACTATAAGTAGGCAAACTTTCTTGGATCAAGATCCACATTTATTCTTCTGTGACAATGGAGGGTCACAGTCCAAAAGTGGTTGTGGTCAGAAATAAAATAAGTGGTATCAGAGGGGGAAAGTGGGCAGAACCAAAGCAAAAAAAAAAAGGGGGGAGACAGGGCATAAATTAATATTTAATAAGTTAATTAAATGAAAGAAATATCCTGCCTCCTACAGTAAATAACCAAAAGTTTACAAGTATTCCAGAAGAAATATTTGAGAACTATAGGAAGAAGGACACATCCTCTCATATTTAATCCTTCTGTACTGTTCACCATTGTCCCTCTTAAAATTCAGTTTAAGACTACATAGAATCATCTATTTGCTTTAAAAAAAATCAAAGCATACACTAAATATTTGACACTAAATAGGATATTTGAAATAAGTAAGAGGTACAATTTTAAAAATAATAAAACAGATTGATACTAAATTGTTTCTGAAATCTTACTAAATTTAACACTAGTCTATAATCCATAGATCCATGCCATCCTGGACATAAAGCAATAGAGAGATGTTTTCTATTAAATCAGTGGCAAATGTTTATCAGAGTATTCTGGAGGCCATACCAACACCTTGAGGGGGTAAACATCCCCCCCTCCTGATGTCTATCTGTGTACTGGAGTCTTCAGGGAGGCTTTAGATAGCAACAGGTCTAAAAATGTGAGCACAAATATAGAACAATACTCTTTTTTGTTTTGTTCAGAGATCAACCAAGTATATTTTCAGGAATGTCAGATTTCATGCCAGGTACAGCAATAAATTTTCACTCTAGCCATTCCACCTAACAGTCAGGAACTTGCTTACAGCAGAAATTTATAAACATGACATTGTTATATAAGTTGTTTTATATTGCAGATAAAATACAAGCCATATATGCACAGAAAGTCTGCCTCCTGTGGAATCACAGCAATCAAAACCTACATCATACTAGCTCCACATCCTTTTTGAGTCAATGAAAATGTTGGCCATTCTCTTGAGACTGGAAGACATTTTAATTAAGGTTGCCATAACTGTACTATCTAGCTTGTGAACTGCTGATTTCCACTTCTCCAAATCACCCCTTACAGTGAGTCTAAATTAAAAAGAAAACTCAAGCAAAATTAACAGATATTAATAGATGAATAGGAGTACTATACATGCAAATGCAAGAAGATTAATAGGTACCACTTTGGTGGGTAGGTAACAGCGTTCCGCGTGCGTCATGCCAGCCACATGACCGTGGAAGCGTCTTCGGACAGCGCTGGCTCTTTGGCTAACAAAAAACGGAGATGAGCACCGCCCCCTAGAGTCGGACACGACTGCACAAATGTGCGGGGGGAAACTTTACCTTTACCTTAGGAGTACTATGAAGTACAGCATCAAAATAAGGTAAGCCATTTGTATAAATGTTAAGATAGCCATTTTTCCTCTAAGTCCCATACATCATTCTGAATGGAGTTAGAGCTACTGAATTCACCAAATACATTAGACCAGGGTTTCGCAACCAGGGTTCGGTGGATCCCTAGGGTTCCACAAGAGGTCACTAGGGGTTTCCTGGGATATCATGATTAATTAAAAAAATTATTTCAAATTCGGGCAACTTCACATTAAAGAGGTAAGTTTCATTCTTTATTTTTAGTTTAAGAACACTGTTAATGTATTTATTTATTAATGACCACAATTGAGACCAGAATTTCAGTTGCTAAGCAAAGCGGTCATTAAGCTAATCCGACCTGATTTTACAACCTTTATTGCAGCGGCTGTTAAGCAAATCACCATGATCATTAAACGAACCATGTGGTTGTTAAGCAAATGACACAGTCCCCGATTCTGGCCAGGAAGGTAAAAAATGGTGATCATGTGACCACGGGACTCTGCAACAGTTATAAATGTGAACTGGTTGCCAAGCACCCAAACCATGATCATGTGACTGCAGGGATACTGCGACGGTTGTAAGTTTGAGGACCAGTCATAAGTCAGTTTTTTCAGCACCGTCTTAAGTCTGAACCATCACTAAACAAATGGTTGTTAAGTGAGGACTACCTGTATAATGATTTTGTAACTTCTGGCCTATATTTGAGCCTGAATGTGCAGGGGTTCCCCGAGGCCTGAAAAATATTTCAAGGGTTCCTCCAGGGTGAAAAATTTGAGAAAGGCTGGATTAGAAAAATAAAATGATAACTTGCAATAGAATGAGCCCATGTCTCATCTTTCCCATACTATGGATGCTGCTCATACCTTCCCCAGGTTTGTGACTGAGCTCAGGATAATAGCATAGACTATCATAGCCCTGCTTATTTTAAGTGTGAATGCTTCTTAATAATGAGGTTAACTTTTCAGAAGGGATGCATTAGAGGAATACAATTAATATCTCTTACTGAGCCTCCTTTCAGGAACAAAATCAAGTATGGACCCCATCCTATACTGTTTTAATTAATCAGAAAGGATGGCAGAAGAAATACAGTTCTAAAGATGTCCAGAAGGTACCAGACTGGGGAAATCATTCTAGAGTAAAGTGTCAAACCATTGCGAAGGTCTCATATGGAGACTGTATGATTTACTGCTCACTATGGAAGTTATAGTCCAACTTGTTTTGAAATACTGACACTGCCTGTACAAAGAGTGAATAACCTGATTGCCATGTTAAGGTTTAATATCAAGCTCCAAAATAAGACTGGAGACCTAAGAAACGAAATAGTCATCGCTTCAGATACTTAGTACAGATCAGACTATAAGGTACAAGGAGAATTGATCTCCCATATTTGGGGTGCTTTGGGTTGAAATCCTCAAAACGTTTTGAAGGGAACACCGGAAGCATGGGGAACACTTTAAGTCTGTTCTAGTAGTCCAGTGAACCTTCTGTAAAGATCCCGATGCATCAGAGCAGCTTTAGCTTGGCTATTTGATGACTAAAACACAGAGAACCAGCAGTCCCTTTCTACAATTAGGTTGACCCTACTTGCTCAGGTTCAGGATTCTACTCCTATGTTTAATACCACTAAAGTTATATTTCTGGGTATCCACCACTGGCATCACTTCTAAAAGGACTCAAACGAAAGGACTCCCCGTTCTTTTCTACACAGATTCAGCCTGAAGGTCTAGGCCCAGAAACCTTTCTGAAGCTAACGAAGCCGAACTAGAAAACTTGGGTGGGCAATACTTTCGAAATCTCAATTCTGCTGCCTTGCATTCCACTGTGGGAGATAGGAGGGATAAAAATGGAACCAGCCTCCCCCAACCTGATGCCCTGATGCCCCGTGACCACAGCTCCTTTGACATTTGCAGTCCCTATACATCTGCAGGGTGCTATGCTGGTCCTGGCTGCAAACCTCAAACCATAATTTTATTTTATTTATTTATTTATTCAAGTTCTATAGCCGCCCATCTCAGCGAGTGACTTTGGGCAGCTTACAATAAAAACCATAAGACAGTTAAAACAATTACCATTAAAACAATTAAAATACAAAATAAATATACATGGCTGCCAAGTAAGCAATGTAAAGATGTTAATATAGCCAAGGAACGGGACCATTCCCACGTTCGGGGCCCCAGGCCCGGGCACATAACTAGGTCTTCATGGCGTTGCAAAAGGCCAACAGGGTCGGGGACATCCTGATCTCTGAAGGGAGAATATTCCAGAGGGCAGGGGCTACGGCAGAGAAGACACGCCTTCTAGTCCCCGCCAACCAACATTCCTTGGCTGACGGGACCCGTAGCATGCCCAATCTACCAGATCGAATTGGACGGGTAGAAACAACTGGTAGAAGACGGTCCCTTAGGTAATAGTTATTTTCTCACCTGTAAGCTAATTTTCAAAAGGCACAGATGTGGAGACTAGTCCTAATCCTAATTAAGGAAACCTCACTAAGGCAAGGAACTTGGAAGTTACTCCTAAATTACTTAATTACAGATTTATAGGTGGAATAGCATGGGCAGAAAAATTCGTTCATTGGAATAGAAAAGCCATTGCTGGTAGACCCTATATTCAGGCAGGGTATATACAGAGCTGCGTACATTGCATGTCCATACCGTTTACATGGTAGATTCTATATCTACAAAGAGACCTGAATGTGTAAAGCAATCATCAGATGGAGGGACAGTTTGCAACAACCCCCACTTTCCAACCCCTCCCAGAATTTGCACAACAGTATAATTCTCATAATTCATGAAGATGCTGATACAAAGGACTTGTATTAAGTTGCATGCTCTTCCCCGAAACAGTGCCTTTTCACAAACAAAAAGGAAATCCTAACTATGAAAAACACAGCTTAGCTTGTAATTATCTCTCAACAATTCTTCTGGGGATTGGTACTGAAATCATGCAAATAAAATTTTCCTGTTTGGGGATGCGACTCCCTCCAACAAAAACTAGTTTTTCAAACTTATCAAGGAAGTCAGATCTTTGAAAAACAAGCCATGTAAGGAATAAACCAGCACATTCT
This sequence comes from Charina bottae, assembly GCA_023362775.1. NCBI lineage: Eukaryota > Metazoa > Chordata > Lepidosauria > Squamata > Charinaidae > Charina > Charina bottae. The sequence continues at coordinate 31,451,446 of JALMGJ010000003.1, read as the reverse complement.
CTTTCCATCTTCCTATATTTTTGTTTTTTTTAGAAATCACTGTGATATCAATTTCAGTTCTCATTGTTGCTCTTACCTCCTCAGCAATTAAGTACATAGGAAAGAAAAATGTGTCCCTTCTTCTACCCCTTCCTGGTTAAAATACCTCTTTTAAAATGTAATTTTCATTATACTTAAATTTCTATTGCATCAAAATGGGAACATTTATAGAAGACAGAAATATAATTTCAAGAGTAGTTCACTTAATCAATAATTTGTTAACTCAGTGGCTAGCTGCTTTTCCTTATTTAAATAGCTGAGGAACTAGTGAACATTTTCAAAATAATTACAAACCATTCCCCTCCAGAAAACTCTTTGTTATCTTTCAAATAAGCAGAATTAGTTGGTGATAAAAGAAAAAAAAAAACCTTTAAAAATATTTCTTGTTCAATGTCTGCTCTTCATGACATAAGGAAAGAAACTCAGCTTCAGTTAAACAGCAGCATGCCTCTTCTGCAAAATACAAATAATAAGAAAGCAAGCACAGAATGGGGTAATTTTGAAGCCATCTATTAATTTTACTTAAGGGTATAACCTATCAAAGAGTTAAATCACACATCAAATAATAATCTAGCACTAACAATGAAAACATTAAAATAAGCTGAACAATCTTCATAATCAAGAAATGTTGGATATCGCATGTTGCTCGATAGAAGCCAATAATTTTTCTGGTGTCTTCTCTAATGAACATGTTTATTTTATTTGCTTTCTTAAACTACAAAAGAAAATAAGTAACAATTAGCTATCTCCCCAACCATTCGTCCTGTAAATTTACATCAGAAAGAGAAAAACTTAAGAAAATTTGACCAATACGTAGTTCCTAATTCCTCTTCCTCCCCTTATTGTTGGAAAAGTACACAAACAATGACTGCATATGTAAAAACCCACTGCTGAAGATCAGGACAGAATAATTGTCAAAGATTCAAATAGAGTGTCTTCCCAAAGCAACACGGAAGCCCCTGTTTGCCAGACAGAGCAGCCAATCCAAGTAAGATTCTCTTACTATAACCTTAGGCCTACACAGTATCTGTTTCTTAGTCTGGTCTACCTTACAGGGCTGACATCAAGGCAAACCATGGCTAATCCATATAGGCTTGATCTTCATGCTTCCCAGATTGTATAAAAATTCCTGCACAAGTCCCTATTATGACAGACTTGTCCAGAACTAACCGCCAAGACTGATGCAGCTGACCACGGCTAGACCTCCTCCGATGCTCTAGTTGAAATGGGAAAAAAATAGTTCAATGTACTTGTACTGGAAAATATGAATTATGCTCTACATGATGTAAATTAATCCAATTACCCTAGAGAGTCCCAAGTTAAGGTTTGAAGGAAACCTCTTGCCTTTCATTATCTGGTCATTCTACAACTTCAGAGGGATTCAGAACATCCAGTTTCTTTCACAGGACAGCTCAAATGGAAAATAGTACCTCTGTAAAGTTACTGTTTCTCTACTGGTCTCTGTCTAAAACTTTACAAACATCTGGATTGTTTTAACAGGATTCCTGAACATTTTTCATATCCATTTATTGTTTGCTTAAATTTGATAGCAGAATGGAATACAATTAATTAGAATTTAATGCTAATGCAACAACTTCAGAAAGGGTTTTTGAAAAGTTACAGCACCGTTCTACGCATGCCTACTCAGAAGTAAGTCCTGCTAAGTTTGGTAGGGTCAACTGCCATAATCCATCTCTGTTTCACTACATGCACACACTCTTTCTGTTGTGGTTCTGCCAGATTAATTCTCCAAATATTAGTTCCTTATTGTACATGTTGCACTCACAGAAGAACTGTCAATTATCCATAAAAGAGTCAAGCGCATAGCAGTAAATGCTAATTCATACAGCTATTTTAGGAGTAAATGGTTATCCCAGTAAGATATTGTGGCTGTGCCCTATTAACAAGTTCCCAAGTTTTCAAATGAGGTTACTTTCCTATAGCTACTAGATAAAACTTGAAGGAATATCTCATAGTCACCTTGCCATGATTTAATAATACAGGTGTGGTTTCATATCTCTCCAGTAAAGAGTTCGATTTTATAGTCTTTCAACATACATCAAAACAGGCAATGTCCAACCCTGGGGAAGGTAATTTCAGACTCTGTTAACTAAACAACTCGACAGTGGAAGTTTCATTACATTTAAACCTGTTTTTCCGGAATGTATAGCTCTCTGAAATTCCTCCAAGATGACCTTAACAATTGAGATTCCTGATTTGGAGACATATCTTTGGCCTCAAGACAATTACTTCTTCAGAAGATATACTTAAGAGTAGAACAGATATACTTACGAGTAGAACAGATATTTTGTTATAATAGGTGCAATGGCTCAACTTTTTAGCACCAGCAATAGTTCAATATTGTAGTCAATTAATCTAAACCTGTAACTGAGCAAAGTCTGCTAGTTTTACTAAAAGGTTTAACATTATAAATCCCACAGATCATTACAGTTCTTCTCTACTTGTACTAGCAAGCATAATTGAACATATTCTATTTCCTAACAGGCCAAGAACTCGAAAATATCCTCCCAAGTTGCCCAGTTTTGTGGTACAATCTGCATGATACACTTGCACCATTACTTAGGTTTAGAATTTCTTAAAATAGTATCTTATTTCAATTTATTTTACTATTTTTATTTTTAATTAATTTTAAATCCTATCATACTTATTGTTTTTCTGTTTTTATATATATATATATATATATATATATATATATATATATATATATATATATATATATATATATAATTGTTACTACTAGATATTTTGATTGTACCTGGCCTTAGGGCTGTAATAAACTTGACTAACAGGCCAAGAGTGCATCATTGTTTTAAGTATTCTTTATACTGCAGATACTTTCATACGTCATTATCGAATCTCACAAAGTTCATTTTTTTTAGGACTTCTCTAGTATGCAGTATTGGTGTAATCTCCTGCATAGAGGATCAAATGGAGAATCCTGTTGACTTCTTTTTTCCCTTTTCACTTTTTTATTATGCTAAACAGAACAAGGAACAAGAAAAATGAAAGCACACAAAAGTATACACCAACAATGAGAACAACACAAATTGAGAGTAAACACAAACACACTGATAATTTTACAGAGACCTACAAAAATTGTAAAAGAAAGACTTTTGTCTACTGGTTGCTATAACTAAAACAACTGAGACCAAATCTAATTAAGAGAATTCTTAACTTACTAATTCCCCAACCAGTTGATATACACCAACAAAAGCTTTCTTATATTAATAATGAAATGAACAGCTGTATAAAGTCATTACCCAAATCACTAACAAAATCATTGATTCATTGCTTGATTTGATTTGATTTTGATGCTGCCTGACTCCAACTGACTCTGGGCAGCTCATAATGAACAACATAAAAAGCAATAAGAAAATAGGAATATAATAAAAATTAGTCCAAAAAGAATTACAAGGTAATTAAAGGTAAAGGTTCCCCCCACACATTTGTGCAGTCGTGTCCAACTCTAGGGGCCGGTGCTCATCTCTGTTTGTTAGCCGAAGAGCCAGCGTTGTCCGAAGACGCTTCCGCGGTCATGTGGCCGGCATGACGAACGCGGAACGCTGTTACCTTCCCACTGAAGTGGTACCTATTTATCTACTTGCATGTGCATGCTTTCGAATTGCTAGGTTGGCAAGAGCTGGGGCGAGTGCGGGAGCTCACTCCGTCACGCGGGGCTAGGGATTCAAACCTCCGAACTTGCGATCTTCTGATCGACAAGCCTGGCGTCTTACCCACACAGGAAGGCAATCTGGACATCACACCAAATGTTACAAAATGTAACAGCACCTCAAACAGAGTGATCCATCCACCTTACCCCAAGGCCTGGGAGAACAGCCAAATTTTCAAGGCATTCCAGAACACTATCAGGGTGGCAGCCATCCAGATCTCAGCGGGGACTTTATTACAGAGGGCATGCACCATTACGGTGCCATGCACCGTTACAGAGCATGGCACACATTGTGGGTCCCAAAAGATGGCACTCTTTAATCAAGGGAACTGAGACCATGCCCACTCTGTCACATCATACCGGCCAGACAGAAACCATGGGAGATGGGGGGGGGGGGGCAAATCACCTTAATATAGGTAAGTATTACTTTTATTCATTATGAGTGGAAACAGGTATAAATATAGATGAATTATAACCAAAGCTGCTTTACACACTGTGTGCAAAGCAGCCCAGTAAGAGGACTGTTTGCATGACATTGTTGAGGTTTAGCATTCCATAAGATTACCACAGAGATTACAAGGCTGGTTGTTTTTAAAGTCTACTTCATTTTACATCCACTGAACTCCACAAAGAATTTTAGAAGCAGTACCAGATATAAAACAAAGAGGACTATAAAGAGAATTCTATGAGAGGAAAAAAGGGGCACAGGTAGACACAATACCAACATTATTCCCAAAATCCACACATAATAATTTTACTGATGAAGCTCTTTCTTTTATTGGTCACTCTACCATTTTGATCATGTTATTATTATGAGGTAGGGAAAAATAGCCATGCAGCACAATAATTCTACCTCTTTTTACAGCTGTTCCCAAAAAAAAACCCCTCATACAATTGTCCATACATTGAACACATGGAATACTTGCTTGGAGCATATGGTATAGAGCAAGGGTTGGAAATGGCGGCTCGCGAGCCAGATGCGGCTCTTTGGCCCCTTGAGTGTGGCTCTTCCGCAGCTGAACTCACCCCCGCCCCTTCCACGCGATTGGCCCCCGCCCGCAAACCCCGCCCCCTGGCTCTCGCACTGAGCGAGGCCCGGCGCGGCAGGGAGGCGCTGCTGGCCCGGGACGCGGCTGGAGATGGCGATGCTCCGCGGCATCCAGGCGCTGGGCCAGCAGCGCCTCCCTGCCACGCCGGGCCTCGCAGATACGGGCCTGAAGGGGCGCAGAGACCGGAGAGGGAGCCCCTACATCTCCCCTTCTCTCCCTGCCTCGCCCGCCCGGGACGCGAGCGGCAGGGCGGCGCAGGGGGCCCGGCCGGGGCGGTGGCGGCGGGGGGACGGAGCCAGCAGAGGTTTGTCGGGCGGCAGGACGGGGCAGGTGGCGCTGCTGGGGCTGGTGGCGGAGCTGGAGGGAGCGGAGGGACCAGGCGTTCCCGTGGGCACAGCGCGCGCTCTGCAACCCGCCTTGGAGAAGCGGCCGCGGGAGGCGCTCCGGGTGCACGCTCCCGCCCCATCAATCCCCCCGCCCCGCCGTTTGGCATCCTCTCCCCCTGCTAACCCGAGCCCTGCGGCGGCCGGGGGAGCCGAGCCAGGCTCGGACCGGAGGCGGCCAAGGGGAGAGCAGGCGGCTCTTCGCCCTGCGCCGCCCTGCCGCTCGCGTCCCGGGCCCGTGCCCTCGCCCAGCGCCTGGATGCCGCGGAGCAGCGCCATCTCCAGTCGCAGCAGCCCCTGCAGCCGCTCCTGCGCCGCCTCCGACAGCGCCGCGTCCCGGGCCAGCAGCGCCTCCCTGCCGCGCCGGGCCGCGCAGAGACGGGCCTGAAGGGGCGCAGTGGCCGGAGAGGGAGCCCCTCCGTCTCCCCTTCTCTCCCTGCCTCGCCTGCCCGGGACGCGAGCGGCAGGGCGGCGCAGGGCGAAGAGCCGCCTGCTCTCCCCTTCGCCGCCTCCGGTCCGAGCCTGGCTTGGCTGCCCCAGCCGCCGCAGGGCTCGGGTTAGCGGGGGAAGAGGACGCCGAACGGCGGGGTGGAGGGATTGATGGGGCGGGAGAGTGCCGCGCTGCGCGCCGCCCTTGACGTCAGGCGCTGGTGGCGCGCGGCATCCCGGCTGGTGTCTGCGCTCGGGCGCCGGCGGGGAAGGAGGCGCGGGTCCCGCCCGGTGGAGAGGGCGCAGCCTTCCGCTCTCCCGCGCCCGTCCTGCCGGCCGGAGGGTGGCAGCTCTTTCTCCGCCACTCCCGGTGAGGCGGCCGGGCCGGGTTTGCGGAGCCGCTGGCTGCGCCCCCTCCCTCCGTGAGCCCCCCGCCCCCTTCCACGTGATTGGCTCCCGCCCGCAAACCCCGCCCCCTTCCACGTGATTGCCCCCCGCCCGCAAACCCCGCCCCCTGGCTCTCGAGCATTTCAAAATGTGCACGAGAATGTCAAAATGGCTCCCGGCATAAAAAGTTTGCCGACCCCTGGTATAGAGAATATAGGGGATATTTCATTTAGTGAAAAAAGCCTACGAAGAAGGGGAGAAAATAAAGTTAGGTTCAGATCATGCCCAAGATACTATGACATCTCTCAGACACTATTCTCACAGAGTTTCTACTCATGGAGAATGAGATCACATGTAGGTCCTAGAGTCATATATCCTTCCTTTTTGCTACTCATGAACAGAATTCCAATCACAGATGTTGAATAACTGTATTCTGTCCCTAATCATATAGGAAGGGAAGGTGCTTACAAACCAGAAATCTTCTCCTGATATTCTCATACCATGATGTTTTGGGAAAAGGTAGATAGAAACAATCATAATCTGAACCATAGATAACATTTGCCAGGAAATGTTGGCCTAGAATCAGAGACACAAACAAGGAATAATGGTAACTTTTTTCTCTCAGCCCTCCCTGCTTGCCTCCAGGAACACAGAAAAGGTAAGTTCTCATGGGATGCAATACCTTGGCCCATTGTGGTAATGTACTCCTACAGATTCTAGAACTCAGTCTTCAGGGTATTGGCTCCTATTCTCTCCTGGCTTGTACACACTAACACAAGCAAAAACCTGCAAATTAGAAAAGGGATATTGCAGCAAATACGATGTTGAGTCCTGGGTGCCTTTGGATGAGGATCCTTTGGACACATTTGTCCACAAACACCTCCCTCGGCACCTAGCAGCCTCCCTCCCCAGCTGCATAAATTTTTGCTTATGTTTTTTTTTTAGTTTAAAAATTAAATGAGAAATTGGACCACTACAGAGCAAAAGCACAAACTTCTAGCATCACCTTTATTCCCAGGAATTTCTTTGGATCTCATGTAGCCGCCATTAGTTTCCTTAGACATTAAGAACAGCTGTAGTCCAGTGCTTTTACTGTTCATCTACCTGGTGGGGGGGAGAATGGAAGAAAGCATGCTAGGATGCCACAGATATAGTTAGTAGCATCCTCAAAGTTCATACCATGGTAAGTGGGTGTTCTACAACCAGCCCCATCCACCATGGCAGCCATTTTGTGGAAGTGCCTGTGATATACACTTAAAATGTTAAATGTGCCTACAGGTCCAGAAAGCTGCCATCTCAATGGGAACCAAATTCCAGGTTATATATCATGAGGACTTTTAACAGAAGTGAATGCAGAAAACATGCTTTCTAGACAGTTCATTCCTCTAAATCAGTGTTTCTCAACCTTAGCAACTTTAAGATGTGTGGACTTCAACTCCCAGAATTTCCCAGTCAGCCATGAGATAGATAGATAGATAGATAGATAGATAGATAGATAGATAGATAGATAGATAGATAGATAGATAGATAGATATTTTGTCACTGGTTTCTCAGGACTTCAACTCCCAGAATTTCCCAGTCAGCCATGCTCTATCTATCATCTATCTATCTATCTATCTATCTATCTATCTATCTATCTATCATCTATCTCAGGTCGTCCTTGAAAGTGAATGGTTACAAATGTGAGATTCCAAAAGAGGGAGCCAGTTTAGTCACGACAACAATTATGGCTGCAAAGGAAAATTAAATCAAAGGAAGAGAAATATTTCTGATACTAGTCCAAAAGGCAACTGACATTGGGGAGTGTCCAATCCAATCAACCGTAAATACATGCACCTTTTTAAAAATATAAAATTTCAAGAATGGAAAGAAACAAACAAAAACACACACACATCATAATTCCTTGCTACTTTAAACAGTTAGTACCCAACACAATGATTTCCAACACAATGCTTTAATGTTTAATTTGAAAGGGAAAAAATCCTAAAAAATGTTTCACTAATAATTGCTCAGATGTCCAATTCACTCTTAGCAGAGACCTTTATTCACAAACAGCCAGTAAATTCTAATCAGAGTCTTTATTATGAAGCTTAAGATTAGCAGGAAGGAAGGAAGATAGAAGAAAGACCGCTTTCATACAGCAAAGACAATGGGGTATTTTTTAGCATTCCTATCTGTCAAACAATTGTTGGAGCACATGTCTATTAATGCAAATAGAATCACATGGCATTTGCAATTACCAGGCTCATATACCTAGTTCTTTCCTTGCTCATTAAAATAGAAAAACAGGTCACACGTAAACAGCACTTCATTAAAATGGCAACATCTGCAATACAGTACAATGTGAGAAGTGCTTTGCTACAGACCCCAAGATCTACCTGGGCTAGCCTTCTGCTTCAACTGGAAGCCACTCAGTTTGCATTTACTTGCATCCAGAGCATCCAGCAACCTAATGTTTTTTTCCAATTTAAAATCCCAACATAGCTTGGCACAACATCATCCGTAAGTAAAAAAAGACAGACACTTCAGCCGTTGAAAAGGGTCCAGCATCTCTCTGGGCTTCTCTTCCTAATGTTAAAATGGAAAATGTTTCCCTATCTAATGAGTCAAGCTTTGTGCAGACAATTAAAAGAAAAAAGGAAGATAGAAAAGCCAACTTTTCTCTAGGAGATTGGTCTAAAGCAAAGCTTTCTCAACTTGACACCTTCACGATGAAGAGAGGAATTCCAGAAGTGTAGTCATTACCCATCAAGAAAGGGCCAGATAGGGGAAACTGGATTCAGGGAACAATCTCCATCCTGATGCCAAGGAACAGTTGCCATTTACCTGAGAGAAATCTGGACAGTTCCACTGTGAAATTTTCTACCACAAATAATATATCTGCTCCTATTTTTCATGTATAGTGAAAATGAATGAGCAACTGTACACTGTTATCATAAGACTTGGTGGCCTGGATGAAGTTTATGCAAACCACACAGCTGACATTTCTAGAGTGTAGTCAGAATCAGAGATAATAGCTTTTTTCTATTGTTGGTGCAAATACTTTTTCACAGCCATGAACTGCTGACAGAATGTTGTAACACAAATGGAATATTCCACTTAGAAAGTGATCAACAAACAGCATGGGGGATGAATGCTTAAAAGACTGGCGTGATTATTGTACATACCTAAATAAATGACAGCTTGTTAAACACTGGCTTCTGCATGGGGAATATGCATGCCTATCAATTCCTTCTGCAGACAATCCAGCTGTTTAAGTTACACATGAAATGGTGTAAAAAATAAAACCCCAAGTGTTTTGCTTAGAAATGAAGCATCTGCTGTCGGAAAAACAATTGCTGTCCTGATGTGCTCATTAAAAAATGCTATTGAACTCCCACAGTTCTTGCAAACAATAAACTTTTCCACTGGAATATATTTGCATGTGCCAACACTGTTGTTTAATACTGCTCAAGGTTTTGATTATATAGATAAAATACATTAAGTGCGCAGATACCAGATGCTTTTCTTTAAAATAATCTTTTTTGGTGAATTTTCTTTTATAGATATTAATTTTTAAAACTTTTCATGCATGTATCTAGAACTTTTTTCAATAGTAAAACATACACTATTCAGCTATTAATAGTTTCATTTACTGAAAGCATTTTTTTCTGCCATGGAAAAAATGACTTATCAAATCTTGGGTCCTCAAATATTGTTTAATGATCATTCCTATTGAGAACCAATTTGGTGTAGTGGTTAAGGCATCAGGATAGAAACCGGGAGACCATGAGTTCTAGTCCTGCCTTAAGCTCAAAGCCAGCTGGGTGACCTTGGGCCAGTCACTCTCTCTCAGCCCTGGGGAGAAGGCAATGGTGAACCACTTCCAAAAACACTGCCAAGAAAACGGCAGGGACTTGTACAGGGAGACACTAGAACTCGAGACTGACTCGAAGGTACACATACACACACAAAACAAAACAGAACAATCCTGCCATCTCCAGTCAATGTGACAAATGGTCAGAGAAGACAATTTCCATTGTACAATATCCACTACAAAAAAACTGGAAAAGGCAGGCCGTTCAGAAATATAGGCTACTAGATAAGGAGCAATATACCAAGTTTAGATATTTGAGAAACAAGGTTGGGTAATCTGAAACATATATGCAGCCACCTCCCCACCCCCCATTTTTTCAGCCCAAAGTCTCACAAATTAAATTTGGTCCACAATCAATGGCTGGGATAGGAACTACAAGTAAATAAGAGCTATTAACCTCATTCCACATTGTAAAACCAAGCAACACTCAATAGAAGAGAATGTACTATGTAGCTCAGGGTTGAACTGTGGACTCTTTGGTGCTCTCTGAGCTTGGTTGTTTGCTTGCCTGACTAGGTAATATCATCAGTGCTAGTGAGTGTGGGGTTTGCTCCCTGTTTACATGCAGTAGCTTGCCATGCCAGTGTTGGTGGGGGTGTGGTTTTCTCCTTGGTAGTTCCTTGATTAGGGTATTGTTTTATGCTTGATTGTTTGTCTGGTGTTAATCCCTGCTTATCTGGGTGTAGGCTGCTGGAGAGGATGTGTTCTGGTCTTTTCATTTCCTTCTTAACTATTTTATTGTCTCTTTTGAATGGTTTGTAAATGTGGTTTATCTCTATGTATCTGTTGACGTCTGATTTGTATGAATGCCAAGCTTCCTAGCATTTTTGGATTTAGCTTGGTCTAGGATGCTCAGAGTTTCCCAGTTGAAACTATGGTTGAGTCTGTCCATGTGTTGTGAGATTAAGGAGTTTTCATCGTGTCTTCTGACTGCTAGTTGGTGTTCATGGATGCGCTCTGCTAGACTTCTGCCTGTCTCTCTTACATACTGGCTGCTTTTGGTCCTTACACTGTATGTTGTAGATGACTCCTGTTTTTTCTTCTTGGGCTACTGGGTCTTTTGGTTTACTTAAGATGTTTTGGAGGGCTTTAGTTGGTTTGTGTACTACGGTAATGCCATGTGGTTGTGATAGTCTGTTGGTTGTTTCTGATATGTTTTTGATGAGATATTTCTGAGATGGTTTTGATCAATAGATCAAGTCCACAGCAAAAACTTCCAGATACTCAGGTCACCAAAAGGATTTGAGCCACCAGAGCATTATTTTTCATACAAAATGAGAACCTGTGTAGTCCTTAAAAGGAACAGTATCATTAAATTTAGGGGGAGAGGATAATCTGTTCTCCATCCCTGACAGTTGATGGCTTGGTTCCTGATAATCTGGATACAGATATACAGACAAGGCACAATGTTTTTCTATACAACACATATCTTAGTTTCTCTTTATTCCTCTATTGAGCATTTGGCCTGAACATTACTGTTTTATAGAACTAGTATATGTGTCTTTTTTAAACTGCTCCTATATTTTTTCTTTACAACTTCTATTTTATTTCAGTTGAAAAAGATGTTTTACTTAGATGGTTATTTCATGGTTTTCATTCTTAGCTAGCTGCCTTGAGCTCTTCAGTAGATAGAAGGGATAAAAACAAATAAGACAGAAACTTTAGCTAATGCAGAAACAGAAAGTCTACCTCTTAACTGGTGTAGATTGGTTTTTATGTATATCACCTGTTTGAACTATCTGTACTAGCTATGCATTTCTCTTCAGTTTTTATTCAAGTTCACATTGCACTCAGCCAAAGCTTAAGCCATGTTATATTTTCAATTAATTGAAAATTATTGAAATTATTGAAAATATATATAATTATTTAAATTATAATTATTTATAATTATTGAACATATAAATAGAAATTATGTAAGAATATGAACAAATACAAACACTGGGATCTGTCATACAACCTCCCTTGCCATTTGGTAATCTTTCCCAATATGTCAAGGATAAAAAAAAAACAATTCTTTGGGGTAGGATACCAAATATCAGTGACATAATCTACATATAGATCAATCTTCTAACAAGAATTATTTGTCTTCTTTGATCCTCCCCATGGCTTCCACCAATGTTTCGCTTAATTATTAATATTATACTTTCCCACCAAAAAGCCACCCAGAGTTGTTGGGAGGCATACAAATTTAATACATACATATACAAACATAAATTAAAAAGAGTACATAACTATCTTCCATTTTAACTTCACAATTGTGTGACATTGGCTAGACTGAAACAGTGATGATCCAAGGTCTCCCAGTGACTACAGGGCCTAGCAGACATTTAAATTCAGGTTTCCTGTGTGCTAGATGGTATAATAACACCAATGAATTATAAAGATTAAGAACATTATGAAATATTTCAATAATTGTATTGTTTGTTCCAATAAAATGTTCTGTATTGCCTAGAAACTTTTGTTATAAATTCTTAATTGATGTATCAATTAAACTATTACAAGCATCACATTCACTACTGTAAAATAAATCCATTATATTGATCCTGCAGTCTTATTATTCTTTCTTTATTTCTGGCTCTGTTGTTGCTAAGGGACAAGACCCAATAGCCTACATGTTCCCTTCCATCCTATGCTTACCTTCTACATGTTTTCAAGGGCTCAAAGCTCATTGGCTGGAATCTGTATATTTATTACAAACTAGAACAATGTGAGTTAAATATTCTGATCAGATAGGAGTCAAAAATTATCCTGTTCCTTAAACTCCACCTTTAGAATATAAAACTTCTCAGGTTGTAGAAATCATGTGAGCTATTTAAATCAAAGCTAGTTCCACATGGTATAACTCTGGTTCTCAGGAAAAGAAGTAATATTCTCATCTATCTGTAAATTCCCAACGCAATCTGTATTAAATATAAAGGATGAAAAATGAAATATAATGAAGAATTGAGATTACTCAATAAGGAAAAGAAAAACCAAGCAAGCATGCATTTCCTTATTTTCATTCAGACCCTAAAATGCAATTCACTATGTGGCTACTACATGACAGTGGAAGCGTCTTCGGACAACGCTGGCTCTTCGGCTAACAAACGGAGATGAGCACCGGCCCCTGGAGTCGGACACGACTGCACAAATGTGCGGGGGGAACCTTTACCTTTTTATGTTGCTACTATCTGACTTTGTAATTTATTTCGAGATACCACTGTAGAAGACCAGTGAGGATTGCCTTCAATAGAGAGAGAGAGAAAAAACACCAGCAGTAAATAATATATTATTTGTATTATTCTATTTCCAATCTTCACTATGGTGTAATATGACTCAGAACCAAGATGAAACAGACATTTTTTTAAAGATCAAAATCATTACTAGCACTCCTATGAGAATCCTTCAGTTACAGCTGTGATTATACATGCCAAATAAAATTTTAAAAAACAAAGAACTTTGCATGAAAATTTACTTCAATCAGAAGTATGAAGGGCAGTACAGAAATTTCAAAATGTTACTTTATTGTAATCTTCATTAACATCTTGGCCATTTGGTAGCTGGGGCTTTAACATGGAACCTCATATTCTGAAGTTAACTAAGAAAACTTTCCAGAAACTTCATGCTTTTCTTTGTGTTCAGTACAAAACAGTCACAGGCACGTGGAAGGCTGGTCTCTGTAACTGGCCAGTTGATATGACCCCCCGATTGGCCAGATCATGTCCAATACTTTTTTTCACAACCATCTAGCCACATCCTGCTGCAGGCCCCAGCCAAGATAGGTTTATAAATTCTTGCCTCCAAGAATTTGTTTTTCCAAGCCCCAGTATTTGTTTGATATGCCACTGATTTATTAGTGACAAATTATGTAATGTTTATTTGCTACCACTGTACTGCATTCTGTTTGGATAAAATTAAGAAACTATTTGATAGTATTGCAAGTACTTTACAATAAAGGATTATGGAAGTTATTATCTCCCAGTCTGGGTTCCAACCTGTAGTTCAGAATTCCTGGGATAATAATTCTGATCATCTATTCAGGGTTATTTGAAAGTATGTAAAGTGAGAGTATGCATATTAAGCTTTCTGAACACTTCTCAGAGCATTAAATATGATTGTTCATAGGCAATACTCTGCTTTACATCATACTGTAGTATCCAACCCCTACAGTTAGCATATGTACCCTGTTTTTACAAGGGTTTGTTGCAAAATAAAATCATTACAACATCAAGGCATCATGCAGTGTAACCAACCAAAGTTCGTACTGGCCGTGTGCCTTTAGTGAAGTTCAATGCTGGAGAAAGTCCCAGATGGTTTAAAAGACATTCTTCAAAGAGTATTATTTTCCATGTAGCTGATGTAGAAAGAGGTCAGGTTGTAATGTTCTTTATTGCTCAGACATGTCTCCCAAACCAGATGCTCATTATTTCCACAATGAGGACATCCCAGATTTAAAGCAAGTCATCCATCCGCTAACCAGTCTCCCCCACTACATCATCTCCTCTTGGCCATTTCTCTGATGACCATTCCTGCCCTCTATATATTTGTGCCAGAACAAAACAATCTAAGCAGCTTTATACTTGTTGACTTCAGAATTATTTTTAGAAAGCCATCAATTAAGAAGTCTGCATGAAGTTTACTGCAGGTGGTAGGGATCTGATCCAACATATATTGTTGTAGCTTTGTACAACACTTCAGGCAAATGTCTGTGTGTCTTAATTATGTACCTGTTTCATTTTCTATCAGCACTGAGACTCAGGTGGTCAGTCATGCCCTAGTCACCTCACAAATGGACTCTACATGGGGCTGCCCTTGAAGGCCACTTGGAAGCTACAGCTAGTCCAGAATGCAGCAGTGTGGGCTCTAATGGACATGCAGCAGCGTGGCCATGTGACACCACTGCTCCATGAACTGCATTGGTTACCAGTTGGTTTCCAGATACAATTCAAGGTGATGATTACCATCTATAAAGCCCTTCGCGGCAAGGCCTGGTTATTTGAGGGACTGAGATACTTGGCATAGGGATTGCCTATCTCCAATAGTTTCTGCCTGTCTTATAGGATCAGACAGAGTGGGTGTGCTCCAGGTCTCCTTAATGTCATCTATTAGGACCTAGCAAGCATGCCTTTTCTGTTGCCGCACCTACCCTCTGGAAGACTACCCACCCCCGAGAGATCAGTTTGGCTTCCACCCTGATGATGTTTAGCAAATCACTGAAAACATGGCTATTTTCCCAGGTCCTGGAGTAGAATGGTTGCTGAGATCCCTGTGGGATCTTTTTTGTCTGCTAGGTATGTTTTTCTTCTGGATACATATGATCTGTTTTCCTATTTTTATTGTTTCCTGCTTTTAAAACTGTAAGCCACCAAAAGCCGTGTAGAGTCAAGCAGCATCTTGTATAAATAAATAAATAAACTTCATAATAAATCCTTAAATCTATCACGCTTAAGTCATTTTAGCATATTTTACTACTACAGGAGTTCTTAAACTTTGCAATACAACACCCCCACCCCCCTGCAAAATAAGAAATGAATTTGTGTAACTCTGTACCATGAATAAAACTAATAATTTCATTGGAGTGATCTGGGGAAGAAATAAATATAGCACTCATTAGAAAAGATACAGCTTCCTTGACTTAATTTTATTTTTATCAGCACTACTAATAGAGTGATCATCCATAGCTTTTCTCTTACCGCCCAACAAAACTTTTTCCATTTTGAAATTTAAAACAGCCACTAACACATACCCTTCTACAGACATTCCAAAGACTTTGGATATACTACTATATGCCATGCAAAGTTATCATCTGGTGGGAATTCACTCCAAATCAAAGCTTTGCTGCGATTGGTGGATGGTCCTGACAATGGCTAGACCCACATTAAAACTCGCTCCAAGCTTTTCTCTCTGGTGGCCTAAGCAAGTCCACTGCAGGTTCATCACCCAGGTCTTCCTGGTATCAATGTTGGAGAAATGTTCCCCCTTCCCATTTTAATGAATCCATTTAAAAAATTTTATTGAATATTGTCTTACGCTGTCTTGATGTATTGTGTATTACGCAGTGTGTTGGTTTTCATTGTAAACCACTTCAAGACACTTCAGCACAGAAAGCTGTCTATACAGATATTAAAGAAATAATAATTAATAAATTCAAATAGGGCTTCTGTCAAAGCTCACTCCAGGTTTTCCTCCCTGCTTTGCCAGCACAAGCCTCCTGTGGGCTTGCTCAGGCAAGCAGGAGTGAATTTTGACAATGCCTTCACTCTGCTTCATTTCCCAATCAGCTTACATTTGATTACAATCAGCTTTAAAAGATTTTGTAACTGTCCCTGGTTGCTCATGATCTCCCCAAGGAGGCTTCTGAACCTCTTTACTGTTGAGTAGAGATGTAGCTGTAGCATTCTCCACTTCCTTGATTCGTTTTATCATAAAGCTAGATATATCTAACTAGACCAGAGCTTTCCAAACTTTTCATGTTGGTGACACACTTTTTAGACATGCATCATTTCGTGACACACTCTTACAGCAGGGCACAAGGCAGGCACTAGGACCTGCGTGGAATCACAGCTGGTTTGGAGGCAGCAAGGCACAAGGCAGGCACTAGGACCTGCGCAGAATCCTGGCAGGGCAGGTTTGGAGGCAGCCAGGCACATGGCAGGCACTAGAACCTGCGTGGAAGTCAGGAGGCAGCAGCAGCCGTGACATACCCAGACACTGCAGCTGACACACTAACGTGTCCCGACACACAGTTTGGAAAGCTCTGAACTAGACCTTCGAGTAAGGTTGCTCCAAGCATTTAAATGAATCCTTTGTGAAGTACCCCTCCCTGAAATGCTGTGGTAAGCGTGCTTTCCGGACGGCCTGATGCAGCTGCTTTCCCAGGCTGGCAGTGTATAGGTCTCGGTCTGGATCTGCACAAACACTTCCACTGCGACTGCTGGCAAAGTGAAGGGTTGTGCGATGACCTGAGAAAGCCCTTGACGCAACTGCCTCAACATTTTGAGAAGGGATTGCGCCCTCGCGCCAACACACTGAAAAGCATCCTTTCAGGGGATCTGCCCAGCCCTGCAATTCAGGACTGAAGCTTCTTAATTTGTGATCCACAGAAATATTACTGAGAACAGCCAAGAATATCTGTATTTGGCTCTCCTCTTCCATTTATTTTTGAAGAGAGACGGACACCTTCTTTTTTTTAAAGAGCTGGGTTCTTAAACAAGCTAAAAAGATCTTGCTTAAGGCAGGTAATTTTCCTCATGTGGCACCGGAGCCATCTTCTCATTTCCCATTACAACAGGGTTTCTCAACCAGGGTTCCGTGGAGCCCTAGGTTTCCACGAGAGGTCACTAGGGGTTCCCTGGGAGATCACGATTAATTAAAAAAATTATTTCAAATTCGGGCAACTTCACATTAAGGAGGTAAGCTTCATTCTTTATTTTTAGTTTAAGAACACTGTTAATGCATATATACAGGCCTACACATGAAATGAATATAATACTTTTGTAACTTCTGGCCTATATTTGAGCCTGAATGTGCAGGGGTTCTGTGGTGGATTTCGGCAGTGCTGCTGGTTCCCAGGAAGGAGGGGGCACATTCCAAGGAGGAGATAAGAGGAGGCACAGTCCGGGAGGCAATGGTGGGAAAATGAAGAGGTTCAGAATAGCCCCGCCCTAGAGCTCTCCCAGGTTATTTCCCTTGGTTAGGTCAAGTAGCTTTAGTCTGGCAAGATTCTGTCTATACAGTGTGAGCGAATAAAGAACTGAAGTTTGAATGGACCGATTCTCTGTTGTTATTGGGCTGGGCCTGACAGGTTCCCCAAGGCCTGCAAACCGCCTAGAGTCCCCCGTTGGGGGAGATGGGCGGTCATATAAATTTAAATAATAAAAAATAAAATAAAATAAAATAATAAAATAAAATAATAAAATAAAATAAAATAAAATAAAATAAAATAAAATAAAATAAAATAAAATAAAATAAATAATAAAATAAATAATAAAATAAATAAATAAAATAAAATAAAATAATAAAATAATAAAATAAAATAAAATAAAATAAAATATTTCAAGTGCTGCTCCAGGGTCAAATGGGGAATTCCACAGCCTAGAACTGACTACAGAGAACATCCTCTGCCATGTCAACAAAAACTCAACAAGAATTTCCTGAAAATATTTTAATATAAAAAGGCTCACACCAAAGAATACAGTCAACAGATAGACAACCTCAACTTTTTCAGGACAGAGAAGTTACTCAAGGCCTTTTTCTCAGATCAAGGCCATTCTTACTCTTTGAATGGCATGCAGGGGGCACACTCTGAAAGGTAGGACAGGAGCACAAGTAAATCTGCCTTAATTTATTTTCCCTGTATACTTAATAACTTTTCCCTTTTGTCACATTAAAAATGAAAATTCAGGATCCTGAGTGTCATAATCAAGGCTTTTCACAGGTATCAGGCTGTGTACCCTGTTGTAAACTAGAATAAGTTTCTTAATGCTATTTCCTGTTATCCAGTCACTGCTGGATACATTTCAAATTATAATTATATGTACAATTATAAGTGTACCTTTAGCTAGTGTAATAGACAATTGACAAAATATTTCACATTGATTCTAAAAAAAGTCATTTTTCAAATTAAGTGCTCATTAGCTCATTACATAAGGTACAGTAAAGCCCAAGTAAAATTAACATCTCTTACCTGCAAATGCTAAATACCCAATCATCAAACCAAATGCTGGAAAGACACAATATGAAGTCATTTTTGCCACACCCCAAGTTCCGCAATTATCTTCTTTCAGTGGGTCTTTGGGCCAGCGCCTGACCTTAGAAAAGGATTAATGTGGAAGCTTTGAAAGTTGTCCAGCCTTTCAATGACCTGCAAAAATGTTTAAAAGCCAATTTTAGAACATTGCTTAAGCAGACATGATTTTATGTTACCTTTCCACAAAACAAAGATGGCCAGCATATTTTAAAATAATCTTAGTTTCCAAATCATCAAAGAGATCAAGAGATTGTCTTCTTGTCAAAACTTAGTTTTCTCTAGCTTCAGGGCATAAGTCAAAGCATACTGCACTTCTGCATTCCTGATTCAGTGGAATACCACAAATGAGAAAGAAAGGAAAAGTTCTTTAGATAAGGAAGGTGGCTATAGCGTTACTATTGCCCAACTACTCTGTGCTTCTTTTAATAACATACTATGTGAAAGTCACTATGCTGCATTAAGCATTCGTGCTTAGCTGTCTAAAAGATAAGTGACCTAAATGCCCTTTATTGATTAAAAAAATCCAATCAGTAGCACTGTAATTGTTTAGCTTTTTTAAATCCTTTTGAATAACCTAGGCAAATTATAGTAAATTGCAACAATTTAGAGCATCTGTGTTATAAATAGGGCAGTTTCCCCCACCTTGTTACTCCTGAGATGAGCTTGACTTTAATTCCCAGAAACATTAGTCGATGGTCTTACTTACTTACTTACTTACTTACTTACTTATTATCAAATTTATACACTGCCTATCTCATCATAAAAGTGACTCTGGGTGGCTTTCTATCTTTGTTCATGCGATTTTAACTCTACTAGTTTTGAAGGATGGTGAACCAAAAACCTGCCTATTATCTATCATAGCACTTCCAAAATCCTGTAAGGTACAGAGGATGTCTTAATCCACCAACTTTCTTGATGCTCCTTTTACATTTTACATTTTTATTTTACAGGACATGCCATAAAGATCCTTATCTCCAACCCAAAAGGCCCCAATAGGATGGGGATCTAGTGGAGTCAGGTGGCCTTATAAATCAAACCAAATCAATAAATAATAGATGGAGGCATCAGAAGAAACAGTTTTGCTAGGATAGGGGCAAAATGTCCCTTCCAAAATTTGGCAACCCAATGCCAAAACTGGATATGTTGTGTGATTTTCTTCTTCTTTCAATTGAGCCAAAAGGTTCCCCTTGTTTTGACTTGCCCCATCAAGAGACAACAGGACATCCCTGCCATGATCTCAGAGGACTTTTTTTTTAAGGACAACCTTTAAAATCTCCACTCTGGATTGCGTTTGGCTGTTTTTGTCCTCTGTGGCTTTCGTTTCTTTCTTAGTAACATCTATTAGTATTATCTTGTACTGTAGTTTGTTATTTTATTATACCTTTTTCATTTTAATCCCTTCAGTGTAAGAAGGGAATGTAAGCCGCTCAGAATGCTGCTGGGTTGCAGCAACATTTATATCCTGGGTAACAAGTAAATTAATAAATGTTAGGCAACAAAATAGATGCAAATACCTGTGCTAAGGCAAAGCGAAGAGCAGTGTTCCTCAACCTTGGCAACTTTAAGATGTGTGGACTTCAACTCCCAGAATTTCCCAGCCAGCATGCTGGCTGGGGAATTCTGGGTGTTGAAGTCCACACATCTTAAAATTGCCAAGGTTGAGGAACACTGACTGAAGAGAATTCCAGAGATCTAAAACAGAATACTAAGTGCGAGTACGTTGATATGCATGTTTGACATTTGAACACATTCCCCAACACACACACACAGACCGCATGGAAATCTTGCAAGGCAGGAGAAGACAAGCCTTCTCCCTGACGTGTTCACGGTGGTTCTCAATTCTTCCCCTCCTCCTTTCTACACACTCACACGCGAATTAAAACCATCATTCTGTACATATGTAGTAGAACATTTTGCTGTTGACTTTAGAACAAAATAATATGTTCTTCACAATTCATTCCAAGGCTAACCACAGATTTACTGGAAGTTCATCTACGGGTTTCCAAAAGTAAAAACATGTGAGCTATATGAAGCTAGATATGCTTTTTTTTCTTCTTTCAGAAAAGTAAAATCCTTTTCCAAACAGTAAGGCTGCATTTATCCTCCTAACTGCATCAGAATCAAATCTAGAAAATTGATTTTACGCTGCCCTGAAATCCTATTTGAATGAAGGCAGATATGTGAATGGTTTGGGAACAAACACGCATAGGAAAATAAATCAGCAAATAAATAGACAGTTGCTATAAATGCAAAGCATAGATTTTTTTGGAAATAATTCCAAAATCCAAATATTAGCTGTCATTTTAGAATGCATAAAGTATATGCAAGTAGCAAATTATTTTTTCCAACAAAATGGCGATCAGATCATTTTCAAAGAAGCCACAGTAATTTATGGTCCTGCATGCAAACTCACGTGTAGTAAACCCTGGGGATGTAAGGCATAAACTACAACATTTATGTTCAGATGCTGATACAGGGTTGGGCAACCTTTTGGAAGCCCACTGCTTCACTGAACATTTTAGGAGGAGGGATGAGGGCTGCAAAGTAGAAAGGCATACAGTACCCGTAGATGAGGCCGGGCAAGTGGGAGAGGTTTGGTGGGTTCTCTTGTTTGCTATTCACCCTGATATGTCATTTAGGGGTTCAGTTATACTTTTCATGTGTCTCCATCCTCAAAAGGATAGCAGACTGTGCTATCAGTTTTCAGCAATCACGGTCTGAGATTTGCTCAGGCTGCAGATTCTCTGCTCTGCTTCTGGTCTAGAGCAAGCAAGCAAGCAAGCAAGCAAGCAAGCAAGCAAGCAAGCAAGCAAGCAAGCATTCATTCATTCATTCATTCATTCATTCATTCGATTTCTCACCGCCCAACTCCCTCAAGGGACTCTGGGTGGTTTACAAATCATCAAAATTACGAATATTAAAGATTTAAAATACAATACATATAAAAATTAAGAAGGCGATGCGTTCTTTCAGCCTTGGAAGGGCTATTCTAGGACTATCTTACTATACTAGCCATCCCCAGGAGTTTCTGCCCTCCTTACCACCCCAGGCCTGTTGACAAAGCCAGGTTTTAAGTTGTTTCATTATTATGCTTGAGCATGGCCTTTATTTATTTATTTTTCATATTTATATGCCACTATCTCACAAAATGTGACTCTGGGCGGCGTACAATAAAACCATAAAAAACAGTAATTACAAAAAGCACTCTATAATTAAAACATTAATATTATTATAAAAAACTAAAGGGCTAGGGGAGAACATTAGATGTTACATGCAATGTAGCCACCTCATTAAATCCCCACTTCCGTGAGACCCCCAAGCCTGTTGACATAACCAAGTTTTGAGGGACTTCCGGAAGGACATCTAGGATGGGGCCGCTCTCATCTTGGGGAGAGGGATGATGTTCCACAGGGTGGGCGCCACGGCAGAAAAGGCCCGTCTCCTGGGTCCCACTAGATGTAGTTCCTTAGCAGACGGGACCGGAGCATACCTCTTCTGCCACACCTGATGGAACGGGAAGAGATCCCTCAGATAACCCAGCCCCATGCCATGAAGGGCTTTAAAGGTCAAAACCAGCACCTTGACTTGGACCTTTACTGTGAAGCACAGGACCCATTCACTAGCAACACCCCGTTATTTGAAACCACAATGACTGGATCAAAGTATCCAGTCACGGAGAATCAGTTTCAGGCTTAAAAGAACAGGAATGATTCCAACTGCTCTGACTCAGGGCTGACACTGCTATTAGACAATCTGAGGCAATCATCCCAGGAAGTTATACTGGAGGGAAGTAGCAAAAGCCTCTTGGTTATTTTTCTTGACCATGCCACTCTGCAGCACCAAATAACCTGTCCTGCACTTCCTAAGTTAGTATTCTGCCCTCAAGGGAAAGTAACATTGCTTTATATTCCACATTAAAGTAAAAGGCAATAACCTAGATCACGTCTGTTCATGGAACTGAGTACAGTACTGAAGAGGTTTGTTTTATTTTTTTGGCCTTAGGCAATAAAAACATCTTAAGATGACCTTGTTAACTAGTCTCTTACCTACCTCAAGAGCCACTGGGCACTGCTGGAGCAACTACTGGGCCATGCTATGACCTAAATCTCAACTACCCCAAGAGTTTCCACCTTTATTGGCTATAGTGAGGAGTTCTCAATACAATGCTGGTACTGACTGCGTCATGCTGGTATTGATGTAGTTTTAAAAAAAAGAGGTTCAAGACACCAAAAACAATATAATGCTCATTGTTTCTTTTAACTGTAATTACTCAGCTCTGTTGCAGTGTGTGGGGCTGGAAGGTGGAATTCATTCATTCATTCATTCATTCATTCTATAGAACAGAGCTTTCCAAACTCTGTGTCGGGACACGTTAGTGTGTCGGCTGCAGTGTCTGGGTGTGTCGCGGCTGCTGCTGCCTCCTGGCTTCCACGCAGGTCCTAGTGCCTGCCTTGTGCCTTGCTGTCTCCAAACCTGCCCTGCCAGGATTCCGCGCAGGTCCTAGTGCCTGCCTTGTGCCTTGCTGCCTCTAAACCTGCTGTGATTCCGTGCAGGTCCTAGTGCCTGCCTTGTCCCCTGCTGTAAGAGTGTGTCACGAAACGATGCCCTGCTGTAAGAGTGTGTTGTGAAATGATGCATGTCTAAAAAGTGTGTCACCAACATGAGAAGTTTGGAAAGCTCTGCTATAGAATGATGAGAGTGATGCTGAACTGTTGGAGCCATCAATCCAAAGATGGCATCTCAGGGAGATTCAATTTTGAAGATTAGAAGAGATAAGGAGAAAAGGGAAAGGGAATATTGGAAATTAGTTTGCTGGGGAAAGTCAAAGAAGAGAATTGGAAGGGACATTGGTTAAGGCAGTGGGACTGACTGTAGCTTGAATCATGTCAACTGGATCTCTATTTTCTTAATGGAAACGTTTCGCTCCTTATCCAAGGGGCTTCTTCAGTCTTCAGCCCCTTGGATAAGGAGCGAAACGTTTCCATTAAGAAAATAGAGATCCAGTTGACATGATTCAAGCTACAGACAATTCCACCTGGATGACTGAGAACCTTCATAGACGCAGTGGGACTGACTATTGCTGTAGTTCTCAGAAATGGTGGTGGTGGTGAAGGGAAAGGTGTGCTTTGTATATCACACAAGAACCAATGTGTACACAAAGAAGTACTTACTAAATGGCCAGATATCAGGATAATCAGGTTGGTGTTGGAGCCTGGCAGATAGAAGACTGTGGGTTGGGTGCCAGGGACAACCTAGGGGTACTGCTGATGTACCACCTGCCCTGCTGACTGGCACTCTCCCTACCCAAGCTGCTAGACCTCATCACTGAGCTACTAGTGGATTCCTCCTGGCTTCTGGTGGTGGGGAACTTCAACCTCCAAGCCACGGGGGTGAGATTTACTTGTGTTTTCATGGCCTCCATGACAACCATAGGCTTCTGTCAAGTCATCATAGGCCCAGCGTACATGGGGAGGGAACACAATTAATCTACCCTTTACTTTGGAGCATCTGGAATATGTTTGGAAGGAGGAGGACATTACCGTAACTTAACCCACTCCCTGTTGAGAAATGGTGAGTCAGAAAAACTTTCTTCGGGCTTCTGTGATCATTTAGCTAGTCAGTTGTGGACAAATTTGTTCGTATTCGTTTTGGATTAGAGGCCTGCTGGGCAGAGTCCAATGAGACAACAGAGTTGATGTCTTGCGAGGTCATCTGGGACTCGTTCAAATTCTGAGGAACTAGGCAGGATTCTCTGTGGGACGAGCTCCACCACGTATAAGATGGATCCTTGCCCCCCTTTGCTGGCTTGAGCTGCCAGGGAGGGGACTAGAGACTGGGTCCAGGAACTGGTGAATGCCTCTTTGAGAGGGGAGGTAAAGTTTCTGGCCCTGAAAGAGAGATGGTACACCCCTCTTCAAGAGATCATTCCTCAACCCTATCATTTTGGACAGCTACTGCCCTAACCTTCTTCTCAGGGGAAACGTTATAGAGGAGGTGGCAGGCATCCCTGCATGGAGTGAATTAACTGGATGTCTTCCCATCAGGGTTCAGGCCTGAGCATGGGTCAGAAATTGCACTGGTTGCTCTTGTATCAATCTGTACTTGGACTTGAACAGGGGACTGCACCTCTCCTTGTCCTGCTTGATCTCTCGGCAGCATTCAATACCTCATTATATTATTTTGGACCATTCTGGGGTGATTATTTTTCTACAGGGACCATAGTTTTAGAGTGGTTCTGCTCTTTCCAGAGTGGATGGTTCATCTGGTATTGTTGGGGGAAGAGAGGTCAAGGTCTTGCATACTTGGTCCTCTCTCCCTATTGTTTCAATAGCTATTTAAAATTGCTGGGGGAGACCATCCATCAGGTTGGGGTGATTTATCATCAATACAATACGGTGATGATACTCAGTTAGGCATTTCTACCCCAGGTTGAGCAGGAGATGTGATGGAAGTCTTGACCTGCTGCCTGGAGGCTGTGGGAGAGAGATGGGATGGAACAGGCTGAATATGAATCCCAGCTTCTTTTGTCAGAATTTCTCTGGTTCCAAGGCAGCTCCATCTTTAGCTTTAGAATGGATACCACTTCCCCAAAGAAGCAGGTACCCAATTTGGAGTTTTCCCTGGATTCAAAATTCCTGCTGGATCAGCAGATGGAGGCCTGGCGAAGACAGCCTTTGTCCACCTTCAGGCGGTACATTGGTTGTGACCTTTCCTGGGTGCATGCTCTGGCAATGATGAATCACTCCCTTTTCATCTTGTGTTTGGACTATTGCAATTCATTTTACATGGGGTCGCCTTAAGACAACTCTGGGACCAAGGGGAATCTGCCCATTCAATACATGCAGGTTGGCAGGGCAAGTTTGGGGTGCCACCCCAAGAGGTTAACAGGGTGTACACCTGGCTACAGGCCTTCTCAGTCACAGCCCCGTCCCTCTGAAAGAGTGTGTCCCATGAACTTAGGATGACTCCTCCTTGCGATGGCTATCAGGTTGGCTCTTCTGTAGAGTTTTTGGAGCAGAAGATGCCATATAATTGGGGGCTGCTCTTCTGATGAAGATGGATGGTGGTGGTAGGATTTATTTATTTATTTGATTTGTCTAACATAATTATTATGTTATTTATTGCTGTGGTTTTACTGTATGGTTTTAGTGGTCTGATAAGATGGCCTACAAATATATGGAATAAATAAATAAATAAAAATCATTCTCAAACTATTTAACAAGATGCATGGCCTGTTCTTCATGTAAAGTCACATGCACGTACATTTCAAACAAACATATAAAGAACAGGAACTCCTTTTTTAAGTCAGGCACAAAGGGCCTGGATCATACAGCAGGGATGCAATGATGTCAGTGGAGGGGCCCAACATAATTACCAAAGGAACTCTCTTAAAGTATATTCAAGGGGCAACATTAAATTGATTTATTAAAATATATACTGTACAATATGTCATTATGACTAATGGATTGTTATAAAGTTGTGTTTCCCATTTTTATTCCCTCCACCTACTCATTTATGGCTCAGTAACATTTATATTTATCTCTCATACTTGCTAAGGATAACCACCTGAAAAGCATTAACTCAGCTTTGCAAATGCCCAGCCTGTAACTGACATCTTTTTGTTATTAGTAATGATCTGACGAAATAGACAAAGTCCGCAGAAAAATTAAAGCAGGCCTCCCTTCCCAGAGACATATTTGCAAAGAGCCTTTTTGTAAAATTAATACCAGCCCAACACCTAAATCATATTACAGTTCCTAAATTCAGAAGGGCGTTAACCTTAGCCCATTTTAATGCTCTTCTTACCCAGGTCCTGGAAGGGAAATTCCCCCCCCCCCAAAAAAAAAATCCATGTGTGGATAGATTATGCCATGTGGTGCCAATGCCACCAAATCAACAGCTCATTGTCCTTCGTTGTTCATTTTATATGGACACTTGTCTCTGCCTTATTATATTACTGCTATTAACAAATTACCCTGTGCATTCAGACTTATTTTATTTAAAACACCTACTCTCGGATAAGAACCCATCTATCCCTACAAACGTTGCATCATATTTGCAAATTACGGCAGAAGTTGATGAATTAACATCTGATTGAGTGCTTGTGCTTTATAGCATATAAGGTGACTTGTGTTATTTCACTATTTTTTCTGTTATATTACATGGGGCTTTCGTTTTTTACAATGTTCTCTCACCATACTAAAGTTAATCTGAAATGAAGTACCATAAAAAAAAAAAATCCATTTGGGAAAAATTATGTGGAAAACTTTCCATCCCACTTCATGGTTCTCAGTGTGAACATTTTTTAATTGTTCAAGGGTCAACTTGCAACACAGAATGTGTGTGTCCCTTTTAGTCTGTGCTTGATGAGTGGAGACACATTTCTTCTTTGGACTTTTACCTCTAAAGGACACTCTTATCTGTCTCCTGATCCAGCACTGATTTTCAGAAAGAGTGAGCAAGAAAGAATGCAGTCTATATAGCTAAATGATTAGTGATACAGCCATACAAGTTATCTGCTAGTACAATGGTGTAGTGAACCAAACACCTCCAATTCTTGTGCCAGAAATCACCATTTGGTAAACAACGGACAGAGAGTACAGAACTTCAAAGCTGAGAAAAAACAAACCAAAAGCTTGTAAATACAAGAGAAAATAACCAAGGATTTGAACCTTGGGATAGGACAAACAAGCGTATCTAATGCAGATAACCCTGATGCTGCTATATGGAGACCTTCTTCCTACGTATGGTTTCTTGTCTGCAGTAATATGACTTAACCTTGGGTCTGACTGGGAATGCAGAGCTGAGAGAGACAGAGAGAGTTTTATCACTATGTCTGGCAGGAAACCCTGACAAATTGCAAGGCTGTGAAAATCCTTTGAAAAAGCACCTCCTAGAATGTGCAGAAGTTCGTATGAAGCACCTCTTCTGGAATCGTTGAAGCAGCTGCAAGTTGTTCAGGAAGCAGCTTCCAGCTATCTCTGCATGCCCAGCCACTTTGCTTCCCATCTCTGGCTTCCCTTTTCTCTGCTTCCTTACCACACTATCTTTTCCCAGCAGCACCTTCCAAAGTAGCCACGTCAGCCTGGAAAAAGAAGCAGCTGCTTTAATGACTCCAGAAGGGGTGCTTTGTATGTGTGAGAGCGCCTGTCTCTTCCGAAGCACCTCTTTCAGAGGATTTGCACAGCCTTGTTAGCTTGTGATCATGTTCTTTAAAACATTAGAAAACTTTGCTCCAAGTGGACAGGAAAGAAGAGACACTGGGGCTGCCACAACAGCCAGGATGCAAGACAAAAGGGCTTTGCGGCTGCCCCAAGGGCTGCAAGTCAGCAGTCTGTCCAGCTAGCTACTGCTGAAGACCGGAAGAAGCAGCTGCTCCCAAACTCAGCTTTCTGAGTAAGACTGTACCAGAAAAGGAAGAATGTGAAAGTGCAGTGGCTTACCACATGCAAAAAGATGCTTCTATGCAGAGCTTTCCTAGGGTGTTTTGCTTTGTTTTTTTGTGCCTTCGACTCAGTGTTGACTCCTGGGGGCTGCCTAGACAAGTCCCTGCAGTCTTCTTGGCAAGGTTTCAGAAGTGGTTTGCCACGGCCTGCTTCTCTCAGAGTGAAACTCTCTCAAATTGCAACCCTCATTTGGACAGTTACAGAATCCGAAGGATTCAGAAACTTTGCCAGAATCTTTGCCAGAATACAGAATCTTTGCCAGCAATCAACAACCAGATAGGCAAAGATTAACAGCAAGATTAGCACCAGAGGAGCAATCAAACAACACAATAGACCCTAATCAAGGAACTATTAACTCAGTCAATCAACCAAGCAGCAAACAACAACCCAATCAAGGTACTACCAAGGAGAGTACAACACCCCCACCAACACAGGCAGGACAAGCCAGGGTATATAAACAGAGAGCAAGTCCCACTCCCTTTTCGCACTGAAGATGTTGCCTAGCCTGGCAATGAAACGTCTCCAAGAAAACAACAAGGCTCAGAGAGCACCAGGGACTCCACAGTTCAACCCTGAGCTACAAATATTCTCTTCTATTAGAATCCGAAGGTCCTGGGTCTTCAGCATTCCCTTATTTCAACAACTGAACCACACACACATTTTTAAGCCATTCAGCCCTGGACGTTTTACATCATTTCAGTCAAATTACAAATATACTGGCTGCACGCTTTGTCAAAAGTTCATTAATTCTGTATCTTTACTTTTATTTATCACATTTATATTCAACGCTTCTTCCAACAGAATCAAGGTAGGTTAACAGGATTTTCTCTTCTCACCTGATCTCATTTTCACAATCTTGTCTGGGTTAGATGCAGAGTAACTATCCTAGGATATTCAGTGGGGGGGATGTAGTGTGGTGAGCTGCAGTTCTTGAATCTGTCTCTTGGCCTAACCTCAAAACCTATCTATGAAAGACCAGACAAGTTCCCTGTTAAGAGATCTCTGCCCCCTCCTTGAGTCTACTGCATTGGAAAGGAAAAAAAAGAGGGTTCAGAGTGAAAATAGCTGTCCCCACCTGACTTTCCTCGCCCATCTGCCATAGCGCCCTCAATGGGTTATCCCAGAGAGAATGCAGCCCTATTCTGACTGACTCTTTCACTACTACTCCAAAATCCAAGAAGGTCTCTTACTGCAAAAAACAAGATTCTTCCCATATTTTATTAGATACATTAATGAGACGATATTTCATGGATTAGAATCTACTACACCAGATGCATAGGGTAGACTTCTCAGATGGAGTAAGTAACACTACAAGCATCTGAGAGGACACTTTCAAAAAATGACTAATTTAAAGATTATCAAACCAACCTTCACAGTTTCTTAGTAAGGCAAATTGCCAGATATTCTTCAGTCCATGAATAAAGCCATCAGAAACACTAAACTTGACACCCATGTCAATTTTGCAAAACAATGAACAGAAGAGAAGAATAACTAGCTACAGAAGCACGAAACAGAACCCCTTGAATAGGAAAATTGTAACCAGGGCTTAGATCACTCTTTCCTTAAGGTCAGCATATAATACAGCAATGCTCCTCTTTGTGGTGCAGGAAGCCCTTCTGAAGGGACATAAAGAAAGGAGTGGTTATGGGAGATAAAGCTCTTCTGAGGCTCTTTATCAAAGGGCACAACTTTGCCACCACTTGGCATCAATAGGCTCTTACCATGAATGCCTTTCAGACTGCCGCCTCAGCCAATAAACTACCATCCAGGGAAAAATGCAGCTCATACATGGTGACAACCCGCTCCCACATTTCTGACCTGATCATACGCAATCGCATTTCTGAAAAAAGTGCCTGTTTGCTTCCATGGTTCTCTAGTGGCCTTATTTTTTTTTTTAAATCTCTAGAGTCTAAGTCCAAGCATTTTGCAAATAAATTCTAAATTGTAAGAGTGCAACACGCAATGGATTGCAATGACATCTGTGATTCCATTCAATGCATAATGTAAGATTAGGACAGAAGGCAGTGTTTTCATATGCTCAGTTCTTTGTATTTGCAGACAGCAGCCATGCAGTGCTGAAAATCTTATCCTCCCTCAGCCAGAAAGGTCAGAGCCTGCATCAGGTGCTGTTCTGGCTCAAAGATGCTGAAAAGGAGCCAGCCTATCTTCTGAGTATCATCAAACTTCTTTGCTTAACAGCATAAACATGACCTTCTGTTTTCGTAAATAAATTTCCTCAACTACTCAAACTTCCATTCCCATATGGTTCTGGGTACTTGTTTCTGTTCTTTTAAATATTCTAAGGCCAAAACCAAACAAATAATAAAGCAAATTTTAATCTACGACATGGAGAACACCAATCACAAAACTTATTTCATTTACTATCAGAAACTCTATAGCTAAACCTTGATTTTTAGCCTTCTGCACATCTCTCCTAGGCCACCATCTGTTTTTCATATTATCTTTTTTTTCCTTCCGATTTTCCTGCTCAGTTTTCTATTTATTTGCATTCTATCATCCTCCTCAACTTTTTGTAGCATGAAAATCAGCTTCCTATTCCTGACTTCTTTAACACAGCCCAGTTCTGAAAGCTCCCTTTCCCTTCAGTGCTGATAACCTTCAGGTTCAGTAGAGAAAGGATTTATTTATTTCGTATGGCATTTTTCTTGCTGGGAAATCCCTTGTGAGGTCCAGCAGCCGGCTGTGTAGACTATTTAGCTGTGACAAGTCACGTTGCCCGGGGTGCACCACAAGGGGCTAGTCTACACTGCGCCACGTGTTACGATCCCACTGAAGTGGTACCTATTTATCTACTCACATTTGCATGCTTTCGAATTGCTAGGTTGGCAAGAGCTGGGGTGAGTGAGGGAGCTCACTCCGTCGCGCGGCGCTCGGGTTAAGAACCGCCAAACTTGCAACCCTCCAGCCGACAAGCCTGGCGTCTTAACCAGAAAAAAAGAGAAAGGATACCAACACAGGATTATTTTCCCCTGCTCTGCCTGCATTCCAGAACAAGCTATGCATCACTTTGGATCAACTTCTGCTAGTACAAAGCTTCACTTGGTCTGCTTTTTGTCTTTGGTTAAGAATTCTGGGAGTTGCAGAACGTAACTGCAAGGATGCCTTGTATAGAAGGCTGCATTAGATCACAGGGGGTTAGATTTACACATTGCACCAAGCCAAATGCAAGCAAACACACTAAGGCAGAGCTTTCCAAACTTTTCATGTTGGTGACACACTTTTTAGACATGCATCATTTCGCGACACACTCTTACAGCAGGGCATCATTTCGCGACACACTCTTACAGCAGGGCACAAGGCAGGCACTAGGACCTGCACGGAATCCTGGCAGGGCAGGTTTGGAGGCAGCAGGGCACAAGGCAGGCACTAGGGCCTGCACGGAATCCTGGCAGGGCAGGTTTGGAGGCAGCCAGGCACAAGGCAGGCACTAGGACCTGCGCGGAATCCTGGCAGCGCAGGTTTGGAGGCAGCAGGGCACAAGGCAGGCACTAGGACCTGCGCGGAATCCTGGCAGGGCAGGTTTGGAGGCAGCAGGGCACAAGGCAGGCACTAGGACCTGCGGGGAATCCTGGCAGGGCAGGTTTGGAGGCAGCAGGGCACAAGGCAGGCACTAGGACCTGCGGGGAATCCTGGCAGGGCAGGTTTGGAGGCAGCCAGGCACAAGGCAGGCACTAGGACCTGCGCGGAATCCTGGCAGCGCAGGTTTGGAGGCAGCAGGGCACAAGGCAGGCACTAGGACCTGCGCGGAATCTTGGCAGGGCAGGTTTGGAGGCAGCAAGGCACAAGGCAGGCACTAGGACCTGCGCGGAATCTTGGCAGGGCAGGTTTGGAGGCAGCCAGGCACAAGGCAGGCACTAGGACCTGCGCGGAATCTTGGCAGGGCAGGTTTGGAGGCAGCAAGGCACAAGGCAGGCACTAGGACCTGCGCGGAATCCTGGCAGGGCTCGGAGGCAGCAGCAGCCCTGACACACCCAGACACTGCAGCCGACACACTAACGTGTCCCGACACACAGTTTGGAAAGCTCTGCATTAAGGCATAGCATCAAGTGCAAACCAGACCCAAGATTCCAACAGTAGGTTTCTTGCTTCCTATACTGTATATCTGTTCAAATGACACACAGGGTGTGGACTGAACATAGAGAAGAGGAATGGAGAGCAGAATCAAAATAGTTAGCTGCACTGTTCAAAAATTCTAAAACCAGCCAAAGCACGTATTAAGTCAGTGCATACAAGGGACGAGACTTTTTGCTGCATCCCTGATCGCATGTTCCTGTTTGCATAGGTTCTGTTTGGTGACTCAGCAGAATCCAAAGAAGTCATTGTGAATAAGATCTGCTGGCGTGGTAAGGACCTGGAGAACTATGCTAAGACAGAGCACAGCTCATCATTTCTTTCCCATACTTGCAAACTGAAAGCAGGACCCAAGGGAAATGGCCTTTTTTCACTGCTGTTCTCCAACAGTAGTGAGTCCCAAAAGTATTTACAAATATGGGTCAAGAAGCCTTCTTCTGATGACAAACAGGATATAGTGAGCATGACTAGGGGCAGGAAGGATGATGTGACACCAGCAAGCTCCTCATCCAAAGTCCACCATTCCAGTGGAACTCTGAACAGAGTCAATGCATTTACAACTACTGCTCAAAGAGTCCTTTGAAATATTATGCCTAATCCCCATTCAGAGTTGGACCTTTACTGGATTTATTAGTTTTCCTCCCAGGTTTCTTAAACCATTACAATTTGTGCTCAGGATGGGGGCATTTTTTAATGGGACAAGTATATAAGGCTAGCATCCTTTTAAACTTTACACATTTCTTACAAAGGGTTTTCTTGTGGTAGCTGCTGCTGCTGTTGTTCCAGAGAATACGTTTCCTACACTGATCTTCAATTTTTAACATCTTTTAGAATTACACAGCAGTTCTATGTAAGACCTAATTTCTTTAAAGAATTCTTAAAACATGAAGTCTGGTACCACCCAAGCCCACCTCCACCAAAGAAGAAACAAACAAAACACTATTGCAGATTCTGGAATATTTTGTTTAGTTTATGTTCTTAACTGAACTAAGCCAATTCATACTTCCCAGACTAATACATAAATCAGAAAACAATTATCTTCTTGTTTTACTCTTCTCCAGGCTTTGTGATACAGTTTTCAGTTCAAACTCCACAAGTCAATTGTCACATACTCAGAGGAAAACAACCTATCAGATCTGTCCATTACCAAAACAAGAGATGGATGAAAACCAAGTCTCCTGCCCAAGAGGGAATGCCGCCTAGCTAACTGCATACTCGGGTGGAAGCTAGAGGCATAAGACTTTGAGCCCAAATTTGGAAAAAAAACCAAGAATAAAATATAAAGTCTTACAAGATTCAAAGGAAAGAGGCGGACTGGGTCTACCGGATCTGAAATTATATTATGCTGCTTGTTGTTTGGTATGGATTAAAGAGTGGATAGTTTTGAAAAATGAAAAACTATTGAATTTGGAGGGTCATGAATTAAGATACGGATGGCATGGATATTTGTGGTATGATAAAGTGAAAGTTAATGTGGACTTTAAAAACCATTATATCAGAAGATCTTTGCTACGAATTTGGAATAAATATAAACTAACTTTATGTTATAAAAGACCTTTATGGATTTTCACACACGAAGCATTTCATAGAACAGAAGTAAGAGTTAAAGATAAATGGCTGACTTACAAAGACTTTTTAAAAAAAGAACAAGGACAATATAAAATTAAATCAAAAGAAGAATTGGCCTCAGAAGGATATACTTTTCAATGGCTTTCATATATGCAACTAGTAGAAAAATTTAAATCAGACAAAAAAGAACTTGAATTTGAACAAACTAAATCAGAATTTGAGATACAACTTTGTGAGACAGATGACCATTTAATTCCTAAAATGTATAAATTATTGTTAAAAGGTGAAATGGTAGAGGAACAAGTTAAAGATTGCATGATCAAATGGGCAAAAAATATTGGTCATAATATTCAAATGCAACAATGGGAAGATATGTGGATTAAAAGATTAAAATTTACTTTGTGTTATAAATTGAAGGAAAATTTCTATAAGATGATGTATAGATGGTATATGACCCCACAAAAGTTAGCTAAAATGTATGGAAATGTTTCCAACTTGTGTTGGAAATGTAAAAAAAAGAGGGGTCATTTTACCATATGTGGTGGACATGTGAGATTGCAAAGACGTTTTGGACTCAAATACACTCATTGATGCAAAATATTTTACAAATTCAAGTTCCATTTAAACCTGAACTATTTCTATTGGGAATATTAGAAGAACGAATAGAAAAAAAAATTACAAGAATTATGCAATATATGGTTACAGCAGCAAGACTTGTATATGCACAAAATTGGAAAAATCAGATTATACCTACGATACAGGACTGGATGTAAAAGTAATGGACATGGCAGAAAATGATAAATTGACATGTTTATTAAAAGAAAATACAAATTATTATTTTCTTAAAGAATGGAAACCATTAATGGACTATTTACAAAATGCAGGATGGGCAAAGTTTATATGGGGTTTTGAAGATTAAAACATATATAAATTGATATATTAGACAGGAAATGTTTTACAATGTTATATATTGTACTAGCATGAAAGAGATTAATTTTTAAATTACTAAGACCAGAGATAAATCGGAAGTTGACTAATTTCTATGTTTCATCTTTCTCTTTTTCTATTTACTTTACCACACTTTTTCTTTTCTTTTCTTTCTTTGATTTGTATTTCTATTTCTTTTTCCTTTTCAAACTTTTATCTATGTATACTTAAAATTTAATAAAATATATTTTAAAAAAAAGACTTTGAGCCCAAATTTCACTATAAATAAGACTTGCATTCATTTATTTATTTATTATTCAAATTTATATAGCCGCCCATCTCATATATATGACTCTGGGTGGCTTACAAACAATTAAAACAAATATAAAAACAAGAAAAAAACATATAAAAGGATATTAAAAACCCATCATAAAAAGATCATAAGATTCATAGCCAAGGTAGTTACATTGAACAATAGCATTCCATACAACCAGTGTGCTGGCTCTGCCACATTCCCAATTCCCAGCGCCTATTGGCAAAACCATGTTTTCAGGGTCTTTCAAAAGGTCAGCAGGGTTGGGGCCAATCGAATCTCAGGGGGATGATGTTCCACAGGGCGGACACCATGGCAGAAAAGACTCTCTTCCTAGGCCCCGCCAGACGACACTCCTTAGCTCAGAGCTTTCCAAACTTTTCATGTTGGTGACACACTTTTTAGACATGCATCATTTCGCGACACACTCTTACAGCAGGGCACAAGGCAGGCACTAGGACCTGCGCGGAATCACAGCAGGTTTGGAGGCAGCAAGGCACAAGGCAGGCACTAGGAGCTGCGTGGAATCCTGGCAGTGTCACCCAGACACTGCAGCCGACACACTAATGTGTCCCAACACACAGTTTGGAAAGCTCTGCCTTAGCTGATAGGACCCGGAGCATGCCCCTCCTGCTGGACCTGATGGGACAGGTAGATATAATTGGGGAGTAACCCAGTCCCATGCAATCTGATGCATAGCAGTTTCATAATAGCTTCTCAGCTTTTCTATAATAAATTTTTACTTATCAGCAATCTTGGATTCTTGTGTACCTGTTTAATTGGAGTTTGTCCAGCCTGCTGGGGAGACGCCTAACACAAAGTCAAAGATGCATTGTTTTAGAATCAAAAATATATAACAAATGTGAAGTTATGTAACTTTTAAAGATAAAGGGTAACTGCAAAACTCACCTGAAGCTGATATGGGAATATAATGTCTCAGCAATTAAGTATCTGACTCACTTATTTTGGATTATCTGATGCAATGTGTATCTGATATAACCAGTGTTGGCATTCAGAATTATGCAACCAATTATATGATTGCTCTATGCTCTGAAAATGATGAGTCCAGATTATACGTAGAAATATTTACAGACTTTATCATTTTCAAAAATATTAGCAGTAACTGGGAAGCAGCTGTATGAAATCTTCCTAAAGAAACCGTGTTTTTTCCAACATGAAATTCTTAAGTGCAGAGCTACAGAGTTCTTTAGGCTGTCTCTGTATTAAATTCGCAGTTCTTTCTGATGAATTTGCTCATAGAAGCAGCAAAGAAGCAAAATAATGTGATTATTAGTTATTATTAAGAACTTCCAAGCAAATAACAGTCTTCTTTGCAGACTGAGCCATGAGCTTGGTCACTGAAATCATAAACAGAAACTTTTATAAACTCTTGGGGGAACAGGCTGAACTTTACAAGACCAAGGACATTTCTTTCTAGGAAGCTAAAATAGTTCTCAGTTTTACTAGCAAAATCCCAAGGAGACCATTGCACCGAGGGCTGAGAGTTACTCAGATTCAGCTACACGTAATAAGACATTTCCACAAATCTCAGCTAAAGGCTATGGGAACTGGAGGAGTGCCAAAACTGGATGTGTTATGTCACTCCCAGATCTGCCTCCTTCCACTCTCGCATGATGCTTGAAACTTTCTTTTTAAAGGTAACACACTGCTGTGTGTTCTGTCAAATTACAGGAAGCCACAAGATATATACATAATTATACCCTGAGAAAAAATAGAGGCTTTTATTTTTCCTGCCTGCTACAACCCAAATTCATCCCGTTCTGCAATAGATACTACATCTCGTCTGCCATGCCAAGGAAGTTTGCAAATTTATATTTCTGTGATACAGTATCTCTTTTGTACAAAGATCCCCAGTTCAACCTCTGGCATTTCTGGGTAGGGCAAAGGAAAGATTTTTTTTTTAATCAATCCAGAGAGACTGGCTAGTGTATATATGAATCAGCTGGATCAACCTAGCCATTCTAGGACCAAGATACCTAGCCTAGATCCCTTGCTAATGTATTCCTCTGCCCCAGGGCTTTCCAAAGTGCCGCCGCTGGCGACACACCAGCGGCGGCGCGGTGGCGGCACGCGCGCGCACGGCGGCGCAGGGGGGCGTGCGGCGGTGCGCGCGTGCACGGTGGCGGCGTGGGGGGGCGTGCGGCGGCGCGCGCGTGCACAGTGGCGGCACGGGGGGGCGTGCGGCGGCATGCGCGCACCGCCGCTTCCGGGTGGTGTGGCGACACACTTTTGTGTGGCGACACACAGTTTGGAAAGCTGCTCTACCCTAACAAAAGTAGGAAACATTGTGGGGCCTAGAGAAGGCGAGAGAAAGCAATACCAGCAATACCACTTTCTGCAAATGGATGTTTGTGAGAGTCCCCATGACATGTTCTCAAAATCACCAATATGCCCCAAATATTGAGGTTGCGCACCCGAGGCTAAATGAAGGAACACTCTGAGATCATTGAAAGTAGCTTGCTACATTCCTAAAGTGGTCAGGGTTGAAAAAGCTGCCCTGAAATACATGGTCAATAGCACGAGCCTTCAACTTATTCAGAAAGGGAAATTTGCCTTGGCTCAACTTCGTATCATGCTTTTATGTCAGTAATGTTCTTAATGGGTGTGATGTAGTTTACCTCAGGCTGCAAGACAATTGGGGGTTACAACAAGGTGATTTAATACAGTGTAAGGTAATATCTAACTTACATACAATAACAGTAGGGGGGAAAACATTTCTAGAGTAGTGTTTGATGTTGCTTTACTTCACACCACTAGCACAACTTAACAGTGCCTAGTTATGTATTCTCTCAGGAATAAAATTTCATCCATATTACTATTTAAAACCAGGGTAGGCAAAATTTCCACACCACCAGACAACACATATACAAATACACACATCTCCCTTGGTGTCCTGCTGATGGGCCTAGTTCATTTAAATTTTTACCACTAGTTTTTCTGAACTGGGTAGCCCACACTATTTCATAACAGAGTTAGCCTCACCCAGCCTTCTATCTTTGTCCCACTATATTTCTCTGTGGTCCATGGGTGTAGACAGCCACAGAGATGACTCTGGAGAAACTATGCAGTGATGGTTACAAAAACATGTACAGAAGCATGCTCTAAGCCTGGGAAATAAAGAAGACATTAGGAAGAAAACATTAGGAAGAAACTGAGACTGTTTCTGCCCTAACTCCATGAGGTATAAGAGGGAGGGAAGGAAAAACACTGTCAGGCTTTCAAGATTCTGTTACTTGAGCCTAAATCAATAAAATATGGTTCCAGGCAAACTTGCGGAATCAGTTTCCTGGTCTGGCCTACCTCGAAGGGCTGACATCACATGCAGCATTTTCTTAAAATCCTAAATGTGCTCACTAGCCTAAAAAAAAGAAAAGATCCCATTTTAAACCCTCAAGGATGATGCACCTTGCAATGATGGAAAAAGTATACCGTCTAAGTCATAGCTTTCCAAACTGTGTGTCGTGACACACTAATGTGTCAAAACCCGGAAGTGCTGATGGCACGTGCGGCAGCGGCGCACCATCAGCGCTTATGGGTTTTAGCGCCACACACGAGGCCGCCAGCGCCGCTGCCGCCGCCATGCGCACCACCACCACACCGCCGGTGTGTCACCAACGGCAGGATTTGGAAAGCACTGGTCTAAGTAGACAAGAGACAGAAACCTTTAATTAGTTTACCTCTTGCACAATTTTATAATTATTATTGGATTGTATAATTGAGGTTTTATATTTATGTATTTTAGATTTTAACTTATTTTATTGTGAACCGCCCAGAGTTCCCCATAGGGGGAGATGGGCGGTCATATAAATTAAACAAATAAATAAATAAAATAAATAAATATTTTAAAGATTAATTGTAGTCCTGAGAATCTAGATTTGGATAAGGGCTAAGGCAACAGCGGAAGAAAATTAATCCTTCCTTGCATGCCTTTTTTCCAGATTTTAATCACCCTGTAAATGGATTTACAGTATCTGTTTAGAAAACACCTATAGGAAAGATTGCACAATCTTTTGTCAACATAGCACCAAGCTTAGTATTTGGTATACTTATTCACATGAAGTCAGTCTTCAGGGTTGAAACAAATTCTCAAGCATTGTCTGAATATGATTACGCACGTATATACATATTTTTGTTTTGGCCTAGTGATTTGTATCTAGGTACAGAAGATGATTCCTGGTTCTAAAAATCCCATTACTCTTCTTTCGGTTTGGCTCAAACCAAGACTATGCATATAAAATCAGAATCACAGCAAGGGATTGTATATTCATCACAAAACAGCAACACCCACATGATATATTTTACCATGTTTATTTAGCTAGGTAAAAAGGTCTTATCTAAGTCACTGTCTCATAACCTTTGATGCAATTAATTTTCAGAGATAAAAGCTCCTAATACTATCTAAATAAAGTTTCTATGGGAAACTCCCTATCAGAGAAACAAGCCAGCTTAATCTTTTCCAGATTGGCCTCTTTCTGTTTTCATGCCCTCTTTACAGTTTTGCAAATTCACACTCAAAGGTTGTGCACAAACAGGGAGGAGGCCTGCGGATGGCTTTTCAGCATTAGCCTTTGCAACACCAGGTTAAATATTAGGAAGTTTGCTACAGCACACACATATCAATTGGAACCTTTTTGTTCCATAGACATCTCCAGAACAACTAAAGCTAACTTTCTGGCACCAAGAAAAGAAAAAAAATAATAATGGTAAAACAATCAGCTAAGCAACTTCCATAAAAGATTAAAAATGCGTATCGGAATTAAGAAACTTCTCCCACACATGTGGAAAAGGCTTTTAAGTGCAACACTTCTAAAACAGTGAGTCAAAAGGAACTTCCTCTGCAGAGGAGTCATACTTTCTCCCTCCAATTGCACCTTCTCTTGATTGCAAGTCTAAAAGTAAAACACTTGCTTTTGAAAACAAAACTAGGCGGCTTTTATTAGAGTTGATACAGAAGGTGGATCGACCAGGTTGGCCATCCTCAATCCAGGAAGAGGTGCACCGCGACAAGACTTCTGAGGCTGGACCAATCTTCTCTGGCCTGGTGTTCCCTGGCACAGGGCGGTAACTTGCATTCCTCTCCGTCAGGCCACAGGCAGAAATGGAAGCTTCTGCTCAGCACATCTGGAGGGTACCAGGTTGGGGGAAAAATGACGCTATTTTTAGATTAGAGACAAGCTCAAAACTTAGCTGGACAAGAAATGTTCTTCCTTTTCTCAAGGTCAGGCTTTGCATGCCTTTAATAAAGCTGGTTCTCAATATTCCAGAACAGTGTTTCTCAACCTTAGCAATTTTAAGATGCGTGGACTTCAACTCCCAGAATTCCCCAGCCAGCACAGCTGGCTGGAGAATTCTAGGAATTGAAGTTCACGCATCTTCTTAAAGTTGCCAAGGTTGAGAAACACTGTTCCACAAAGAGTAGTGGACCATATTAAGAAAACAGTATATTTAGGGCAAGGGTCGGCAAACTTTTTGAGCCGAGAGCCATTTTGGTATGCTCGTGCACATTTTTAAGTGCTCGAGAGCCAGGGGGCGGGGTTTGCGGGCGGGGGCCAATCGCGTGGAAGGGGGCGGGTTTTGCGGGCGGGAGCCAATCACGTGGAAGGGGGCGGGTTTTGCGGGCGGGAGCCAATCATGTGGAAGGGGGCGGGGTTTGCGGGCGGGAGCCAATCGCGTGGAAGGGGGCGGGGGGCTCACGGAGGGAGGGGGTGCAGCCAGTGGCTCCGCGCAGCCAGCGGCTCCGCGAACCCGGCCCGGCCGCCCCACCGGGAGTGGCGGGGAAACAGCTGCCACCCTCCGCTCCCCAGAATATTGTGGGGCAAAGGGAAACCTGCCCGGAGGGGTCATCAGGAGCACAGGATCCGTCCCCAGCCCAGCCCGGCCCGCAGCTTCGGCGCCCTACCCTCGCCATCGCGAAAGTCCCAGGCGACGGCGGGGGCATGTTCGACCTGCTCGTGCAGCACGGGGCGTTCTGGCGGGGGAGGTTTGGAAGAAGGAGAAGGGAAAGAGAGGCTCGATGCTTGTCTTCCGGAGCCGCTCAAGCCCCCAATCCAGGCAAAGAGCTACGAGGGAAGGTGGCTTGGGAGCAGCTGGATGGAATACGACGCCCCCTCAGTAGCCCCCTCCCCACCCTCCTTCCCTCCCTCTCAAATGGATCCTCTTCTTTCCCATTTGTTCCCATTTGCTGCTTAGCCACGGGGCCGGGAGAGAGAGCCTGCGCTCTGTGTGTGTGTCTGTCTCTAATGCGCGCGAGCCAGAGCTACGAGGGAAGGTGGCTTGGGAGCAGCTGGATGGAATACGACGCCCCCTCAGTAGCCCCCTCCCCACCCTCCTTCCCTCCCTCTCAAATGGATCCTCTTCTTTCCCATTTGTTCCCATTTGCTGCTTAGCCACGGGGCCGGGAGAGAGAGCCTGCGCTCTGTGTGTGTGTCTGTCTCTAATGCGCGTGAGCCAGAGCTACGAGGGAAGGTGGCTTGGGAGCAGCTGGATGGAATATGACGCCCCCTCAGTAGCCCCCTCCCCACCCTCCTTCCCTCCCTCTCAAATGGATCCTCTTCTTTCCCATTTGTTCCCATTTGCTGCTTAGCCACGGGGCCGGGAGAGAGAGCCTGCGCTCTGTGTGTGTGTCTGTCTCTAATGCGCGCGAGCCAGAGCTACGAGGGAAGGTGGCTTGGGAGCAGCTGGCTGGAATACGACCCCCCCTCAGTAGCCCCCTCCCCACCCTCCTTCCCTCCCTCTCAAATGGATCCTCTTCTTTCCCATTTGTATTATCAGTGCCCGAGGAAGGAAGCGGCCGCTGCCCTCGGTGGCTTCGGGCTGATTCTAGGCGCCCTCGCCAGCTTCCGCGAGGGGGTGCTTCTCGAGCCCCTGCCCTGAGGCGGAGGCTCCCCAGCTGGACCGCACCCGGCTCTAAGCAGGCGGCCTCTGCGCAGCCACCGGCGGCTGCCGAGATGCCGGCTGGAGCACCTTCCAACCGGAGCGACGCGTCCAGCTCCGGCCAACCTCCGCCGCTCGTTCCCAGCGCTTCCCCTTGGACGGGGACTTCCCTCCCGCCGCCCCCCTCGGAGAGACGGGCCTGAAGGGGCGCAGAGGCCGGAGAGGGAGCCCTGTCTCCCCTTCTCTCCCTGCCTCGCCCGCCCGCTGGGCGCGGAAGCGCAGCCGCCTTGACGTCAGGTGCTGGCGGCACGCGGCATCTTCCGTGCGGGGTCCTGGCTGGTGTCTGCGCTCGGGCGCCGGCGGGGAAGGAGGTGCGGGTCCCGCCCAGTGGAGAGGGCACAGCGGACTGGCCGCCGTGATGGGTGGCCGCCGCCGTCACTAAGGCTGGAGGTGGGCGCGGCGAGCGGCTCCGCAGCGGGCTACAAGGGGGCCTCCGAGTCCCCCCCCACTTCTTCTCTTCCAATCCGAGCCCTGCGGCGGCCGGGGGAGCTGAGCCAGGCTCCATTCCGGTGGGGCGACTGTAGCGACCGGAGGCGGCCAAGGAGAGAGCAGGCGAGCCTCTGGGTGCAGTGGGATGGAAGCGTCGCCGGCGGCCCGCAAGGACAGGAAGGCGCGCAGGCGGAGCTCCCGTCCCACTGCACCCGGAGGCTCGTCTGGCCCCGCGGCGCGCCGAGAGCGAAGAGCCGCCTGCTCTCCCCTTGGCCGCCTCCGGACAGTCGCCCTGCCGGAACGGAGCCTGGCTCGGCTCCCCCGGCCGCTGCAGGGCTCAGGTTAGCGGGGGGAGAGGATGCCGAACGGCGGGGTGGGGGGATTGATGGGGTGGGAGGGTGCGCCATCGAGGCCTCCTTGGGAGGAAAGCGGGGAAGCCCCGCGGCCCCTCGAAGGGATCCACCGCGGATCACGCGCCTCTTCTCGCTGGGGCCCTCTGAGCAGTCGCTGCCTCCAGGTCGCAGGGATTCCGGCATGGGCACCCGCCGGAGGTGGGGAGAGAGGCCAGGAACGGACAGATGTGGCGGTAGGCGCAGGAGGGGGACTCCCCGCCTCGCCCCTGCGCGACCGCCCGGCTTTGCCTGGCCTCAACGCCCGAACGTGGCGAGGGAGAAGGGAAGAGGCTCGGGAGCTGGAGCGCCCGAGTGCCAGACAGGCAGCTCCGCCCGCGCGCCTCGCCCAGACATGCCGCCAGCAGCAGCTCCCAAGGCACGCTGGTCCCTCCTCTGTCGAAGGGAGCGGCAGAGAGCCCCGCGGGCTGTGCGCGAGGTGTGGGCGGGCGGCTGCGGGTGGCCCCGGCCTTGGAGAGTGAGAGCACGTAAGAGCGTAAGAGTTTGGGGGCGGGATCCAATCGCGTGGAAGGGGCGGGGTGAGTTCAGCTGCGGAAGAGCCACAGTCAAGGGGCCAAAGAGCCGCATCTGGCTCGCGAGCCGCCATTTCCGACCCTTGATTTAGGGCATCAGAAAAATGAGTGCTAAACTATTAGTAGAAAAAAGAGTATTTTTTGTTCATATATCCAGAAGCTCAAAGAACCATAGTATTTTTCCCTCCAATGTTCTCTTTATAATATTAGTTGGGCTGAGAAACAGTGACTAGTTCAAAGTCTCTCAGTGAATTTCTAAGGCTCAGCGTGGACTTGACTGGGACCTAGATCACCCAGGTCCTTGTCCAAAATCATAACTACTAAATCTACTTTTTGGGGTGACTTTTCAGAGCCTTGACAGAATTGCACAACTTATCATGGACCTTCATGCTTTCCACATGGTTCAGAGTGCTTAAATACTTGGAGGGGAGTGGGTGTACTCTAAAGCAGGGGTCCCCAACCTGTGGGCCGCGGCCTGTTAGAAAGTGGGCCGCGGGGCTCCCTTCTGCAAACCCCGCCCCCGGTGCACGTGATTACCCCGCCCCCTGGTGCGCACGATTGGCTCCCGCCTGCAAACCCCACCTCCCTGGTGTGCACGATTGGCTCCTGCCTGCAAACCCCACCCCCCCGGTCCGTGGAAAAATTTTCTTCCACGACCGGTCCCTGGTGCCAGAAAGGTTGGGGACCGCTGCTCTAAAGCCACTCTACACTGTATTTTTAAAAAAATCCGTTCAATCATGTCCAATTCTCGGGGACTGCCTGGACTAGTCCCTGCAGTTTTCTTGGCAGGATTTTTCAGAAGTGGTTTGCCATTGCCTCCTTCCTAGGGCTGAGAGTGAGTGACTGGCCCAAGGTCACCCAGCTGGCTTTGTGCCTAAGGTGGGATTAGAACTCACAGTCTCCCAGTTTCTAGCTTTAATCACTACACCAAACTGACTCTCTCTACATTGTATTAGCAAGCTGCAATGCAAAGCTTGCTTGGGTATACACCTTCTATAAGTCTAGCTTTGATTCATATAATCCAGAAGCGCAATCAATCAATTCTGCCACCTTGTTTGCTGGCTGGCCGCTTCTTTCCATAAA
Source organism: Charina bottae (assembly GCA_023362775.1). NCBI lineage: Eukaryota > Metazoa > Chordata > Lepidosauria > Squamata > Charinaidae > Charina > Charina bottae. The sequence goes on along the minus strand of JALMGJ010000003.1, from coordinate 31,407,149 downwards.
TTTGTATCCTGAAGTGGTGTACTCTTCATGCTTCTGTTAAACTGATTGCCCCGTTTGCTAAATAGCCTGTTTTCAGAATGTCACGCCTTTGTTTCTTCTTGCAAACTTTTCGGCAATTTAAGCCCCTTACAATCAATTTCACCCCCTCAGTGACTGCTAGCTCATGGTCTCTGCTGGCAGCTCATACTGGCACTACAAAGAGATACTAAAAGCATATCTTTGGCACTAAGTTGGAGTGGCTATTCCATGCCCAGTACAAGATGAAATGGTACTAGTGAAGGAGCTAAAATAATTTGAGTTTTCGGCCATTCATATTGGCAAGAAAATCTCTCTTCTGACTTAGGTGCAAAGAAACGGCTAGATACTTTTCCTTATGGCATCATTATAATGCCCAGAATCTACTATACAGCACATACGTATGCTTCATGGCAATCCCTTTATACCCCAAATAATGTAGTTTGCTTCAGTGGGAAATATATCGCTCTTTACTATATTGATATAATTGTAAGGCAATAAATCCAATTCATTACCCAGCCAAAGCGCCCCTGGTTATTGCACCACAGATGCAGGTACACAAATATGTCCCCTTTCTCTTAAAGAAAACTCGCTAGCTGCAGATTGTGACCTTCAGATAAACTATTCTCTTACGATCCAAACACGTCTTTTTCAAGGTCCAAGCATGACCAATTTAATCTCACAATCTTAACACTAAATCATCCTTACATGCGAAAGCTAAGAAACTGGCTTTGGCCATCTGCTCAAACTTGAGCTAAGTGCTTCCTATGGAAAAGAGTAAGATCTCTGAGCACTGAAAAAAATAATTAAGCTGTTGCGAGGAAGAGTTCCCACATTATGCTGTGAATGTAGAATTGCCGCTGTCATTAACATTCCACACAGAGTTCATTTGTTGTTGTTTTCCTCCTTATGGTGCAGAGGGTTCAGTACAAAAACCTTCTAAATAGGGGATCAGAGGCTTCACATGCTGGCTTCATCTAGAGTTACGCTAGGAGGATACACGCTGCTCTGTAACTAAAAAGCACAGATCGTAAAAGTTGATACTCCCAGAGAGAAACGACGTTTTTAATGGAAAAAGGCCAAGAAACTGATCCAAAGACAACCCACAGGCTGCTTTCAAAGTTTTTGGTCGAGCAAAACTGTAAGTCTTATGGCATAAGAGAACAAACTGCAATTAAATAATCATGATGCAGTACCCTGAATTATAGCTGTTAGAACAAAACAGCATGCAAACATCGTTCCAGCCTGGGGTTCCCATAACTGGCAGGCCATAGCCATATCCACAATATGCATATGGGTCCTTACCTACAGAGGTTTGCACAGCCACACACAAGTATGGGCACATTTACATGCCAACACTTCCATAATTGTTCTGCAAAACTGCAAGAAAGGAAGATACCACAAGAAAGGACATTTGCACACGACTGACTCACAACGTAAAGGCTTCCGTGGCTTCTGTCCCAGAGGTTGCAACATGCACCTTTCCTCTGTTTCTCCCATGCCAAGCAAACTCTGCTACCAGCTACATATCTGGGCCTGATAGATGTCAGTTGACAATCTCCCTCTTGTTGCACTGGCAAAACAACACACATAAACCCAAATGTTGCGAACCTTTTGCAGATCTTAAAAACATGACAGTAGTGCATAATCAGACCCTGTTAACACACTGCGCTGCTCTTTGAAAAACATATTTGCCTCTTTGCAGAAGTGAAGATGATTTAATTAAGTGGCAAGGACTTTCCAATCTTCTCAGATTTACCACTCCAGGCTGGCTTCCTGTTTAGTGGAAATTAATTGCAATCAAGATAGGAATTCACAGACACCTTCTCCTGCTGTGAGCCTCCCTCTTCCCATTACCTTTGTACCGTACAGCTATCAAACTAAACATGCCAGATTAAGGTTAGTAAGTGGGAAGCTGCTCTCGTTAATCTTCAGAAATTAGTGCATGTACCAAATCTCTGAGAAAACAGGCATCCATTGTTACAAGTCTTGAGAGATTGAGACTGCTCTACCTGCTCTATAGTAACTCATTTTAATGCATGTAGAACACGGACTAATTCTCAGAACAAGTGAACACAGCCTTAGTAACAATGAAGATGAGTATATTAATGTGATTATTCCTTCTTGCTAAGAAAGATGTGTGTGTGTGTGTATGAATATTTCAATAATTGCTTTTACATCAGTGTATTTTGTTGTTGTTCAGTCGTGAAGTCGTGTCCGACTCTCTTCGTGACCTCATGGACCATAGCACGCCAGGCCTTCCTGTCCTCCACTGTCTCCCGGAGTTTACTCAAATTCATGTTCGTTACATCGGTGATGCTATCTAACCATCTCATCCTCTGCCGTCCCCTTCTCCTTTTGCCTTCAGTCTTTCCCAGCATCAGGGTCTTTTCCAGTGAGTCCTCTCTTCGCATTAGGTGGCCAAAGTATTTGAGCTTCAACTTCAGCATCTGTCCTTCCAATGAGCAGTCAGGGTTGATTTCCTTTAGGATCGACTGATTTGACCTCCTTGCAGTCCAAGGGACTCTCAAGAGTCTTCTCCAGCACCACAGTTCGAAAGCATCAATTCTTCGGCGCTCAGCCTTCCTTATGGTCCAACTCTCACAGCCATACATTACTACTGGGAAAACCATAGCTTTAACTATACGGACCGACAAAGGTGATGTCTCTTCTTTTTAATATGCTGTCTAGGTTTGCCATGCCGGCCACATGACCGTGGAAGCGTCTTCAGATAATGCTGGCTCTTCAGCTAACAAACGGAGATGAGCACCGGCCCCTAGAGTCAGACACGACCGCACAAATGTGCGGGGGGAACCTTTACCTTTACCTAGGTTTGCCATAGCTTTCCTCCGAAGGAAATCATCAGTGTATATGCTACCCTATATTCCAATTGCCAGGGGCTTCCCTGACACTGAAAACATTTAACTCCTCCAAAACTGTCAGGTGGACTTACAAATTTGAATCTCTCAAGCTTAGGCATCAAGGAAGAGGAATTAGGAGGGAAGAGAAAAAAAGTAAAGTCAGACACCAATTCAAATGGGTGTTCCTTCTAAAAGTGACGGGCAGAGCTAACTTCCTGCAGCCGCTCTCTGATCAATGCATGTGAGGGCCAGGGTGGTCTTCTCCTTGCAGTGCTGTTGTTCCTAGTGGCTCTTCACTTCTTTGGCTGGTGGGCCAAGGCAGAGGGCAAGGCCTTCCTTTTCATAACCTCCAGTGAGGTATTTCTCAGTTCCTGCTCTCCAAGATCTTCCCCAATAGAGATGCCAGGAATTGAACCTGGTCCTTTGTATATGCAGAACGCGTGTACCAAGTCTTCTGCCAGCCGAGCAACAGAGCCAATTTCATCAGACCGGACCCTTCAAACGGTATATTCAGGAAAAGCGTTCCCCACACTGGCATCCTACAGAAGGGCACAACTGCAAGATTGCCATGATTTCAGCTAAGAGGGCCAAAAGCAGTAGGTTGGGAAGGGGTGTTTTAGAAAAGGAATAGGCTGACTTGTTGGTAACATCTCTCACACGCACCACCACCATCATCGCCATTTTCAGGAGCCAAGGCTGCAGGTGGTAGGCACTCATCCGGAATAGGATACATGGTGATTTTTCTTCTGCTAGCACATGCACACAGACACAGAGACACACACAGGTATACTTTTCTAGATATGTTAATAAAGGCTAACCACATATTACTTTTGTTCTTGTTTCTCCTTAAAAATAGAAAGCCCACTGTTTTTTGATGATTTGCCATTGAATTTTAGTAGTACAAGAACAGAAGGCTCCAGGGGGCACAAAAAGGGTGTTGGGGCCACATATAGCTGAGTAACCATCCCTACTTTAGAACATTAGTATTGCATTGTGCAAACAGAAACTTGTAAGGGTATCCCACCTGCCCAGATCTCTCTGCCAAATTACTATTGTTGATATATCTACAATAGCCATCATTTTAATTCAAACATTTTGGATGCATATAACTGTCACATTTGGAAATTATTGCCTCTCCAAAAAAAAAAAAAAAGCAAATGTGTGAAAGCTGTTGATCATTTTGGAGAGTTAAAGGGTGCTAGTTAAAATCACATCAAGTGTTTGTTTTCTACTACGTCTAGAGAGCATTATTTAAGAATGTATTGAAAACGCATTTTATTGTTAAGCATCAGATAGATGTGTTCTAAAAGTAAGAGGTGATCTGCTCTTGGAGACATAGAGGCATAAGCTCCTTCTTGGCTCAATTACAATTTATGATTGGATCAGACCAAGAAAATGTCAATTAGCTCAGCCAATACAACAAAGCTGCTTTTGCATGGTGGAGAAACCTCTATTCTACAATTTGGGTTTCTCACAATCCCTCCATTAAAATATATTCTTGACAATATTTTGCCTTTCTTCCCTCTTTCTTTCACCTGCTTGTCCTAGGATGATGACAAAAAGGGAGCTTTACATAGGAAAAAAGATACTTGTTTTACTTAAATAGCTTTTCTTGGTCTAGGAAACTGATACAATTTGAGGACGCCACCTTGAGAGGAGCACATGACATGGAAAACACAGCAGGTAGCACAGATCTAGCAGTCTCTGACATTCTGACATACAATCAAGGAGCTGATAAGGTGGCAAGAGGGCAAAATTATCCCTGCTCTATTTTTTCTCACACGTGAGCTGAGCCAGCATACATCCATAATAATTTCATCAGTGACAGATTGAATTTCTTCTCAATTAAACCTGCAAATGACGTAAATTGCACAGTGTCAGACCGACTGCTAAAAGCCACCTTGGACACCACCGGAAAGAAATTAAGGGAGGTCTCTGATTTTAGAGAGCCAGTTTGGTGTAGTCGTTAAGGCATCAGGCCGGAAACCGGGAGACTGGGAGTTCTAGACCTGCCTTAGGTACAAAGCCAGCTGGTGATCTTGGGCCAGTCACTCTCTCTCAGCCCTAGGAAGCAGGCAATGGCAAACCACTTCCGAAAAACCTTGCCAAGAAAATGGCAGGGACTAATCCAGGCAGTCACCAGGAGTCAAAAACTGAATCCTCCTATGATTTTAACACCAAAGCAAGATGGATCCCTCACCCGTAAGATTTTGTTCCTCCATCTCTCTCTCAATCCCCGACTCTCTTTTCCATCGTCCATGCTCCTACTGAACATTGTGCAACAACAACTGAGAAGCTTTTAGCACCCCTCATTCTCCTCTGGGTGTTAAAATGGTCCCTCCACCCCTAGAGTTGATACATGATTGCAACAAATCTGGATTTAAGCACACAGATCTGCTATTGTCATGTCCAGTTTGACCCAAGGATTCTCCCCATTCAAAGAAAGCCCTTTTTCTCAGAGGAAGCCTGGGAGAAGAGATAAACTTTGTAACATGCCCTCAGGGTCAATATCCTTCTGCTCCAGAAGCCTACTGGGGAAAAACAAATTCCAAACATGAAGATCCTTTGCTCAATTTTCTGCAAAGCCTTATTGCAAGGCTCTTCCAATAAGCCAGTAAACCTCTGGCTCTGATTTCTCAGCCATTTATGTGACTGCAAAACACTAAGTAGAGAAAGAGCTGATATACAAATGTCTGCCATTGAATAAATTATGTTAGAGCAGGCTAAAATAAGAGGACAGTATTACTTGTCCCTGGCTTTTTAAATTATTGAAATACTATGGAGTGTTTAAAGTACATCGCATTTAAAAAGTATATTAAACACCTTGTGCTGTAAGCTTACTGCTTAATCTTATGAATAATGTCAAAGAGCTGTTCAATGTTTCTAAGAGAACTATGACTAATTAAAGACTGTCAACTGAGAACAGTAACTTTGGAATATTGCCCTAATGAGTTAAAATAATTATTTCTTTTCTATCATGGTTTATTAAAAGAGCAATCAAGAATCTTTGTAGAAGTGTTGCACAAGTAACTATCAAAATAATGAGCTAGCCAATCGCACCCCAACATAATTATGACAGCTCTTAAAAGCCATACTGTGCATGGGAGTATAGAAGACTGCCTTATAGCAGGTAAGGCTCTTATCCATGTAACCCTGTACTGACCTGGTTCACACATCACTTTAAGCCATAAAGAGATTTGCTTGATTTCAGCATAGCATGCTAAGCAACTCTGCTATTGTGGTTTATAAGCTATGGCTTAAGATGTTTAAATGTGGTTTACCTAATAAAACTCCATGGCTAAAGTTTATTAGATAAGCCACAATCTCTGTACTTATTGGCAGCTCCTGTCCACACAACTCTTCTACTGCAATTCTTTTTCACAGACTGATCATCAAGATTTAGGTTAAATCTTAAGATTTAGGTTAAAGACTGGGTCTTTATAACCTAAAGCATGTGAGTTATGCCGCAGCTGTCCCACTACATTTTATTTATTAGTTCTTTTAGGCAATAATGAGATATTATCAGCAAAATCTTGCACAGTAATCTACCTGTCATCCAGCATTTTTACATTTTTTGAATGACTTCTTCATTATGGTACCTGCACAGTCCATGGATATACTATACTTTGTATGCTACAGGATATTTGTAAACTTTGTGTACGTGTCTTCAAGTTATTCCTGACTCCTGGCGACTGCATGGACAAGTTCTTGCAGTTTTCTTGGCAAGATTTTGGAAGTGGTTTGCCCTTGCCTGCTTCCTAGGGCTGAGAGAGAGTGACTGGCCCAGTCACCCAACTGGCTTTCATGCCTAAGGCAGGACTAGAACTCAGAGTCTCCCAGTTTCTAGCCTGATGCCTTATCCACTACACCAAACTGGTTCTCACCGAATGCTTTTAGGCATCATTAAAAACCAAAAGTCAATCACAATTCCCCAAAGTCTCACAACTTGATCCTGTGCATTTTTATTTAAAAGTCCAGTCTCATTTAGATGCATTGGACTTGCCTTCAAACATACTAAGGATTGTAGTCCTAGAAATAAATGCAATTACAAAATAAAAGCTGGTAACTTATTATCCCAGCAGGGCTTCTAAGCTTGCTACAGCTGTGTGCCAAGCAGCTGTTTTGTGGGTAAAGCTTTTCCATCACCATTTTTCCAGAGGCTGGAAAAAGTTTTCCCTCCAAAATATCTGCAGTTGTTACACAAAAACCCTGCTTTGGGGCGGGGGGAGTTGGCAAATCTAATTAAAATGCATGAAAAGTGAAGTACAGATAGGAAATACACAGCCATTGCTTTCTGAGTCAGTGACTGCCAGTGCTAAAGGTTGACGTGAGAGCTTCAGCAGACAAAATTCAACAAGCCCACTGAAGACTTGAGAAAGATTTCCCCAGCAATACTTTCAACACTGCTCCATCATTAAAGCAGCATTACTTTCCTTGATTCTACCACCTTATGGTAAAACAATAAGGAGGCAAATTGCCTTCTATTTAAAGGTAAAAAGGTAAAGGTTCCCCCCGCACATTTGTGCAGTCGTGTCCGACTCTAGGGGGCGGTGCTCATCTTCATTTGTTAGCCGAAGAGCCAGCGCTGTCCAAAGACGCTTCCGCGGTCATGTGGCCGCATGACGCACGAGGTACGCTGTTACCTCCCCACCGAAGTGGTACCTATTCATCTACTTGCATTTGCATGCTTTCGAATTGCTAGGTTGGCAAGAGCTGGAGTGAGTGCGGGAGCTCACTCCGTCACACGGCGCTCGGGTCTCGAACCTCCGAACTTGCGATCTTCCGATCGACAAGCCTGGCGTCTTACCCGCTGAGCCACCACACCATCTATCTATCTATCTATCTATCTATCTATCTATCTATCTATCTATCTATCTATCTATCTATTTAAAGACAGATAAGCAAATACAATTTGACCTGCTGAGAATAAAAATCTGCATTCATGGATAAAAGGCTTGCCATACTAGAGTTTTATCCACAAAGCAATTCTATTAACATCTCCTATCTTAAAATTACTCCACATAACCTAACCCAGATGCTGGTACTTGCAATGCCAACATGTCCTTCTCTCGGTTCACGTAGCCCATTAAGCCGTGTTTTAGTTAATAAGGGTTTGTAAAAATAAACAAACAAAGCTGCCTGGATTCACACTTTGGCCTTGCTTAAGGTGGGAATCCAGAGTCAGTTGCTGTGAATGCCCTGGAGGAAAGAGAGAATCACGCAGCAATGTAGTAATTGAGGCACTGGACTAGGAGTAGGGAGACCCAGATTCTACCCCATCCTTAGCCATGGAAGGAGGCTGGGTGGCTTTGGGCCAGTAACTCTCTTTCAGCCCAATCTACCGCGCAGGGTTGTTGTGAGGGAAAATAGGAGGAGGGAGCATTATCCACACCACCTTGAGCTCCTAAATGAAATACAGGATATGCCTCGAATTAAATGAATAAAGAAAATCCTACTCAAAGCATGCAAAGTTGTATTAACCTATAGTGTAGCATTAATGACAGATATGGCCACAGGAGCGAAACTGCAATCATCATTAAGCTCTTGTTATCTAAAAGGCATCTTATACTGAATCACTCCATCCCAAACCACAAAAACCAACCTCATCCCAAAATTAATCAACTAGCCTTTTTGTCTTGGGATGACTTGGGTGGGCTTACAACCAGTTTAGCTGGTTGTAATTGCAATTGTCTCTAGGGGAGTATCTATCAACCCCTCAGGTACGTGATGCCACAGCACTTTTCTGCACACTTGCATCCCACACACAGTGCCTTCCTGAAAACATGGGCTTACAACCCCATAAATTGCTCCCTCGTAATTCACCTAGCAATTTTAAAATGCATATCTGATTGTTCACTCCTCCGTTAGCTTACGTGGAGTAACTCCAACCACGTTTATTGTGACATATTGCCAAGGAAGTAGAGCCAGGGTTCCAGTTTAGTTCATTGGGTCCACACAACCAGAATTGCCCAGGGAGATGCAGAACATTCAGTTCCTTCCTGAAGACAGAACCTGGGATTTTTAGGAAGCGTCATTCAAGCCACTGTGATCTAACATTCTATGAACCAAACTGCAGCACTATGCAGTTTTGCTGCATGGTTTAAAAACAGTGAAAAATTGCTGTTAAGTAAGAACTTGGTCCCTGAAGTTTAAGAGCAGTTATCAAGATCTAAACATAGTAAGAGTGACATAGTTCAGATGCTTTCAAATCAAACCTGTAATCATAGCCAAGAACTCAAGTGCATAATAATTGTGTAACAGTAAACAACTTGCCAGGACAATGCAATTGCTTTGGTCACTTGCCTAAATCTGTAAGGGGGTGGTGGAATCAAAATAAAGGGCCAATTAGCTTCTGTTAATTATCACAACCCTACCTGAACTGAGTATATGCTTATTGTTAAGATTGTTTCCCCTAACATTTGGCACCCTGTAAACGGATTACAACACCCATTATCCTTACAGATAGGAGCTGTAGCCCACCACACACAAGATGCAACACCTTGATTCTAGGAGAGCTGCAGAGATCTCGGTTGCACTAGGCACTAGCTTGCATCTTGCACTGCAACATTTTTTCAGCGCCGCTCCAGAAGTCTGCAATAGTCTTTACTATTTAGAGTAAAGCTTAATGCGCAGAGTTACCTTGGAGCCGATCTACTGAGCCAGATCATTCGGGGGAGGGGAAACCCTCCCAGAAAAGGTGCGCTGATGAAGGGATTTGGAGGCATCGCTCAAGGCAGGATACGGTCTGCCCGGAAACGCAGGCTGGGTTCGCACGTCGCGCTAAGCCAGGGTTTACTTAACCACCATTTACTGAATAAACCCAACTGGCTACATTCACACAAAACAGGAAAGCGATCCTAAACAACCACATGAGGGCTGGGCGCGACACGCGATCGTAGCCGTGTTCTGACACTCCAGGGAGCTGTCAAACGCCCGGGGGGTGGGAAGCTTTCAGCTTCTTTGCGGAGTTACTGAACCGCTCCTTCCCTGCGAGCAAAGCAACTTCGGGGTGAAAGGGCCGGGATCTGCTCCTCCCGTCCCAACCTCTTACCCCGGGGGAACCCTGGAGGGGGCACTCAGCCCCCTGCCCTGCAGCTGGAGCCCGTCCATTATTCCGCCCTTCCCAACACTGCGTGCGCCTCTTATCTCCGCTAGCCAAAGCCTGCCAGGAAAGCCACTCGCCCTTACCAGAAAGTCTTGGCGTTTGTAAACACACTCGCGCACAAACTCGGGTCTGCGCATCGGCAGAGTCAACCCAGGCAGCGTGCGTGCTCTTGGCTGTTCCCGAGCGGCGAGAAGAGAAGTGGAGGGGCAGTCCCGGAGCAACTCTTGCCCGAACAAGCCAGCATCCTTACCAAGCACGCTTGGAAACGGGGATTCCCTTTCGGAGAAGCCTAGCCAGCCTCCCTCGCGCAGGACCAGGGCGAGCTGCTCCCCCTCCTCCTCTCCAGAGATCTGTCAAGGCAGAAGTTCGACTCGGAGGAAGTTGCTTCCTGCAAACTTTTTCCGCGACGCTTCCACGCGGAGCAGCGGAGCCCTCCGCCGCCTCCTTGTTTGCCTCTGTCGGGGCGGGGGGCACTGGACAGGGAAACGCCAGCGCTTTGATGCTCAGTTGACGCTCCAGTCCCGGGGACGTCCGGGGCAAGCGTCAAAAAAGACGCACCAAATTGCTGTGCCCGGACTCCTCGGTTAACCCCCTCGTGCTAGGAAAGAAACATCCCCAGCAGGGGACTCGCGCACGGGCCCATCAATCAGAGTGGCGCAGGCCTCCTATTGGGCGGAGGGCGGGGCTTGGGCGATGATGGACACTAAGGGCCCTTGTCAAAGGAAACTCCTCCTTCCTCTCTCTCGGCTCCGGGTTCTTTGCTTCCTTAGATGAGTCGGAGCGCGCGATGCGAAGGGGGAGCTGGTTCCCTTGCGGCCGCAGCGAGGGTCGGTTGGCCGGATCCGGTTAGGCGAAAACGTGCGTTTCCTCGGAAGACAAAACTTCCAGCTTTTGATAAATTTCGGCTGCAGTTCAGTTTGCCAGCTATCTAGATGGCTTGAATACGGTACTTCACACTATGCCACTTTTTAGAACTGGCAAGCCAAATTTAGTTTTCTCCTAGTTCAGACATTACTGAGGTCAACGTTAGCAGGGCGTATTAAAAACAACAACCGTCCCCGACCAAAACCCCCTTTTTAGCGTTAATCGAATTGATTGGATTTTTTCGCATTCCCCTGGTATTTGACTCTCGTTTAACTTTTTTTTCCCCGCTTTACGTGGCACGTCTAAACCTGCCAATTGAAGATACGAGTATGCATCTGATGAAGTAGACTTCTACTACTGCCAGCCATAGTAACTAATGGCCGAGCTGCTTGGGGATAATAGGAGTTAGAGTCCAACGTGTTTGGAGAGCACCTGGTTGGGGATGTTCATCGTAAATGTCTAATTTAAAAAACGTAGCAAGTTTCTGGAGTGTTTTAGTTGCAACCCATTAGTACAGTCACCCCTGGAAATCATTTTTGTTTCTGTGCCTTTAACACTCCCCTAAAAGAAACTCATCAGCTTTCCAACTGTTCCTGACATTGGAATTTAAAACGTCTTCGGTTGAGCTGGATCATGCCTGTGCAGCACAAGATTATGTATGTTTACTGAAGATTAAATTTCAGTCTATTCAACAGCACTTGCTCGGAAGTGTGCTGGAGGGATTGCTGATTTAACGTCAACATCAGGGGTTCTGCAGGATTGAAAAGGATTGTCATTCCAGCAAAGTTGTGCAAGTTTTCTTTTCCAAACAGGAACTACATACAACTAAATATTCAAACCATGAACAGATGGATTTTATATGAATGTGCAGAGTTAAGACAGCAAGCATTTATGAAGTGGTTAATTTCTCTGTATTCTGACACACACACACACACACACACACACACTAAAATTATGAAACTCTTACCTAATGAGAAGACGGTTGATGGGTGTCTTCAAATGCAAATGGAGCCCCAAAATTGAGTCCTCTAGGATGGATTGCATACTTTTAATTGCATTTGGGCTCCCCCCCCCCATTAGTGAAACAAGGATAAACAAGATCACTAAGGGCTGATTTGCCACCAGAAAGCCTCACCTGATTCATTGCCGTCCGGAGGCGAACAAGGCTTCCTTTAGGTTTGCCACCACTAAGGTCCCCTCAAAGCGTGGGTCTAGCTATGTCTGAGTAAACAATGTGCTCTACAAACAGCATTTGGAAACTCATAGTGGCACAAAGGGAGGAGGAGGAGGAAGGTGTGAAAAGAGTACTGTAGAGCAGCCCCTTGTTTCTCTCTGTTCCAAATGTTCGCTGCTGGATTCCACACCCACAACCCTTCAAAATGTTCTGTTGCAACCCTGCTAGTTAGTCAGCTAGTTCGAATTCAGAGATGATGAATGGACTGCGCAACTTCAGACTTGATCAAATGTCATCCAGAAGAGGATCACATTTTTGGACACTTCCCTGGGTAAATACTACCGCAACTAGCAGTTGGTAAAGTAAGTTGTATATAACATTTTCCCTTGACACGCTGCTTTTTATTTGCAAAAAGGGATGAGATTTATTTAGTTGGCCAAACGGGGCAGGGAACAGACAACATTCCAACCCCACAGTATGAACTGAAATAAAACACTGTCGCCTAATCGTCCTGCTCTGCAGACCAAGACCTCAAGTAGCACTCTGTGCATGAGTTGAAAGTAAACCCTACCGAGTTCAGGTGGTCTGTTAGGCTGTGTTGGTACAACCCTTTGAAGGTTAACTTATTCATGGTTGACCAACTGGGGTGTTAACAGGGTCCCTTGTACTTCCTGCTGCTGATACACCATTTTAAGGTACATATCAGGAGACAATCTCCAAATGAGTGGATCTTAAATATTTCAGGCCCATATCAGTCTCTCTCTTATAGTACCAGATAGTTTTGAGGACAGGGTGAAATATTCTCAGTGCACCTCATAGTTAAATAAGCAAGCGTTTGTCCAGTGACAAACTACGAACTTACAAACATTCTAGCCATGTTTCTGTTTTCAGAACACACATACAGAAAAGTAATGTGAAAAAATAAGTCCTTATTCTCAGGGGCAGCTTATTCTCCTTTTTTCCCCCTGGTATTCATACCTTTCCTATTTTGTTTAAGTGATACAGTATATAACAATGAATGTCAACTTGTAAATGCTAAAATTGCTTTTGACCGAAACCTGCTCGAAAGACCTGCTCTGCTTTTTGTTCTGCCCTACCCGTTTCCCTGTTTGTGGCAGATGGGTGGCTTTGACCAGTCAGTACTAAGCAGTTCTCCCCAGAAGGAACACGTCACACCACAATAAATGCTTGGTTTTAGGCTTAATATGATTAAGATTATTACAATTGTTGTATTATTAATTATAATGGCAGAAAATTTATATGCTTTTTAGTTTGATTTTTATTATAGTAGACAGAAATGTATAGAATAGTAATAGGAAGGAAATAATTAAACAAATGTTATCTTTGGGGGGAAGTTGATTAGGAGAGAGAGAGAGAGATTAATTTTTCTTTTAATATAAGGGGATGGAGCAACTGTACCTAGTGATTTTTATAATGTGCCAATGGAATGATTTATAGAAATAATGTGATTTTGGTTTAATATTGAGTAAGGGATTGATTATGGAAATTGCTGTATATTTTTGTTGTTGAAAGTTGGAAGTCACCCCTTCGTGTAATTGTAAAATGTTTTCTCTTGTGTTTTCACACTTTTTTAGTTTTTTTCTTTTTTGTAGTTTTTATCTTTGTCTTAAATCTAATTAATTTCTTATTAAAAAAAAAAGTCACACCCCAAGCAAAACTTCCTTGGCACTTGCCCAGGTAGAGAACTTCAGGATGGACCTGCACACAAATTGTAACTGTAGAAGGAACACACAACACTAAATGAGCATTGAAAAAGAAGTTATTTTGAAACAGTGATCATCACCAATACCCTCAAAGTCAAGTAAGAATACAAGCCAAATTCTTTCTTTCTTTTTTTTAATAAAGGGGGTGTCTTCTGTAGTTAATCATTTCCAAGCTGACTCATGTTAAGAGAATGACTCACTGTATTTTGCAACAATGAAGGAGCATGCTGGTCAAGAGTGATGCTGTCTTGCAGTAGGAAGTTTCACTGCCAAGCAGATTCCCAGAATGGGTTCATTTTTTTTCCTCCTAGCAAATTAAGTTCGAAGCCTGTTCTTAACTTGTACAGCCACATTTTGTGACAACATATTAAGAAGCAAAACCTGCCCAATTTATTATATAGAAATTAACCTTTCCTCTGTGTTACATAACTCCACTCCAAACAGACAAGGCACTCTTAGCCACAGAATGCAAATCTTGTGATAGATAGATAGTAGATAGGCCCCCGCGCACACATGTGCCTTCAGGTTTTCCTTTTGTGTTCATAGGAGTTGCAGGGAAGTAAAATGACATCGTTTTCTCCTTTCCCACAGCCCTCATTCAAATTGGGGGCTCTGCAACAAACTTTATGAAAATATAGTTTATGTCAAGAGCTCCAACGTAAGAAGTGGCTTGCACATCATGCTCAGTCACGATATGGCCATAGCTGGCTGGCATCATATAACAACGTAAACTATAAATTGTAGTTCACAAACCATAATCCAAGTACTTGGATCCTTTCCTGGATCGAGATGCCCTCCGAACAGTCACTCATGCCCTGGTCATCTCCCATATAGACTATTGCAATGCGCTCTACATGGGGCTACCCTTGAGGAGTATCCAGAAGCTTCATCTGGTCCAAAATGCGGCCGCATGGGCAGTTATTGGTGCCTCAAGATCGGCACATGTGACACCACTGGGTACCGGTTTGCTTCCGGGTCCAATTCAAGGTGTTAGTTATCACTTTTAAAGCCCTACATGGCATGGGGCCAGGTTACCTGAGAGACCGTCATCCCTATAACATCAACCCATCCCACCCGGTCATGCAGAGGGGGCATGCTACGGACTCCGTCGACAAGAGAATTTCCTTTGGCGGGGTCCAGGAGGCGGGCCTTCTCTGCAGTGGTGCCCGCCCTTTGGAACATTCTGTCCCTGAAGGTGAGGTGGGTCCCTTCGCTCCCAGCCTTCTGGAAGAATCTGAAGACATGGCTCTGCCGCCTTGCCTGGGATGGGAAGGGCAATAGTTCTTCCTGGGGGTGGCTGGTGCCATAGTTCCCTCCCTATTGAATGAGATCTTATCGTCACTTGGATTTTATATCTATTTATTCTCTATTTATATTGGTCGTTTTATTGATTGTAATTTTATGCTTGTATGGTTTTAATTGTTAACTTTATTGTAAACCACCCAGAGTCCCCCTTTGGGGGAGATGGGCAGTGATAGAAATTTGAAAAATAAATAAATAATGATTGAGTGTCAAGTCCTGTGAGTGGCAATCTCAGGAAACAGCCACTTGGATTTCTGGAAAGATCTTTATAGATAGTGGTGTAAAGAAATGATACCTTCAAAGCCTACCAAAGTAATTCTCCCACACAACTTATACCTAGTGTAATTAAGGCAGAGTTATTCTGAGACTCCAGCATCTCTTGTGTAATGGCGCTGTTTCCTCCTTAGCTGTCTTGCTGCCCCCTCAGTCTGTTAGGCATTCCATAACACTGAGTTCACAAAATGTACTAAGCTAAAACCAAGCAACAGCAATGTAGAGACATTATAGTTTAGCATGTGTTGTAGAACGTAGGCCAAAAAGTACTTGGATCAAGTTTCCACTTAGTGGAAGGCATCAGAGCTGGGGAAGCCCATTGTTAAGGAGATGGAATGTTGAGGTCCTGAGGCTGATGGGAGGTGGAACAGTTGGGGCTTCTCTATGTCGCAATTCCCTTGTTGGGCTGCCCTTGGACTGTGCTGTGAGCTGGTGAGGAGGCTTCTCTTCTTTAGTATGATGGGATTGCAGGGGGCTTTGTCTGGGCAGGGAGGGTCAATTTGGGTCTGATGGGATTAAGCAAAGAGATTAGCTGAGTTTGACCCTCCTGAGGTCTAAAAGATGGGGGGGAGGGGTGTTCAGACTCCATTTTGTTTGTTAGATTTGTTTTCTCCACTATACAGCTACCTCACAATAACTTCTATTTCTAACATTTTCTAACCATTGGCACAGCCCATAATTTTTATTCATCTTTTGAGAATGCAGTTGAAATAGAAGTGAACTTTACATGTACAGTATGTATAGGGTATATGACTATAAGAAGAGATCAGGTTTGTTTTCACAGCACTAAGTTTCCCCACCTGCCTTTCACAGCACTGATAGTGCTAATCCATTATATTCCAGGTTTCAGTCCATGGTCACACCCTCACGGTCTAAAACCACAGAGAGAGATATCATGCTGCCCAACCAGTTGCATCCCTGGTGCTATGTCAAAATTTTATTTACATTGTTTATTATGACAGAAAAGAAATTGCATTTTCCCCCAAAAGAGAGTAATATCCTGTTAAACTGGGGAAGGGGCCTGGGGATTCTTGCTGTCTTGTTAAAGTGGGTGTGAATGTCCTGTTTCACAATGTACATTACTCTGTCTAGCCATCTTCAGATCCCTTGGCTTTTAACATTTCAGTTAAATCCTAAGAGAAGACAGCAGCAAGGAACTCTTCTTATGGGCCTTATTTTTTATTTATTTTTTTATCAGGAAGCATAGCAAGGTGGAGAGGCTATGGAATGATGGAGGAATGGTGTACTCAAAACAACAGCAGGCATCCTCTGACCCCCAAAACAATAAAGAAATTCTCAAGCATCCCAAGAATGAGGTGGGAAAAAGAGTGTGCTTGTTCTAACAAAGGGATTTAGAAATTGTAGGAGAAATTTCAACAAGGCCCTGTTGAATTTTCAGCACAGGATCATGGTACGTTGTAGCCCCGTGCTGGATAGTTTGGCAGCTAATAAGTAATTGTGCTTGTACTTAAACAACACCCAAAAGGCAATCAGTTTGTGATAGAGTAGTTCAACAAAGTACATAGCCAAGAATGATATCAGCACAAATCCATCTAGTCTGATTCAGGATTACACTCATTATTATGGTTCTGCAGTGTTGAGAGAAATAATGTGGTATAATAGCTGAAGGGTATGGACCTCTCTTGGGTTCATTTTGGAATACCATATATACTAACTCATTCTCAGAGTCAGAATAACTACATCCTTATGTCGTCAAAGCAGCTAGTTACCCTTGAAAGTGATATCAGTAAGCTTGGAAGAATTCCAGAGTATGCAGAACTATATGAGAGAATGAAGGGAAATGGGGGAAATGGAGAAGAAACCCGAATTCAACAGGGATAAGCATAGTCAGTGGTCACAGAGTGGTGACTGTGGGAAAGGGAAGAAAATGGAGGGGAAGCGACATGGAGCATCTTGGAAGAAAGCGTCACGGATTGGCGGGCTTATCCACCAAGAGCCACACATTCCCTGCTGCAGCAAATAAAACTTGCATTTCTGTTTCTCTATGGTATTCCATCACTTCCAGTCTGTGGTACTGGGAGATCACCAAAGCAATGCTATCCCAGATTCCTGAATATGAATTTTAAAGTGAAACCATGGTGAAGATATCTCTTAGAAGATATACAGTCAAGGTAGGATTGATTCATCAAATAAGCTCAACCAGGAAAGCTGCCAGAGCTGGTGGGACACAAGTGGGGTTAATACCTGGCACATTTCTTTTATTTCTTTTAAGCTTGCTGGAACATTGTGCACTTGAAGTCTGCCATCAGAGCTCTGTCTTATCATGGCTCTGCTACTTTTAGGAGGCATACAGTAATCTCTGTCTGACAAGAGAGGTGTTGGAGAGGCAGAGAAGGGAGTTATAAAATGGTCACTTGCAGCTCCATCTGCAGATCTTAGTGTTAAAGCAGAGCTTAGCCTCTAGTCCGGATTTTTCTCTAAGGATACTCAGAAAGTTGATGTGTATTTACGTGCTAATTTGGAATACTAGTTTGTAAACTTGCCTGTAAAAGGGAGATTTGATTATAGCCGAATGTTTTTCCTTCCACAAAAGAGTCTGGTAAACAGCTGCACAGCAATCACAAAAGCCATAATCCAGAGTATATTTTTATTTAATTGTATTACTTTGATAACTTATAAAATGACTACAGGGGCTCGATATCCACCCTTCATCCATTTGGGTCAGGGCTGGGCATCTCTCTGCTTCCGGCATAGAGAACGGACTCGCTTTGTTTGTGCATGGTTGCAGAGAGGGGACGCGCAGAGGTTTGAACTTGGCGTAATCAGCCATTACTCTTCAGCAGCAGTTCCCTGTCACATGTGGAAGAAACCCAGGAAAAGATTTGAGTGTTTGTTGAGAATAAAGTCACATCTGGAAGTATTTCCATTACTTAAACACTTCACCTGGAATGTGAAAATGCACTCTCTGGAGGGGTTAAACTGCCAAGCAGCTTCCTGGCCTTGGTCTCCCTCCCTCTAGATAGGGAAGTAAGGTGGGTGGATGGGAGCCAATTCTTCCTTTCCACAAAATGCTCCAATTCTCTGGCATATGGAAGTGGAATGCAGCAAATTAACAACTTGCCCACCACTTTTGTTCCGATTATGCTTTTCCATCCATGGGTATAAAACCTGTGGGTAGGGATGGAGAGATGCAAAAGATTTTAGGATCTAGTAGAAGGTCCAAGGTTTCGTATCTTCCACCCTTCCTCTAATCGCTCTCAGATGTAAATCATTCTCTTTTGGAGATCCTCTGGAGAGAAGGAGCCATCCAACAACAAGTAATGTGTAGTTTGACCCTACATGAAATTATAATGGCACAATTGCTTTTGAGGCAATAAAGAAATTAATCATAATGCACCTAATTTCTTTCCTTTAAAAAAAATGAGAAAAGAATGAGAAAACAAAGGACAAGCCTGGAATCCTTTGGACTAAGCTAAAACTTAGCAAATGTTGATCATGTACAGCTTTAAGTTAAATAGGGCAGGATCCAGCCAATGTTAAGCCAGTTTAATTTCCACTGGTTTTATAATACAATATTTTAGCATGCATTTAACTCCATCATTTAAATCAATTGGACTTTAAAGTGCTCCATTTTAATGTTGAAAAAATATCTTGATAGGGAAGATGATTTATGGCTTGTTCTTTGAACCAAATTAAAAGGCTCAAATTATCCTACTTTGGACACATTATGCAAAGACCCAGCTCTCTGGAAAAGGCTCTAATGCTGGGAAAGGTAAAAGGAAAGAGAGGAAGAGGACGACCAGCAGCAAGGTGGATGGACTCAGTTACAGTGCACTGTTGGGAGACTTGAAAGAACAGGTTAGGGATCATCATGGAGATCTATCTTTGTGGTCACTAGGAGTCAAAAATGACTTGATGGCACATAATCAATCAATCTTTGAACCAATGATTATGGTTTGTAAATGATACTTTATGGCTTAGCATGTTGTGTGAAATATGGTTTATTCATGAAATAACCATGGCTTAATATATGAACGCAATCATTCAGTTCAGAATGCACCTTCCCGATATGTATTATATTACAAAAATAAAGGTATCATAGGTGAGCTCTAGCTTTTAACAAAATTATAACTATATTCTATTTTCAAGATCTTAGAAAGAGGCGTATGCTGAATCGTATTATTAGTACATTTATAAATCACTTACAGTTTTCCAGTCAGTGTATAGGGAAAACACATTTCCTACCGATACATTTACAGTCAAATAGGTGTGATATAAAAGCAGCAGGAATGATGGGGCACAAGCAAATTTAGGCACAAGTTCCTGATTGCATCACATAGTTTTGGCTGGGCCTGTTGAGTAAATTAATATAAAGTAAACTATAAAATAGAAGTCCACAAGCTCAGCTTCCAAAATCCTTAGGTGTTGCTTCCATAGACCTCTAAATTTTGTCACCAAATATAATGTTTAATATGACAGAAGTGTGGAGGTTCGAATCCCTAGCCCCGCATGACGGAGTGAGCTCCCGCACTAGCCCCAGCTCTTGCCAACCTAGCAATTCGAAAGCATGCAAAAGCAGGTAGATAAATAGGTACCACTTCAGTGGGAAGGTAACAGCGTTCCGCACATGTCACGCCGGCCACATGACCGTGGAAGCGTCTTCGGACAACGCTGGTTCTTCGGCTAACAAACGGAGATGAGCACCATCCCCTAGAGTCGGACACGACTGCACAACTGTGCGGGGGGAACCTTTACTTTTCATGACAGAAGGGGAATGATCATTAAATACATGACCAAGGAGGGATTGTACTAACTCAGAGCTTTCCAAACTTTTCATGTTGGTGACACACTTTTTAGACATGCATCATTTCGCTACACACTCTTACAGCAGGGCATCATTTTGCAACACACTCTTACAGCAGGGCACAAGGCAGGCACTAGGACCTGCACAGAATCCTGGCAGGGCAGGTTTGGAGGCAGCAGGGCACAGGGCAGGCACTAGGACCTGCGCGGAATCCTGGCAGGGCTCGGAGGCAGCAGCAGCTGCGACACACCCAGACACTGCAGCTGACACACTAACGTGTCCCGACACACAGTTTGGGAAGCTCTGTACTAACTAGATTTCATTTCAGTTAGATTTCAGTGTAAATACAATCACATCAAATTCACTTTTGGGCCTGTCCCCATCCACTCCTTTCCAGAGTGTCACTCAGAGGCTAAGTTATGCAGCCACATTGTAAAACTTGGTATAAATCGCACAATGGCTGGATTCAGCTAGCACCTTAAGCAAAAACCAAACAAACCATGTTGTGGCTTGGTACAATGTATAAACTCAGTTATAGTGCAGTAGCTAAGTTACTTCTTAGCTTCTTCACCCCGGTGTCCTTCAGAACTTCACTATAATCCGTCACTCTTCCAACTGGGTGCCTGGGGCTCATGGGAGTCAGTCGCACATCTATTGCTGTGCTACTGAAAGAATTTAGCAAAAGTTCTACCTTCTTTTATTATATTGGTATGGAAGAGAGATATCACAGACAAGTTATAAATTAAACGCTCTCTGGAAGTACTGAGCACATTCTGAAACTGGCACACTTCTCAAGTTCACCTTTAACTAATGAGTCTGTTCTCTACTGAGCCTGCCATAAATGTCATAAGTGCAAATAATGGAGAATACTTTAGAATGCCACTATTTCTAGGCCACGTGTAACAAGACAGAGTCACAATTGCCTTCTTTCATATATTACTTTTTCCTTAAATGTCAGGGAACACTTTACACATTAGAAGAAATGGGGTGGGGGTGGGGGGAGAGAGAACAAAATCCGAGAGGCAGATTTACATTCTCATCGCTACTAATCATAAAAAACATAAATGAGTTCCATAATTGAGCAATAGCAGCAGAGAAGAGCCATTCCCTATAGAATTAATCATGAAAGAGTAGCCTGAAGAAAGCCAAGACAGAACTCTGTATAATTTTGTACTGTGAAAAGTCAAAATCAGACAAGGTTCTAATCAAAAAGAATGACTTTGGCTCTGATGCTGTGTTTTGAACACATATATTAAACACATGGAAAAGGAATCATAGTTGGAGATTTACATGGATAGCTGATCTGTAAAAATCAGCATTCTATGTATTATTTGGAGTGCAATGCAGAGTCTCCGCAGGCGGGGGTCAAAAAAGTTGAAGATGGTGGCTGCAATTGTGTGATCTAAGCCCCAAACTTTTTTTTACATGTGTTGCATGAGGCACACATATTACAAAGGGTGGGGCTTCAATTACATGGCTACAACCACCATCTTGATTTTTTTTGACTTCCCCATGCCCCCCCCAGGGCAGTTTATTTATTTATTTATTTATTTATTATTGTATTTATACCCCGCCTATCCCCTCCCTAAGCGGAGGGCTCTAGGCGGCTTACATTCATATCATACATATTATATTATACAGCATATATATTACCCGCGCGTTAGGGAGGGGGTGAGGGAACCGGCTCTTCATCCGCAGGTCGGACTACATGTCCCAGGAACCTTTGCTTCTGAGCCGGCTGCTGACGTCCAGGAAGTTGTTATTTCGGGATCCGCCGTCCTCTGCCGTCCTCCGCCGCCATCTACGGGAACCAGCTCTTCTTGGTCCGAGGGCGACCCTCCGAAAAGGACGCCAGCAAATTGGCCCACGTAAGTGGTCCCCATTCATCTACTTGCCAATGGCTTTCGGTCTGCTGGGTGGGCAGAAGCTGGGGCTAGTGACGGGAGCTCGCCCCGCCATGCGGATTCGAACTGCCAACCTTATGGTCGGCAGACTAACGGCTCAGCGGTTTAACCCGCTGAGCCACCGCGCCCCATTATAATTCTAGGTTAATTTATAAAAGAAGCAGTGGGCAATCTGCCGCCTTTAACTGACATGAGACTTTGCAACTTGTGTTTCTCAGCATGCAGAACACTAAGCTGAAATTTAGTAACAAAATAATTTGGGGGGGGAGGTTGGTTATACAGGTGGTCCTCGCTCAATGACCATTCATTCAGCGACCATTCAAACTTGCCACTGCACTAAACAAGTGGTAGTTACGACCCATCCTCAAAGTTCCAGCCATTGCAGCACCCCTACAATCACGTGATTGCAATCTGGGTACCCGGCAACTGAATTTCTGACTGTCACAGCGTCCTAGGATCACATGATTACAATTTGCAACCTTCCCTGCCAGCTTCCCACAAGCAAAGTCAATGGGGAAGCCAGCAGGAAGTCAGAAGTGGCTATCATGTGAGGTCCTCACTTAATGACGATAACCAGGGACTGCCAGAACTGCTGTTGCTAAGTGGTGCAGTCATGTGATATGCTTTATGATTGTATTGCTTAGCGATGGAAATTCTGGACTCAATTACCATCATTAAACGAGGACTACCTTTACTAGGATAAGATACATGAACCCTTGCATCTTAACCTTAAATCCCCTAATACTGTAGCCTTCAAAACAATCAAGCAAACAAAAAGCCTGACTTTTTTCTGTCCTGGTGATCCAGTGACATCACTACATTACCAGACAGGCCCCCTGCAGTCTTCAGCGCCCGTAAGAATCATCTTTAAGGCTTCTGGGGGAGGTATGGCGAACTGAATATGGCTCTGCAAAAGTGGAGCCAATGACCACGGCAAAGACCAAGGAACCGGTGAGTAGACCAGCTCCTTGGAAGCTCTCTGGATAAGGAGAGGACAGGAGATTGCCCACATGTGCTCCAGACAGCTGCTCCTCATGAGGAGACCACAGGACAGTGGTTTTCCATGAGTTTGAGTGCCAGGAGATGACGGGATTAGCCATCTTGCTCGCAACCGCAGCAGAGACTTTTAAAGGACACTAAGTTCGCAAACCTCAGTTTCTAATCACTTTCAGAAATTGCTCATTAACTACTTCTAAGCTATTAGAGACCTTCGGAATGACAAGTTTGAAAACAGCAGGTGAGTCTGCCTTTAATCCTGAACAAAAAAAACCTCTAATTATAAACTTAAGAATTTAAAGAATCTGAAATAAACAACAAAAAGCTAAATAAGATTTTGATCTTAGAAAGTTATAAACGGACTAAGGATCCAGATAAAATTGGAATATTGAAACCTTTACAATAAGATTTTGGAATTATAAAGTGTAAACAGCTTCTCGTGGGACATAGATCCTGTTTTGGTTTTTACAAGACAACATAGATAAATAATTTCATGATTTCAAATATTGGACCAGAGCTTTCCAAACTGTGTGTCATGACACGTTAGTGTGTCGGCTGTAGTGTCTGGGTGTGTCACGGCTGCTGCTGCCTCCGAGCCCTGCCAGGATTCCATGCAGGTCCTAGTGCCTGCCTTGTGCCTTGCTGCCTCCAAACCTGCTGTGATTCCACGCAGGTCCTAGTGCCTGCCTTGTGCCCTGCTGTAAGAGTGTGTTGCGAAATGATGCATGTCTAAAAAGTGTGTCACCAACATGAAAAGTTTGGGAAGCTCTGTTCTAAAGCTTTTTCTAAGAGGACTCAATATCACATCAAAGGCCACCAAAGCAGCAAATAAGTGGGATTTTTTTTTTTTTTTTTTTTGCTGCACATGTATCCCCTTTTAGAGCAGAGCTTTCCAAACTGTGTGTCGGGACATGTTAGTGTGTCGACTGCAGTGTCTGGGTGTGTCGCGGCTGCTGCTGCCTCCTGGCTTCCGCGCAGGTCCTAGTGCCTGCCTTGTGCCTTGCTGCCTCCAAACCTGCCCTGCCAGGATTCCGCGCAGGTCCTAGTGCCTGCCTTGTGCCTTGCTGCCTCCAAACCTGCCCTGCCAGGATTCCGCGCAGGTCCTAGTGCCTGCCTTGTGCCTTGCTGCCTCCAAACCTGCCCTGCCAGGATTCCGCGCAGGTCCTAGTGCCTGCCTTGTGCCCTGCTGCCTCCAAACCTGCCCTGCCAGGATTCCGCGCAGGTCCTAGTGCCTGCCTTGTGCCTTGCTGTAAGAGTGTGTTGCGAAATGATGCATGTCTAAAAAGTGTGTCACCAACATGAAAAGTTTGGGAAGCTCTGTTCTAAAGCTTTTTCTAAGAGGACTCAATATCACATCAAAGGCCACCAAAGCAGCAAATAAGTGGGATTTTTTTTTTTTTTTTTTTTGCTGCACATGTATCCCCTTTTAGAGCAGAGCTTTCCAAACTGTGTGTCGGGACATGTTAGTGTGTCGACTGCAGTGTCTGGGTGTGTCGCGGCTGCTGCTGCCTCCTGGCTTCCGCGCAGGTCCTAGTGCCTGCCTTGTGCCTTGCTGCCTCCAAACCTGCCCTGCCAGGATTCCGCGCAGGTCCTAGTGCCTGCCTTGTGCCTTGCTGCCTCCAAACCTGCCCTGCCAGGATTCCGCGCAGGTCCTAGTGCCTGCCTTGTGCCTTGCTGCCTCCAAACCTGCCCTGCCAGGATTCCGCGCAGGTCCTAGTGCCTGCCTTGTGCCCTGCTGCCTCCAAACCTGCCCTGCCAGGATTCCGCGCAGGTCCTAGTGCCTGCCTTGTGCCTTGCTGCCTCCAAACCTGCCCTGCCAGGATTCCGCGCAGGTCCTAGTGCCTGCCTTGTGCCTTGCTGCCTCCAAACCTGCCCTGCCAGGATTCCGCGCAGGTCCTAGTGCCTGCCTTGTGCCTTGCTGCCTCCAAACCTGCCCTGCCAGGATTCCGCGCAGGTCCTAGTGCCTGCCTTGTGCCTTGCTGCCTCCAAACCTGCCCTGCCAGGATTCTGCGCAGGTCCTAGTGCCTGCCTTGTGCCCTGCTGTAAGAGTGTGTCGCGAAATGATGCATGTCTAAAAAGTGTGTCACCAACATGAAAAGTTTGGAAAGCTCTGTATTGGACACTAGAGGGGACTAAAGATTTTAGGTAGAGGAAAGATATACAGGCCTGCAAGATGTTTATGATAATAAAAATACTGAAGGAGACTTTTGAAGAATGAAATCAGGAAATAGTAGCCACAATATCAACAATGTCAGTAATGATGTCTGCTTATATGGATAGACTATGTCCAAAAGATGTTATTGAAGAAATGTCAGATATTGAACAAATTTTATCTGACAAGATAGAGATGGTATTGAAAGTGGATTTACAACTGACAGGCTACAAGAATGAAATAGAAAAAGATGCTACGCTGAACATACAAAAGAAACTGGCTGATGTCTTAATAATTAAAAGGGATATACAAATAACAAACCAAGAGAGTGACCTGGATAATTTTCCTAAATTAGATTTACAAAAGAGGCTTGTTAAAGCTTTGAAGAATTTTGTGAGAAGGGACAAAGAAGAAATGAAGAGAAATCAAATCCTAAGACAATATTTGAAAGAACTAAAGATTAAGATTGTTAAAAGTAAAAGGAAGGAATATAAGTTGATTAATTTGTTCAAGATTAAAGTAAAATACGTTGTTACTTCTGGCTACCCTTTTTGGACTTTCTGCTGACACCAGGACTGAAAAGATGTTTTATGGATTTGTTTATAGATAAGAGATGGGATGTGTGATGAAGAGATAAATGTTTGTAACTTTAGAGAGGGTGAAGAGTTACTAAATTCGTTTATACTTGTGATGAAGGTTGGAAGTCACTTTTTTATATATTTCTTTTCTTTTTCTCTATTATATTTTTACTTTTCTCTTACTTCTCTTTTTCTTTTATTTCTTTTTCCTTCCACTTTTTGCTCCTCTCTATTTTATTTTCTTTCTTTGAGTATGGTTTGTATTGGATTTTACTATTATAATCAAAATTCTTAATAAAAATTATATTCAAAAAAAGGAAAGAGAAAAAAAAAGGATAATCTTTAATAGTGTAGCCCCAAGGCCAACTCAGGATGCCTGTCCCTGTCCTTAAGTTTAATTTAATGATCCTATAAATTTGCTGCTAAATGTTTAATTGGTTAATTAGTGTGCTTGCAAGTTAATAGCATGTCATTTTTTAAATGGGTATTTTGTTTCTAGAGTGCGTGTTTTGCTCCTTAAAATGACAAGTGGTGCTAATAATCACAATTTCTGGCTCTGGAATAACTGGCTCTCCAGTAAATAGGGTGTATTTGATGCCTTTTTAGCATGTTCAAGAAGAAGCAACATTTTCCGATTTTGAAACTTTCTCTTCATGTGATTTTTTGAAACAAGCCCAAGAAGGTACTTTGGATTCATAAATGGAAATGTCTAGGACTAGCCCAGGATCCGAAGCAAATAGGTCTAGGTGCTCAGGCATTCCGCCCAATTTAAATTTAGGTTATTGTCATGGCTCCCTGGTTATAAAATAGTCCTCTGTCTTCCGTCACAGAGACAACACACTGCCTACTAAGATGAAAGACAAGGAAATCCCACCCCACCCCAGTTCAATCTTTCCCAGTCTAATATCTCTACATCCATCTGACTGCAATAGCCATGCTGGCTGGGAATGATGGGTATTAAAACCAAACATTTCTAGAGGTCCTCTTTTGGAGAAACTTGCTCTAGATCAATGGAATAGGTGTTTATATGTACCTATCAAATACACACAACTCTGCTTTTTTAGAACATCATTTTTCTCAAGGTGGGTTTTATGATAAAAATCCGTCAACCAGCTCTGTTATCAAATCAAAGCAAATTATAGCACAACATACATTCATTTGAATAGATACATAACATATGGCACTTTTATTCCAAGTAGTCCACTGATGACTCATATCAATTGTGCAAAAATATATATATACCCAGCACAAAGACATTTTGTTCAGCTATTTTTAACTTGGTTTGTTCGTAGGTGAGAAGTACTTGTTGACATTTCTGTGAAGGGTGTGAAATAAATGTAAGTGCTCCTTGAACTATTCCATTAGACTACTTTAAAGCAAAATATATGAAATATTTGCAACAACCAAAATAAATTCAGCTATGAGATAACACTTGTAATGATAAAAGTGGTCTCCAAACATGAGGACCATATATGTGACAAAAGAATTCTTGTAGCTTGTACAAGGGTGTCATGGCCTCATCTGAGGAACATTCCTCAGAGGAAGAACACACATCAGGCAATCCCACCAAGCCCTTTTCAACAATCAGAGAAGACCCTAACATACCCTAGTCCCAACCTAGGACTAGGGCAGCCATATATGATCAACCAGAGGATGACAGCAGAGAGATTAATTTTATTGCCTATAGATGCTAGCTCTACACAGGACCCTTTCACTAGGATTCTGATCCATACTTACTAGTGCAGCCACCCAGTCCATGTGAACAATTCCACCAGAAATGGAATAGCAGAAGGTGATAGGAGGATCACCTTGGGAATGATGGTCAAGAGTAGGATGATACATCTGGCTGTTCTTCCAGCTACATTCAGCTTAAAAGAATACCTGCTGATAAGGTGAGTAGCTATCACCTTTAGTACAGTTTTCCCCAACCTGGCCACCCTCCAGATATGTGAATTAACTCCTGGAATCCTCAGTAACAGCCACAATGGTTGCTAAATTCTAGAATTGGTCCACACATTTGAAGAATGCCCAGGCTAGTGAAAACTGCTGTAGTACTGCCTACTATTTGTGGTTATTCTTGTTTCCTAAACCCTAATGGACCTTCGTGGCATACTGGCTCTTTACTGCCTAGACGAGTGTTTTTCAACCTTGGCAACATTAAGATGTGTGGACTTCCCCAACATGCTGGCTGGGGAATTCTGGGAGTTGAAGTCCACACATCTTAAAGTTGTCAAGGTTGAAAAATACTGGCCTAGACTCTGACCTTTCCTCTCTTGTTTTACACTCTGGAAACTTAACAGCAATCAGTCTAGTTTAGCTTTTGACTTCTGGATCAACTTACTGAACACTCTTCTTTATATCTCTCTGGCTGTGAGTAATCCTTTTTGGAATTAGATCTTGGATTGTACCACAATGCCTTTTCCAATTCCTGATCCAGGAGAGGACAAATGGATTGTTCTACTAATATATGCTAGAGAAGAGGTGGGGAACCTGTGGCCCTCCAGATGCTGCTGAATTATTACTCTCAGTACCCTTCATCATCACCTGGAGCCGCTTGGATTTGTAATTCAACAATATCCAGAGAGGCCTTTTGCAATTCAACGCAACCTAATTCTTCCCAGCAATATTTTCATCTACTTGATGCATTTTCTATTGGTCTTGTGATGATGTAATGCTCTGCTCCTCAAGCCCAGTTAAACCAGCTCTCTGAAGGGTTTTCAGGAGCTGAGGAATAAAAGAGAGATTACACCTGGGACAAAGTACACCAATGGTTATTGCTATTATTGAATGTTGATTTTTAATTATACATTTTGTTATTATTTATTATTTTGTTATTGGCATTATTGTTATACTGTATAAGTTGGTTCTGTAAGCTACTTAAAGTCTGTGGAATGGAGTGGCAAACAAGTACCTATGGTAGAGAAAGAGAGATAAATAGGACTACCCAGAACTGGGTATAAAAATCAGATTGATCAGTAGATGTCAACAAATAGATGTAGAAAACACCAACCCTTTGCTACCATCTTGTGGTTGTCTATCGGTTGGCAAGTGTGGCATAGGTTGGTCGTGAGTGTTCCATTGCTGTGTAGCATTTTGGAAGCTCCAATACTGATTAGAAGGATTTGTTTTAAAGAACTATGCAGATGTGTGTGTGTTTATACACACACACACATCTTTCTTATAAAGTTGAAAATAAACACATTCATCTGCATCTTCCACTTGGGGAAAATGTCTGGGAAACAGAATTGTGCATAGCATTCCAGACCTGCTCTCTGATCACTAGAAACCCCACCCAGCTTGGGCTGAATTTGAATCTGATATTGCACACATTTGTTATGCTTTTGAAAAAAGTTATAAATAACAGATTGGCAACAGCTTGGGCCACTTCCAATTCTCTACACGATATCTATTTATCCATAGGGTGGGACTGTCCCATGGAACTTGCTGCACCACCTCCACTAAATGACTTCAAATGCCATTTGTTTCTATCTAAAATTCTATGCACAAAAGGTTAAAAGTTCTGCTGCGCTGATTAATGCCTTATGTTGTATATTTATTTTTCCAGTGAATCTATGCAAGTTCATCATCCTGGGGATTATGACTTCCTTCTCTTACAGGCTGATTATTAACTCTAAAAGGGTATAGTTAAAAAAAAGGCATCATTGCAGCTTTTGCTATTATTTGCAGAAGCTGTTGGGAATCATAATGCAACTATATACAGTATTTAATAGGACCCATTTGAATGCTTGATGGTAGACATCAACATGTTATTCAGTTTGGTTCATTTTACTCTGATTACAGCTGGATAATATTTAGACCTTAGAGGGACATTAAATTTCATTTGTTCTTTATAGCCCACTACATATGGAATATAAAATTCCAAGGTTGTTGGCTAGCCTGGGAAGTCACAAAACATCCCAAAAGGTGTTTTCATAACACTACCCAGAAAATGGCAGGATGCAGTGAGCTACAGTTGAGCCCAACTTTACCTTTTTAGTGGCAGGCATAAAAGAACATTACTATGCATTTTGGTTTAAACAATTCATAAGGAATTAAAGGTTAATTTAGTCCTAAACAATTATACTTTAGGCTATAATTCTAAGCATCCTTACTAGGAAGCAAGATCTGTGCGATTTACTCTGAGTAGTATTTAGAGAGTTGAAGTATAAACTAAGGGTCACATTTGATTAAGCAAGTTGATCTGTCAGTTTCATGAATGAGAGAGAAGCTGAATCAAGGTCACAGAAAGGCTCCAATTAAAATTTTCTTCTAGCCTTTCTCTTATACCTCCAGGCACTCCATACATAGTATCTTCTGATATTTTAATATATAGCATTTAAATTAAATGAAAAACTCAGTAATGAACTTAAAGGTCTGCAAAAAAAAGTACCTTGCAATTTCAGATATTATAATGATCATGGAAACTATAAATCATATGAACAATTGCTAAAATTTAGAGCATAAATTATGAAAACTTAATATCCTTGTGGGCAGGAGTGTTCAGGGGTGGGAGGGGCAAAGAATCAAGATGGCAGCTGTGCCTGTGAGACAGAAGCTCTGTCCCTTTGTTCTATGTGTCATCAAACCGGAAAAATAAGTTTGGACTTCTAAAGACGTTTAATTAAATGAATACTCCATGCAAAACTTAATATCCTTGTGGGCAGGAGTGTTCAGAGGTGGGAGGGGCAAAGAATCAAGATGGCAGCTGTGCCTGTGAGACAGAAGCTCTGTCCCTTTGTTCCATGTGTCATCAAACTGGAAAAAAGAAAGTTTGGACTTCTAAAGACGTTTAATTAAATGAATACTCCATGCAAAAGATCGTTTGATGAACATCAATATGGAAAAAGTAATTTAGAGAAGGAAGCACAGTCTGTGATCTTATCTCCCCTTGCACTAATTCAGGAGATTCTCTTCCAAAGTTGTTTATCTGTCCTATTATGGACTCTTGTACTTGCTCTTTTTATTAAGATAGAATTTTTGTCCATACTTTTGTTTGTCAACAAATAGAAAGTTATATTAAAATAAAAAGATATAGGCCACTAGAAGCTTCTTATTTTGATTAACTTAAATAACACTGGGGAAAGTTGTAGTTCCAGAACAGCTGATGGGTCACATCTCCCAGCAAACACAACCACGTGTCCAATGCTGGAAGCCATTCAGCAACATCTGGAAGGTCACAGGTCTTCTATCCCTAGTCCAAATAATTAGAGGGTGTTTTTTTCCTTTCTCTTTTTGGATCAGCATCAAGATGGATTGTGTAAAAGAGATGCAGAAATACTGGGAGAGCTGATTCTATTGAAAAATGGGATCCAGAAAAGTATATGCAGAAAAAGGGCACATGAATTGGATAATAATAGAAAATAGAGAGCAAAAGACAGAAAGGCTGAGTTATCGACAATTTTGCCATGTTTAAGTCTATACAACAACGGTCTTATTTAGGATAAAGGTTGCTTGATCTGAAAGACTTTTACTTCATCAGGCTTACGTAGATTATCCAGAGTAAACTAGAATTTATGTTCAAGCAAGGGGATTTTTAGCCATCTCAATTGCCTTGAATGTACTGAGGTTTCCAAAAAATGGGGGGGGGGGGGAATCGAAGGAGAAAGTAGGAAAGATGTATCAAGAACTCAGAGATTAGGGCCTAGCCCTCTGATGAGCAAGCTCCATAAAGTAGTTCCTATTCCAGTGGTTAAATTGACAAGGATTAAATGTGAAGATTACTAGGAGGTTTGCCTAAGGGTTATTGGATCTGCTTTTCAAGGAGAATGTTTACATAAACAATGGAATGACCAGCATCTACACATTCCAACTCAGGAAGAAAGAGAACCAGAAAAACAGCAAAAGGAAGAAGTAGCCATGCGGACAAAAGGGGAGAAAATCCACACTAAGTCAATACCTTTGTTGGTGCAATTGAAGACTTAAAAAATAATTGAATGTTTCTGGAATTTCTAGGAATTCTTCATCAACCAAGATGACTAAACATTCAAGGGGAAAAGGGGGGAAGAAAAGAATGGAACTGCAGGTAATCTCTACCATATAAATATAAAACAAATATTATCAACTTCTAAATACGAGTCATATCACATAATAGTTGTATTCTCATCAGTTCTCATTAATTCATAAAAGGACTAAGGAAGATGTACACATCATTACTTTAGCCTCTTGCCCATCACAAGAGAGTCATTAAACAGAACTGGAGGCTTACCTAAGGATTAGAGTCTCAAAATAAAACTATAGAACTCAAGGAAGCTTTACTCCAACTATACACTCTTATGCCCAGATTTTTTTTCACTATAAGTAACCCTTTCAGCCAAATGTTACTATAATATGAACTTAACACTACAAATAATCATAAAGAATGCACCCAAACTTACTCTACCATTATATTCAACCGTAGACCATGAGGAAGTCTAATCCATACCCTAACTTCCCCTTAATTCCAATACAAATGTTCTAACCCAATAGATAGCCCAGCAGGCAGTCTCTACCGTATCATGAACGTATGACTACCACTAATCATAAAAACACTCCTCAAATCTAACTCTGCTGTTAAATTGAACCATAGACCTCAAGGAAGACAGTGGAGTTAGCCTTCAGTTATGCATTTCTATGGGCAGAGCATTGAAGTTAGGGTTAGGGCTATCTTTCCTTGACATGTATGGTAAAATTTAATGATACCATAAAAAATACATTGGGACCACAAAACGCAGCATCCACACCAGGATAAAAGAACATGAAAGACACTGCAGACTACAGCAACCTGAAAAATCTGCAATAGCTGAACATGCTCTCAAACAAACTGGTCACCAAATCTTATTTGAAAACACAGAAATACTGGACAACACCAACAGCCACTATGTTAGACTATACAGGGAAGCCATTGAAATACATAAACACCAACAGTTTCAATAAAAAAGAAGAAAGCTTAAAGATCAGCAAAACCTGGCTGCCAGTCCTGAAAAACACAGCTTGCAAAACGTCAATGAACTCTACTCAACCACAGAAATATACAAACAGTTCACACAATAGATGGGCTAATCCCACACACGACAGCACCACAACCCCTAATCACCACAATAAACCCTCTCCTAATCTCTTGTAAATGACCCACAGAAGACACACGCCCTCTCAGCAGCTATAAACACCAGCAGGAACACACACCCTCCACTTGGGCACAGACAGAATCTTCTAGCTGTGCTCCTGTCCTCTGAAGATGCCAGCCACAGCGACTGGCGAAACGTTAGGAACCAAAACTGCCAGAGCACGGCCACACAGCCCAGAAAACCCACAACATACCATAAAAACTTAAAAAGTTTTTATTCCTAGTGTATCATGAACACAAGACTATACTAATCATAAAAACTTAAAAAGTTTTTATGATTAGTATAGTCTTGTGTTCATGATACACTAGGAATTTCTTGCTCAGTTACCTTTTGGGGTGTATAATTTGATTGGCTTTGTGGTGAAGTTAGGGTTAGGCTTTCTTGAGATGTATGATTCAATTTAATACCAGGGTTACCTTTGGGTTGATGTTTTATGATCAGCTGTAATCTTACATTTATGATTTGTTATGGATTGTCTCCCATGCTATCTTTTGTCTTATAACAAATTGTCTTTTTGGATTGAGATGAAGTTAGGGTTAGGGTTAGATTTTGTGGCCTATTGTAAGATTTAATGGTACGGTTAACTTTTAAGTGAGTTTTTATGATTGATTGATTGATTGATTGATTGATTATGTGCCATCAAGTCAGTGTCAGTTCTTAGTGACCACATAGATTTTCTCCATGATGATCTGTCCCTAACCTCGTCCTTTAGGTCTTCCAATGGTGATCCATCACCATTCATTGTAACTGAGACCATCAACTTTGCTGCTGGTCACCCTCTTCTTCTCTTGCCTTCTACCTTTCCCTGCACTAGAGCCTTCTCCAGAGAGTTAGATCTTTGCATAATGTGTCCAAAGCAGGATAAAATTTGAGCTGGCCACTTGCGCCTCAAGCGAGAACTCTGGATTGGTTGGTTGGTTGGTTGGTTAATCCATTTGTTTATTTTCTTGGCTGCCCATGGCATTCTCAGGTGTTTTCTCCAATACTATTTTATGATTCACGATAGTCTTATCTTCATGATATAGCAAGGAAAGCCTGCCCAAATACCTTTCGGAGCATATACTTTTATAGGCTTTAAGGTGAAGGTAGGCTTAGGCTTAGGCCTTTTGGGGGGGGGGAGTAGGTAGGCAATTTTTATTGAAGTTGAGATCCTACTACTGGTGCTCCTGCTGCTCCCTAACCTTCATGGAAACAGCAGATCTAAGTTCCAAATACAGAAAGCAAACCAAAAAGATTACTTTGTTTTCAACCCATCTTCCCCCTTAAAAATAACCCTCCTTTTCCCCTGCCACTATGTACCCTACTGCTCTCTTTATCCCTCCCTCTCCCCCCTTAAAATCCCCCCTTCCTAAGGTCAGAGCCACTAAAATCTTGCTTTCAAACTCAAAATCAACCAAGTCATGTTCCCCTTGGCACAGGCTATCACTACACCACCTCTGCATCACCTTGTCAAAGTCTAACAATCTGTTTATCAGACGTGTTGTGAGTCACTTCACTCACCCATCTACAATGATTAAAAGGGTACATTCCTGCTAACTCTCGGTCCTGTGTGATGGGCAACAAAAGGTGGTGACTCTTCCAAGGCCAGATCTGTCTCCATTTTTCAAGCCCTACACTCTCCTCTGCTCAAATAAGATATTCAGAATGGAAAAGCATGGCCTTGGACATTTTGTCCACCTTCCACTGCTCTATATCTTCTATGGTGAGGCTGATATCCACATGGCCACTGTCATCCTCGTAACTGTCCTTGCCAAGTGATTTGCTCCTCCTCCTCCTCTTCCTCCTCCAGCTTTATCGTCCTTCCCATCCTCTAAGATTAGATATAAGGCAACATCCATAATAGTTGTATGCTTTTGCAAGATTTCATCCTATAGCTATTTTTCTTTTGTTGCATGTGTACACACACATATGCAAAATTAGATGATAGATAGATAGATAGATAGATAGATAGATAGATAGATAGATAGATAGATAGATAGATAGATAGATAGAGATAGATAATGTTTCAGACCTCTATATTTTGGCACTCCAGGTGGTGACAGACTCATCTGTTTAAGAAGCTGCTCCAACCAAGTACAAAAGTGAAGTTAAAGAAAATTATTATTTTAGCAAAAAGTTATCCAGAGGTACAAAAGTGCAAAACTCTCCCCACCTTTCAGAGCAGCCCCTTTCCCACCATCTTTTTTCCTAGATGGACTTCAGTACAGGAAAGTAAGTCTAGCTGAGTGAAAAGCATGAATGTGATGGAGAAATAAGCAGCAAATGATTTGATTTTTCATTCTTCTAATTTCTTTTGCTTTAAGATTAGACTCCCTCATCTGCCACACCCACTTTTTATATGGGATTAGAGTAGCAGAAAGACCTATGTTTAAATAAACAACAGATATGCTGATTTTGCTTGGAATGCAGATAAAGCTCAAAAGTATTTTTATGGGGGAAAAAATTAAAGTATAACTGAAACCCAGATACACTTTTGTGTATTTGTTTTAACTTTGGCATTTCCAGAACTACACATTCAGCTGTTTTTATTAAGAGTTTTTTATGTTCCACTTCCAGTTTTAGAAGCATAGATTTCTTATACTGTCCAAACCAAAGTCATAGGCTCCAAATATTAGTATTCTGTTATATGTGCTGCTATGTTGAGTTTTTTAAATTTCTTTTTAATCTGTAACCATGTGAGTTTCTTAAAGCAGCAGAAAGGGGGTGGGGGCAGAATCATTTAGCTTATACTTCTTTTTCCATATGTAGTTACACATGTGGTGAACATCTGTATAAGCTGTAAAGTAATATTTCTATACTGCATGTGCACTGTGGTACACAGGTTCACAACTGTATATTAAATGACATCTGAAGCAAAAGAAATGATGCCTCTATATTAAATACACAAAGTCATACAAATAAAAAGAGATAGAGTAAATATTAACATTTGGTAAATAAAACCATGGGACTTTTTTTTTCAATTGATCAGAACTGCAGATAAAGAATAAGTTACTTAAGCAATTCCATTTGATCTGAAGTATAAAATCACTAATCCTAACAGTGGAAAATAAAATGTGTGTTAAAAATACATTTTGACCTGGATTTGTCATCCAATCTGGTTCCACTGGAAAACTGAGCCAAGTCTCAAGAAAAAGGGGGGTGCTTTTGAGCACTTATTGGTATTGAGTGTCTTAATAAAATATTCTGAGTAAACAGGGTATCTTGGCCCATTGCATCTAATCTTTTCTCTTCAGAAAAACTGCTGCAGGCAATTTTTTAAATGAAGACTAGAGCTTAGGGCTGCAAAAATCCTGACGACTACTAGATGGAAGGAAAGAGAGTTTTTTGTAACTCTTTGTAGTATAGCTTGGGGTTTTCCTGACATTCTGCAGCCCAGATCTAATAGTCCTAGTAAAGCAACAGAGGACAAGTGGTCATCTCTCCACACAGACACACACCCTTTGGCAGGTATCACCAATATGCTGATGATACTCAATTGTATATCTCCATCCCAGGTGAGGTAAGTGATGCGGTGGCTGCCCTGTCTCAGTGCCTGGGGGCTGTGGGGAACAACAGGCTTCAGCTGAACCCTGGCAAGACCGAGTGGCTGTGGATTGATGGCCCCTCGGTATCCGGGAAGTTGTCATCCTTGGTTCTGGATGGGGTGGCACTGCCCCATTCGGAACCAGTGCGGAACTTGGGGGTCCTCCTGGACTCACGACTCCTGCTCAAAGAGCAGGTGGCAGTCGTGGCCAGAAGGGCCTTCGCGCAACTTTGGGTTGCGCACCAGTTACGTCCATTCCTGGACCGAGATGCCCTCCGAACAGTCACTCATGCCCTTGTTATCTCCCGTATAGACTATTGCAATGCGCTCTACATGGGGCTACCCTTGAAGAGTATCCAGAAGCTTCAGCTGGTCCAGAATGCGGCCGCGCGGACAGTTATTGGTGCCGTAAAATCGGCACATGTGACACCGTGCTCCGCGAGCTGCATTGGGTACCAGTTTGCTTCCAGGTCCAATTCAAGGTGTTGGTTATCACCTTTAAAGCCCTACATGGCATGGGGCCAGGTTACCTGAGGGACCGTCTCATCCGCATAACATTGACCCGCCCCACCCGGTCATGCAGAGAAGGCATGCTACAGACTCTATCAGCAAAGGAATTCCATCTAGTGGGGTCCAGGAGGCGGGCCTTCTCTGCAGTCGCGCCCGCCCTTTGGAATATCTTGCCCCTGGAGCTGAGGCGGGTTTCCTCGCTCCAGGCCTTCTGGAAGAATTTGAAGACCTGGTTCTGCTGCCTTGCCTGGGATGGGAAAGGCAATAGCTCCTCCTGGGGGTGGCTGGTGCCGTAGTGCCCTCCCTATTATTTGAGATCTATTAGCCCTTGGATTTTACACTTATTTATTCTATTTATACTGGTTTTGTAATTTCATGTCTATATTTTTAACTATTGATTTTATTGTAAACCGCCCAGAGTCCCCTGGTTGGGGGAGATGGGCAGTGATATAAATTTAAATAATAAATAAACAGAAGACAAATGGTCATCTTTCCACACAGAGACACACCCTTTGGCAGATGAAAATCTGAATCAAACATTTAATTGAGAAAAACTAGCTAGTAAGCTCATGAGTAGAAAAGTATATCTTACTCAGAAAGGAGCCCATGTAGTTTAACAAGACTTCCAGATGGGATGGAAAACTTGTGGTCCTAGATATATTAATGAAGTCCAACTCAGCATCTTTACTACCAGCCATACCTATAGGAGCTGGAGCTGCCGGCAGTAATAGTTCTGCAAATCTCAGCAAGAACAGGTATCCTGAGCAGAAATAATCATGTTAAGAAACCATGGTCTTCATTCCAAAAATAAACTTTCAGGAGTCATTGCAATGAATGTACTTGGATAGATATTCAGTAGGCTATTTGAATCAATAACGATCCAGCGCAGCAACAGCAGGAAGTGAGGACACAACAATCTCCCCTCCCACTGAGTTACTTTTAATGGCAAATTTAAGATGGACTCTGAATTTAATGGTGTTCACGGTCACTTTTGCATAAATATCCCACTCTGGGTGCTTCCTTTCAGCAGTATAATTTTGGGATGGTAGAAATCATCGTTGTTACATATATAGTGTAAATTACCATGAGTTCTACAAATACAGAACCAAATCTATCTTCAGGTTTCAAATTAGAATAAGGATGATATGAAGGCTGAGGGTTATCATCTCATCTCTCCAACCATTTCAGCAGAGAAAAACTTCTGCACTGTATTCCTTTATGTTCCAAAACTAGTTTTTATGATGCCTGTTGGAGAAAGCTCTAACCCAACAGCTAGATTGGAATCTGAGGCATTTCCATTCTAGCAGAATTTGTTCAGAAGAGGAGCACATTAGAGCTGTCCAGTGTCCCATCCCCAAAACCAAAATAGCCTTGATTGCTTTTATGCTGTTAAGAGCAGCTTGGCTTGCAGAAGTGAGTGATATTTTCCTCATTAAAGAGATTATACCTGCTAATATTTGCTGAACAAGATGCCATTAAAAGCATAGGAATAACAGTTGATTATTGAGTTAGCTGGTCTACAGTTGTCTTCTTAGTAAAACACTATTAATATGGACCAGCTGGTCATCCCTGGTATTAGGTGTAACTCACAGTTTATCTCTGAACTCACTGAGCATTAGTAATGAAATCAGCCTTTACATCTAAGTTGCAGATGGTATAAAACAGTGTTTGTCAACCTTGACAACTTTAAAATGTGTGGACTTCAACTCCCAGAATTCCACAGCCAGCATGTTGGGGAAGTCCACACATCTTAACGTTGCCAAGATTGAGAAACACTGGTATATAATAGTTATATCTCACATGGAATGAAATACAGATTGTAAAAACACTTCAGAAACAGCAGCTTTCTTCATGATACGTTTTCCATAGAAAGACCAGCAAAGCCCAGCTTTAAGCCCATGCACAAAAATATTCAAATCTTCCCTCAGCTTTGGATACAGTTGGTGACTTAAAGCCAGTTCCTCTCATTTGGCTGAACATTTCTTCGAAATCAAAATAAAAGAGCAACAGCATGTGATCTCTTTGTCTTCTTGTCTAGAGAAAAGAGGGGGAGGTCAGGTCCCTGGTTCAACTGCTGGTATTTTGGTCTGAATTCCTGGAGGACTGCCGGTGCCCGTTATTATACTTGGCAATGTAGGAACCAACGTTCTCATGTGATACAACCCGCTTCCTCGGCTTTAAAGAGAAAAATCTCTGTGCACCAGGATATTATTCTTATATCAATCACAAATTCTCACTATTAGGTCCTAATTACTTTTATTATTACTCACTGCTGATTCCTCAGGTCAAATGTAAACAATGGGGAAAATCTTAAAGTCAAGAAATCTATTTAGTCCATAATGTGCATGTGTATTCAGCATTAGCTCTTCTGAAATACAGCTGTGTTCCACTAATGTGTGGTTCTCATTTATTGAATCCATAGTTGATGGACTGAAAAAAAATATCAGATTTCCTCTGACAAAGGATTTGTTCTCTTAGCCAGCATTCAATTTATCGGGGGGGGGGGGGGGGGGGAGAGAGAATCTGCAAATAAAGATCAGCATTTGTTCCAGTAGTATTAGCTTACAGTGGCGCAGGTGAATTGAAGAAGCCTCTACTGAGACTGAAATAGCTAATCAATACGCTTCGGAGGGTTTGTCCCAAGGGGAAGATTATCCAGCTTGGTGCATATCTAAAATTGCTTGCACTAAGTTACATTAAATTCAGTAGCTTAAGACTGTCTCCTTCCACCTGCTGTCTTCCACCTATATAGCCCTCCTTCTTTTGGGTAGTATGGGTAATGGCCCAAGATAATTGGGAACTATTGTCCTACATATTTGGAGGGCAGTAGGTTGGAGAAGGCTGGCATGAGACAACCCCTTTTTCATATGCTTGTTTAGATATCAATTAATATGAGTATATTGGGGTTGGATGTCTTCAGAGTTGCATCTTTCGGCATCCAAAAGCATTATTTGCACCACATACCCTAAAGCATCTTGGGACTCCAGCACATGCAGTCCAGTTGAATCAAGGCCTTGCAATAAGGGGAATAGGAAAACTAAGGAAGAACAGAAGAAGAAGAACATCAGGAGCTGCCATGCACATTAAATGATTTGTAATCTAGCCAATCCTGTCTGTTTTGACTTGTATCAGCTCTTTGAGGTCTCAGGAACAGGTCTTTCATAACACTTGCTGTCAGGATGTCATCCATGCCATCCTGCCATGGCGCCAGGAAGGAACATCCCGCCAGTCTGTTAAACTCACAGAATCGTTTAGGGGTGCTTTACAGTAAAACTACCAGACATGTAAAGTAGGAGAGAATGCTGGCGATGGGGGTTGGGTGTATTCACAGAACTGCAAACTCTGTTAATCAAAGATCGCGCTGGGCAATTCAGCCCCCAGGACAGATCAAAGGGAGATATCGCCATGTTAGTTGATTCAAACCCAGAAAGACCTGAAAACTGGGAGACGAAGGGAAGGGCGATCGAGCCGCGAATCCCAATGTAACTTGGAGATTCTTAACTGTTGGTTGCAGGAGTTTTATTCACTTGAGTCCTTAACGTGTAATGGATCACAGCTTTAATAAAGATTCCTTCATATCCCTGAGTGACTTGTGTCAGGAATTCTGATTTAATAGTCAACGGATCGAGGGTATCACATTTAAATTTAAATAAAATTTAAATGCCTGCACATTTAAACATGAGATAGTTATTTTAAAATGAGGATAGAACCAGCATGCAAAACTCATGCTTTAAAAGAGTCCCACGGAAGAAAAAAACAGACTAGACCAGAAGGAAATTCAGGACAAGATGTGGAAGAACAAGAAATCAATGGACCAAGGTTCAGATCATTAATTAATTCCATTTTTCAGGATTCCAACAGAGCACAGAGAAATCATAAATGTGGTTGGGTAGCTGTAGATATTTCAATCTATGGGTGGGAGTTGGAGGTTAAGTCAACTAAACTGGCCACAATCACTCATTTCTAAGTGTCCATTGTATCTAAATGAACATAGGAGCAGGACTATAATTAATTAAATCTATGACAACATTTAATATCAACAAATCAAAATGTATATTTCAAATGGTCTCATCTGGGAGACATTCACTAGAATTGTTTCCTTTCTTTTTTGAATCGGGAGTGTGGTGTGTTGCCCTGCCTGTACTTCTTTTACAACTATGAGCAGCCCTTTCAGAAATAAACGGCTTTTCTGATTTGTTTTGTTTTGAGCCAACCAAAGCCATTTTACTTATAATAAGGAAAGATCACGGGTGGGTGAGTCAAGGCACGTGGGGTTTACGTATATTCCAAACCCAACCACCATAGACTGAGTTTTCTTAAGAAATTCTCGTGAATAATCTTGGCCTCACTTCTACAGGCAGAAAGGCAAGAAGCAAAGGAACCTGGAGCAGAGGAAAGGAGCACAGCCAGGAAAGTGAGCGGGGGAGAAAGCAGCTGCAGACTAGGGCAGCAACACATGAGAGGCTGGTTTCACCTACTGCCTTAGGCTATAACGTAGTTTGCTTGTTTAGTGAGTTGAGTGAGAAATCAGCTATGATTACTGTACCCAGCAAATTATGGCTAAACAAACCTTGGCTTAGCATGACCAGGACAGAACCCACTCTCTGTATACACATGTTATTTGTATTATAAAAGGTAAAGGTAAAGGTTTTCCCCTGCACAGTCATGTCCGACTCTAGGGGGCAGTGCTCATCTCCGTTTGTTAGCCGAAGAGCCAGCGCTATCCAAAGACACTTCCGCAGTCATGTGGCCAGCATGACGCATGCAGAACGCTGTTACCTTCCCACCGAAGTGGTACCTGTTCATCTACTTGCATTTGCATGCTTTCGAATTGCTAGGTTGGCAAGAGCTGGGGCGAGTGCGGGAGCTCACTCCGTCACGCGGGGCTAGGGTCTCGAACCACCGAATTTGCGACCTTCCGATCGACAAGCCTGGCATCTTCACCACTGAGCCATCGCGCCCCTTTTATTTGTATTATAACATCCCTTATTCCGCGCCAACTGAACTAACAAATGGTAAGGTTTCAGGCAAGGTCTGAGCAGGAGATAATCCCACAGCATTTGGTTGATTAGGAAAAGGAAGTTTCTCTAGATAGACTTTTGATTCTGATTTAGCAAAGTTCTTAAGGGGCAGAAGGGGCAGCAGGTCATAGATTAAAGCAGCAGATAGACCTGCAAGGATAAAGAAACTGTGGAACTCTAGGAGTTGGTTGATTGGAGATGGATAATGATCAAAGTGGATGAGAGCTGATCCAACAATATCTGAAG
Organism: Charina bottae; assembly: GCA_023362775.1. Taxonomy (NCBI): domain Eukaryota; kingdom Metazoa; phylum Chordata; class Lepidosauria; order Squamata; family Charinaidae; genus Charina; species Charina bottae. The sequence continues at coordinate 31,365,033 of JALMGJ010000003.1, read as the reverse complement.
GACCACAAGTTCTCTTCTAATTCTAACAAAGGCATTTATCTGGATTCAGACATCACATGGCCTGGATGAGCTTCTTTGTAATAGCTAAGGTTAAACTAGTGAAGTCCAAAATTGAATTTTTTATATTTCTTCCACCCCCACAAAGGATTAATTTGCCAGAACCTGACACTTCAAGAATAATTAGAAAGATTGCAAAGGAGCACCACAATGGTAAAAAGAAATGTGTAATTTTGCTACTATTATCTTGGATTGATTTCAGCAAGGATCTCTGGAGAAAGAACCATCTTGTGCTGTCAGAAAACATTCCACACAGAAGGTTGGAACTGCCAGCTTAAAATCTGGTTACTCGTTATTTCTGTACTCCTCACAGAGAAAAGTCAGCAGCCTTCATTACTCTAGGAAATTCAGAACCACAAGGCAAATGACCTAGACTTGTGGTTATGATAATCACAACAGTCACCCATGGAGCTGTCCCTGATCTGGGTCATAACACCAATACTGGTGACATCACAATTCAATATAACAACATGGCATTTTCTCCCTGTGATCTCCCACAGAAGTCCTACAGATACAAACTTCAAAATTAAGGAGGTCTAAAGGTAAGAACAGAGTCCTGCACCCTTACTGTAGATCAAACATAGGTTTGAGAATCTATGTTAGCTGCTTAATATCATGTAAGATATCAGCATAATTTCTAACTATTTCTCTGTGGTTGGTGTACATTCTCACGGAGGCATGCACTGAGAATAAGATGCACAACTAGGTTTGAGAACATACAAGTGCACAACTTAATGGTCTGAAGTTTCTAGCTTTACACTATTAAGCTGTGTTTTCTGATGCTAAGCCATGATATGTTTGCTTTTATCTTAAAATACTGCATGGATCTAGCCATAGTGGGTTGTAAACCATGATTTATGACTCAGCAGCCACTGTGTCTTATTCAAGAAACTGGTTAAAACAAACTGTGGATTAGCATGATGTGCAAACCCAGACTTATGGCTTGAACAAAGTTTGGTGATATTGTAGGCTTTGGAGGATATGAGTGATGAGTGAGGATCAATATTAGTATAACAACTAGGATCTAACACATTAGGTCCAAGGGCATCCATAGGGAGGGGCAAGAGGGAAAAATGAAAAAAAGGTATATTGCAATGTTGTGATGCAAATTCTACACCTTTTGTACCTGCATCACAGCACTGCATGCAAGTATGTAATGGGCAGAGCTTGTATTATGATATCACAACGCATTTTGTTATTCTGAGAAAATTGTGGCTTTCTGCTGATGCCTTAGGCCAGCAATACAGTTAACAGCCCAATCAAGTTGGGCAAGGAGGCAGATTTCATTAGGACCACAGGGTACAAGGAAATGAAGTTTTACTCTTCTTTCCTCAGCTGTGATTTCAACAAACATACACAAAACACCTTACATGTAAACCTAGAAAGAAAATTCATTTTCTACTGTTAATTGCAGCATATAGGAGTTTTCTTTCATCATGACTATGGCAGAAGATGGTTGGGTTAAACTCCAATCTGCTTCAGTGAAAATTTCTTCCTCTTGCTTAGATTTTAATGTCCAATGATGCATCTGAAAACCACACAATTAACATATAATGAGAGTAACATGGCCTTGACCAGAAAAGGAATTCAGGCCCAAGTCTCCCATAAAAGAGATTTGGAAAATGATGGGCAAGATGAAAGAAGGTCTACAGCACTCTTTCATTCATTCCAACCGCAGGTCAACAGAAGATAAAATTAATTACAGATCAAGGGCAGAGAGGTATGAAACAGAAAAAACTAATAAAAACAGTTGACCACAGGAAGTTTTCTGACACACTCTTCCAGCCACAGAAACAAAGGAAATCACCTTTTCTATATTTCTATTGCTGCTGGGTAAAATAAATAATCAACAGACATACTTTGAGGCATTGTCAAAAAGTATCAGTGAAATTAATTAAATACTGCTTATATAACTCCCCCAGGTACTTAATAGTTCCCCTCTTCTGTCACATTTTTAAATGTGCCATTTGATACGGACTTGAGAAAGGGCTCTGGGGCCTGCACCTCAAATGGGACATGTAATCTTGGTGTAGATTTTATCTGTGTTGGACAGCTGTAATTTCCCTCAACCAGATGAAGGGCCACAAGGGGCATCACTAAAAAAGGGAGTGACATCACAGAATGAGACAGAAACAATGTTAGGCAGTTTAAGAGCTGCATGGAAACAGAAAGCCTCTGGAAGATAAATCATTCTCAATTTTATTCTTAAAAAGCTCTCCAATCCTGCCACCCCCCACTCCCCACTCCCAAAATCCAGTCCTGTGTTTTTCCTTCTAGAGGCCTCCTGCTTCAATTTCAACCCATACCTTTGAGGAAGCAAAAAAATAAAAATGCATTATTGATATTCATTTTTCCATGACTTTTGATGACATGATCTTGGATGCTGGGGGCCCAAATGGGACACTGGAGGTCTGCAGATGATCCATGGATCACTGATTGTTTACTCTAATATAGTCAGTGCTGTGAGAGATGGATTCAAAGCCTGATGTGGAATAAGGCAGCTTCTTACTGTATATAGGAAAGTCAGCATGCATAATCAAGAGGGACGAGAATTGTTGATCTGATCCATCTTCCACAAAGACATTACTATACTATTCTTACTTTTCAGCCTTAAGTCACACTGAACTTGACAACTGTCATTCAGAAATTGCTCTTCCTTCCAACTTTATCTCTGCCTTCTCTAGTTTCTTTTACCCAAGTACTCTCTATTGTACTTAAGTCAGAAAAAATAAGACTGGGGAAGAATTCTTGGCATCTACTTTAAATTGTAACCATTGTCTTATTGAAGGGCCACAAGTTGTCCTTGGCATGCTGACCTAAAACATTCACCTCAAAGATACCTGTTCTCAAGATTTCACAGGATCAGGCATGACAAGATCTGGCTGATTCTTTTCTTTCTCCGCTAAGCAGAGATCGACCCTAGACTGCTGTTCCAGCAACAAGAGAGAAATGTGCATATAGCCCAAGGTGCTTCTACAGCTTTAAAAATAACACTAGTCACCTGGCTAAGAAGCAAGACTACATTGGAAAATATCTGGCTAATGAGCCACAGCAGAGATGGGGGAGCTCTGGCCGGCAAAAAATGGCCTCCCAAGCCTCCCCACCTCATTTGCTGAGGCCCCTCCTCTGAATTGGAAAAGGGGTGCCGTTTCCAATGGGAACCACCAAAAAGTTGCATTTCCGAAGACTCGGCCCATCTCTTGACTTCAGTGAGTGAAACCAGTTCCCGAGCCTTGAAGCAAATATGCTCCAGGTTTGGTTTGCCTGTCAGCCTTCCGGTTGGGGCAAAATGAGCAGTGAGCAGAGACAACTCCATGAGGCACTGCTGCTGCTGCTGCTGGGCCTTGAGATAGCAATTGCTCAGGGTTTTGCTAACTCCTCCTCACCACTTCTAATGGGATCTGATGGATGTGGCTTAATAGAGAATCCCTGCATGTTTCCAACTGTGTCATTAAAACTGGTAGAGGAGAGTTCCTTCTCCCTTCCACTGTGTAGTTCAACACTTTTCTGAATGAGATGGGCATGCCTGTGTAAGAAAGAAATTCATCCTTTCTACTGCTAGGAGATGTCTTCCCCCAACATCTGGTGGTGGCTGTGGTTCTTGAGCTACAAACAGCCTCAGGTATTGAATCAATTCTACCTAAAGTAGCCTGGCTGTTCAGGTTTGCAACCTAAACATCTGTCCAAAGTAAAAAAAAAATGCTATTTGTATAAAAGACTGAAAACCCAGCACCCTCTGAAAACTGAAATTGTAGGAAGAAAAAAAAATTCTAAGGAAAAAGCAAACAAAACAAAGAAACACAGAGCTTATATGTATGTCTCCCCCACACCTTGGCCAAAGTAAAAAAAGAAAATGTTCAAATACTGTATTTATCCAAAAATGTAAGAGTTTGCTTTGTTAATATGGTATCTCAATAATAGAATAGACAAATGTGATGCCTTCCTTCATTTGTTTTAATTAAAGGTGAAAATCAAGCATTCAAAATGTCAGTGTTAAATAAGTGATCTGAGCTATTAACCATTGCTTAACTTAATTTCCTAACAAGCAGGAAACTACACTCCACGTTTGTTCAATCTCTTGTAGCTTGACCCGATGTAGGCAAACAGGACTAACAAACAATAGTGCTGTAGATAAAACACCCAAAATATTTCATTAAACAGAAGTGCTCTTTATCTTTGCTGAACATAGCAATTCAAGTCAGCACTAATACGGAAATAAATTGTATCGTCTAACTCAGTCTCTTCACTGCACTATCCATAAATGGCAACATTATCCATGTGGGGTACTGTACTTTTTCATCACTGAGACAGAGCAAAACATGACAATTGTTGCCTATACTTTAAAACAGGCTTCATGTAGTTGAAGAAAATAACAAAACAAAGAAAGACCTTCCAGATGGAAAATCCCCACCCTGCATAGGATACAATCAGCCCAATTTTCACTGCAGCGCGCAAACCCAGCCATCCACTGCCTTGGTTCGCCCTTCACACATATTGCTTGATTATGGTTTGTTAAATAAATCACAATAGGCTGGGATCACCCATCCTACTAAGCTATAAATCGGGTTTTACTCATACTAGCCTGTGCCAAAAGCAATCCAACCCCATTTGTGCTTAGCATATTGGGTGACCCCACTCAATGAGTATGGCAATTTGTCAATGAACAAATGCTTGTTGGCACTAAATGAAATCTGCATTATCAAGGGGAAAGAGGGTTTGCTAAGCATACTACCTTTCCAGCAACTTGTTACTACTTACCTGTGTTGTGGCTCACCTAAAACCTGGCTCACCTAAAGCAACCAGATCACTTTGAAGATACAACATAAATGTATTAAGCATGCAAACCACTACAGTGTACTTTCATTCAAATACTCATCAGATCTCTTGGCATTTATATTTAGAATATCCTGGCAGTGGATATTCAGGTACTGACAAGCATAAAGCAGTCACCAATGGAAAAATATGTGAAGTGTGAAAAGAATGATACGGCTTTTGTTTATTCATAGTGAAAGAAAAGCTTTCTAGAGCAATGTGTCCTTTTAGTGGCTGTTTTAGCTCAAAAAGGACCCTGAAGTTAAGGGGAAAAAGGAAAGAAATTAGCAGAAGGACAGGGAGAGTGACTCTAGAAGTCAAGGTGAAGGTTCATTCATGCAACTGTTCTGAAGCAAAATACAGTATTATCCCATCTAGGATTTATCTAGACATATAGAAAAATCCAAAAGCTCCTACACAGTGGTGTTAGCCATTAAACATCTCATGGTGTTATTACTACTACTTCTTAGGGGAAAGTCAATATTTTGCAAAGTGAAAGATGATTCTGGGCAAAAGAATTCAACCATTCAGAAACTAGGATGAGCAGTATCAAAAGTAGTAGTATGAATGTAATGTATTTTTTCTCTACACTAATAGCCTATTATCCATTTTTTTGCTAGAGTCCCAAATATAGATCTTTTCTTTTTACCTTACCTGTTGCCTAACTGGACACTATTTCTCTTTAAATAGAACCATTCTATCACTACAGGATTTCTTGAAAAATTCTAAAAAATTCTACTGTGAGGAAATTATATGTTTAGCATTGTATTTTAAAGGTGTTATATTGTGGTTTCCATTTAAATTTTGTTCACCATGGTGAGAGGGACAGCCATATAAAAACAAACTTTGGACTTCCTGTGGGGACATGGCTGACTGAACAGCTGTGTCCGCAAGCTCCGTGGACAGAACTGACAGCAGCGGGGGGTTTTCTGGGGCGCAGGCAGGTTTTTTCCTCAAAGCCCGGAGCATTTTCATGGACAAAGAAAATGCTCAGAATTATCCCATCTGTCCTCTGGAACGGCGACTTGCAGCCTGAGAAACGCAAACAACGTCCCAATTAACTTGCACAAGTCTTAATCAGTTCAAAAACACAAAATAAACACACTTCACACATTAATGTAAAGTTACAGAAAAATAGCTTACAGTTTTATTGTAGATCAGTTTCATGGTAGCAGAGGATAATTCATGTGTGTGAGCGATAGGTTCTGACCAAACCCACAGTCTTCTTAATGTGGCCTTGCTGAACGGAAGTGTGAGCAACGTGGACAGCCATAGCTGACCATCCTCCTTGGTAGGAGATTCGAGCAGGAAAGAGAAGAGAAGGGAACAGGAACAGGAAATCGGGGATCAGCCCCTCCCACACAAAGCAAGTAAGATTAAGTTACAGCAGAGGCTGCCTCCTCCTTCAAGCTTGTGTGAGACGTGCTTGGTTGAAACCCGATATCTCTAACAGAAATATGATTGGCTTCCAAGAGCTCCCACTGAATTTATAGGGCAAAGTAAAAAGATGGCCATCTGGCACATTGTGGGAAAGAGGACCATCCCTTTAACATTCAAACAATACTGTGCCTCTTTATATACCTTTTCCTATGTAAGCGAATATGAAACTGAGGTTAATGGAGATTAAGCCTACTCATATCCAATCCTAGATAGTCCTGAAATATGCAAGTGAAGAGCATATTTTAGGCATGAAAGCCAGCTGGGTGACCTTGGGCCAGTCACTCTCTCTCAGCCCAACTCACCTCACAGGGTGGTTGTTGTGAGGAAAATAGGAGGAGGAAGGAATATTAGGTATGTTCACCACCTTGAGTTATTTATAAAAAAAATAATTAAGGCGGGATAAAAATAAAATTAATTAATTAAATATTTTTACCGTATTCTCTGAACTACAAACTAGCTGATCATTTGAGCCCTCCCTTTACCATCTGCTGTTCAAAATGGTGGGCATTTTGCTAGGTTCTAATAAATGGCAAAAGGAAAACAATGCTTGTTTCTAACTACCAATATGGATTGGTAGTTAATCTGGTTTTGAAAACCCTATTTTAAAATTATTGAGCAGTTATTGTTTCTTTTCCATTTCCTTGATATTTCTGTTATTTATGGTGAACTAGCTGATTCGTAGGGCTGCGGAAGCTATGAAAATGACTCAGAAGCACTTTGGATCTCGCACTAGCACAGCACATCTCTGCTGTTCATTAATGTAGCCCAACTTTATTCAGACTTCCTCATGAATTTGGAGAAAAACTGCTGCTGCTTTAAGAGTTGCAGTTGTTTTATAACAGAAGAAACTTTTTTCAGCTCTTCCAGAAACGTGAAAAAAGTTCAGTTATGTTAATGAATACTGTATCAGAGAAGTGCTATGCTCCTGAGAGTCCAAAGCACTTCCTCCAAATCGTTTTGAAGTTGTACAACACTGCTGATTCAGATTAATTATCTTCAAAATAAATCAAATCCAGTTGTGAGCTGACATCTACTGGTGGAAAGTTGGAAGTGACATTGCAGACATGATTAGAGTAAATGTTCACAAATTTCATATAACTGGGGACAACTGACACCAAATGTCTAAACAGGAAATAGCACGTTCAAAGCAAACAATAATCCAGATATTAAGAACAGAAGGAAAAGACTGCAATCTCAAAGGGCATCTAAGAAATGCATGAAATACATTAATCTCATAATATGGGCAATATTCTGTGGGGAAAAAGAAAACAATGGTTAAGGAAAGTTTGGGATGAGCTGCTATCTGAACTTATAAAAACATGAGTTGGGCAGGCTTTTAATAGGTGAAACTATTTATACTACAAAAGTGCAGCAATAGTGAAAGCCTCACTAATGAAATGCCTTCCTAGTATGTCACTAATACAGCTATTTGTTGTTCAGTTGTTTAGTCATGTCCGACTCTTCGTGACCTCATGGACCATAGCATGCGAGGCCTTCCTGTCCTCCACTGTCTCCCGGAGTTTACTCAAATTCATGTTCATTACATCGGTGATGCTATCTAACCATCTCATCCTCTGCCGTCCCCTTCTCCTTTTGCCTTCAGTCTTTCCCAGCATCAGGGTCAGCTATATATACAGCTATAGCAAACAAAAAAAGGGTCTCTGTTAATCTAGGACTAGGAAATGGTTTCTCCAGAAGTGTGATGAAGCACAGCTTTGTTTTCCTAAGAACCAATGAAAAGGTTTTGAACTGGTAGCCTTGGTGCAGAAAACTACTAAACTGAATGGCAGATTATAACTAATTATATACATATCAGCTAAATTCTTCTCACTCTTTGTAACTATGCAAATAACTCATTTGGAGAAAACTATTTTGGACCTAAACAGAGGAGTTTCTTTTGAAATGAGATAATCAGAAAATTCCTATGCCCACTGTTGTGAACACATAAACTGTATAAATAAAATAACATATCAGGGGGATTCCTGAAAGTCAGTCATAGGAAAAGAAAACATTTGCCACAATCTCCCTGGGCGGTAAAGAGGATGAACTTGGAATAGGTAGGAAGACAGCCACTACTAAAGTTTGCATGTAACTCCATGCTTCAGCCACAGTGGCCTTCAGATATTGTTCAGTACCAACTCCTACCAGACTCAGACAGCATAGCCAGAAGTGAGAATAAATGGGAGTCCAACAACATCAAAAATTGCCTGTCCCTAATCTAGGGATAGGGGCGTGGTGGCTCAGCGGGTAAGATGCCAGGCTTGTCGATCGGAAGATCGCAAGTTCGGAGGTTCGAATCCCTAGCCCTGCGTGCGGAGTGAGCTCCCGCACCAGCTCCAGCTCTTGCCAACCTAGCAATTCGAAAGCATGCAAATGCAAGTAGATTAATAGGTACCATTTTGGTGGGTAGGTAACAGCGTTCCACGCGCGTCATGCGGCCACATGACCGTGGAAGCGTCTTCGGACAATGCTGGCTCTTCGGCTAACAAACAGAGATGAGCACCGGCCCCTAGAGTCAGACACGACTGCACAAATGTGCGGGGGGAACCTTTACCTTTAATCTAGGGATACCTAGGCAAATACGTAAAAGACCTTTGCACCGTGAGTTGTTTAGAGATTAGGATTCAGCAGCTTTGGCCTGCAGGAACAAGCTATCCCCAACAAATTCCATTCTTCTGTATAACTGCTAGAAGAGCAGTAGCCCTGTCCTCATTAGCATCAGGCTACTCCTGCCTCACCATCTGAAATGTCCTTTTCTGCAAGAGCTCTAGAACAGTGTTTCTCAACCTTGGCAACTTTAAGAGGTCCTGGACTTCAACTCCCAGAATCAGTCCCCAATATTTCTTGATAATTCTAAGAAAGATTCAAGCTGTCAGCAAGTTATTTATTTATTATTGTGTATGTGTGTGCCTTTGAGGCAGTGTTGACTCCTGGCGACTGCCTGGACAAGTCCCTGCAGGTTTCTTGGCAAAATTTCAGAAGTGGTTTGCCATTACCTCCTTCCTGGGGCTGAGAGAGGGAGACTGGCCCAAGGTCACCCAGCTGGCTTTGTGCCTAAGGCGGGACTAGAACTCCCAGTCTCCTGGTTTCTAGCCTGCTGCCTTAACCCCTACACAAAACTGGCTCTTTTATTTGTCTGTTTATTATTTTGAATTATATAGCCACCTATCTCAAATACATGACTCTGGGCAGTTTACAACAATTTAAAAAACAATATAAAAACATAATATAATAATATGTTTATAAAAACATTAAAAAACCATATAACACAACCCACAGCTGAGGTATAAGAAAACAGTCAACAACAATCAACCACTGTACAGACTCTACCATGGTATAGGGAATATTGATCTAGATGGACAAATGCTTAGACTCAGGAACTGTGTTTGTAACATACACTAAGCCATGGATCTTTTTAACCATGGTGTATGGAATAAACCACAAGTTAATTCTGTATTACAGGCAAAAGCAAATCATGGTTTATAAAACAATTGTCTGGGAATGTACAACACACTAAGTCAAAACAAAACACACCACATTATGGTTTAGCGGAATATACAAACTCCATAAAGCAGGTTTGCATGTTCTCATCTAATCTCCTTACATCAATATCCTGTATCAGCATTCAGCTAGTAAGCATTGTAGATCATCTAAAGTTTTCTATATTTTTCCTAGACCGATTATGTACCTTATGCTAGCTTATCTGAGTTTTCCAATGTGTAAAGATTTACTATGCTGGACTCTACATTAATACAATGTTCTGTAAATCAAATCTATTGCAAACCTTTAAAAAAGATCCAATAAAAAGGAAAAATATTCCACATGGAACACTTTGGTGGGAGAACCATGGTTCTAACAGCAGCTTTTTTCTCTCTCAGAATAAAATGTAAGCACTGTTACCATTCTGTGGGACATAATGGGGGGCCCACCTAATAGCAGTAAAAATAATCAAAGGCCACTTAAAGAAGATGTTGATATCCCTCTTCATACCATTATCACCCCTAAAAGGAGTTTATTATAATTACATGCAAGCAAATCACATAGCCAAATATGATAAGCCAAACTGAGCAACAAGATGGCTTTTTTGCATTAGACTTCCAAGGCCAATGAATTCACACAAATATTTGGAGAAAAATATAACGCTTAAATTCAGATTCAGTCATCAGAAGAATTTATGGCAGACAAGCCCCTATCTATTAAGATCTGTATCCATTATTAACTGCAATCCCTTTCCTTACTTGTGCAGCTAGAACAGCTTCTTTTTCTTTTACAGCCTTTTAAAGAGGTAAGACTAATTTTTTTCCACGAATACAGGAAATCTTCCCTATGGCGCCACCCACTGGCATAAAGAAGCAATTTTGCTTCACCCATTACATGTAGTTCTGCAGACCCGCATTGCAACAGTCGAACATTCTCTCTGGGATACTAACACCGCAACTCGGCAATATGCAGACTAAACTTTGAATCTTCCCATGTCTTGTTTGGTAGCTAGTTTTTAGCATTTGTGCTATTTTAAAAAAGCATAACATCATTAGCATGTATTCATCAAATAATGCTCCTGAAATAAACTACTTCAAATTTAAAACAGATCATAAACTTGCCAACCACACTTTAGCCTACTATGTTGTACAAGCCCATCCAGCTGCTTTAATTTTATAAATAATAATCTAACAAGCTATACAAATGCAGTAAGTATGTTGAAATGTCTCTGGCTAAAGAACCTTATATAGTCAGCTGTGAGACCTCAGACAACACTTGTTGTTTAGGAGATATTTGAGAGAAGGAACATACATTTTAAGAAACTCACTGATCTGAGCATATAAATGAAGCAGCTTACAAAAATTAGTCAGTGTCCTCAGCTGTAACAATTTCTTATGTTCCAGGTAAATGCTGTAAATGCAGTAATTATTAGAGTCACCTGGATTTGCAGGTAAAAAACTATTGCTCAGGTAAGCTTCCTTTATCATTTAGCTTCACAGTTCAAAAGAATTTTTTATAGAAAGTCTTGGAAAAATAAGGTAAGATGCACATGTTCCTTTTAATTGGTTGTCTTAATATTCCATGTCCTGCATTTGCTTTTTATATATCTATTATCTATCTACCTCCAACTGGGTTCCCACATTATACTAAACTATAATGTGTGTGAAATCCAACCATGGATTAAACAAACCATGGCTTAGTGCCCTGTATGAACTAGGCCTATGTGTGTTTTGAAAAATGGGGGAGCTAAACATTCTATAATATGCTCACATAACAGGTAGCTGCATTTATTCCTCTGATTGGAGAATTTGTTCAGAATACTGTTCAATAAAATACCATACAAACTTAGTCAACTTTTTTTACCTGGTGGTGTTCCTATACTTTTAAAATGCTTCATGAAATGCATACTTTTAACAGGGTGAACTCCTGACCCAGAGGAAGAGACTGTGTTCACATGAACGGGCTTATTCAGGGTTAATAATAAGAACTCAGGGTTTGTTTTTTTTGCTTTTGCATACTATGCGGAACCATAAGCTAATTGCACAAGTCAGATTCACCCAGAATACTAGACTAAAATGTGCTTGGTTACTTTCTAATTAAGTATATCTTGCAAACACAATTGCTATTATAAAATCTTCATCTGTTGATTTTGCGGTGGACTTCCATACAACATGTGTAAGGTATGGAAGTCCTGCCAGAGAAAAAGGTGATAAATCCTTGTAATTATCCACATGCTTAAGCCTGATATGTTTTCTAAATTTCTGCTCTCTGAACTGAGCACTCAGATAAATGTTTCCAGAAATCCATGTATTTTAAGGTAGTGGTTTTCATGATATGCCAAGAACAACTACAATTTTAGGTCAAAAAGTAAGCACTATAACTCCTGCATGCCACTTGATTCATTATTACCCATGTTAATTGTTTGAGATTGATGTAAATTGCTGGAAGTCCCTGAACATTTGATGGTATATAAGTGTAATCAATTTAAATGTTATGGCAACCATTATTTCAGTAAAGCTAGAAATAATGCTCTTCCCCATTGGTGAGGCAGGTATCAGGAGGTGGGCATGGTTTGGCTTCTGCAGCCAATTAGTATTTGGGAGGCATGTTTTGTGCTGCCAGACCTTCATACTGAGCTATGCAATGGAATGCTTTATATTTTCAGCTGATATGTATCTCTGTGTCCTATCTTTAGCCATTAGCCCAGAAATTACCAAGTTTCTAGATTCTCTGAATGTGGCCAGACCAGAGGAATTTAGCAGGAACAATGAAACCTGCCTTGAATCTTCCCAAGGAGAGAGGAAGAAGTGTGCTGGCCTAATCATAGTTTAGCACGCCAAGATCACTGCATTCAAATGACCTTCACGATAACATAGAACACAAGTGTTAAATCTTTAGGGTTGCAGTCCTAGGACACTTATTTGTAAATAGCTGCCATTGAATTGAATGGGACTTCTAAGGAAATACTAGACAACCTGTAACCCGTTGGCTCATCATGTCAGAGATATTTCTTTATCAGAATCCTCAATGCCTTCAACAATGGCAGAGCTTTTAATGTACCGGAAAAGTTCTTAAAAATTCAGGGAGAGATGTATCTGCCTTGAAAGTAGCCAATGTTGAACGGTATAGCACAGTCAAACAATAGGAGTTGATCACAGGAAATGTTTTATGACATTCTGTATTATGTCATAAAATGTTTTATGATAATTTTTATATCATAAAATGTTTTATAAAATTTGCCAAATTTCTATTCCACAGGAGTCATGGGTACCAAATTTTGCACACATACTGTAAGTTAGCCCATTTGAGGTACCTTGGTTCAAAAATCGTTGCCCTACGATGTACCGTTTCACCCAGTTAAAGGTTACAAAGTATCAAACAGACATGAGAATTTTAGTAGTATATAGATGCAGCATTAGGGTTTTGACATGCAATTGAAACTTAATACGGGGGGAAAGAGATGAAGCACCAGTTCAGCAGACTTTGGTAGTTCACCAAGGAGATGTCACCTATAAATATTTAAATCTTATTATGACTTGAATAGAGCCTTCTGCTATTGTATGCCCACACACTTGATTTGAAAATACAAACATTGCTAACCATCCATAATAGAATTACAGGTTTGGGAAGGAACACTTGCCTTGATTACACCAACATCAGTAAATGATAAGGAAGTACAAGGTAGAACACTGTCTATCTTTGCCATCGTCATCCTGTGACTCAGTCATGATAATAAATGAAAAAACACAGCCAGAATGAAATATATCTTATCCATTAAATATTTTGGATGTGCCTTTTATGGGCTGAGGGTGATAGGGCTGTAACTTTAGACAGCTGTTACTGCTGTGAAATTATGACTCTACTATAAAAACTCAAATAGTGACAACACAGAAGTGAAAGCTCAGATTTGTTTTACTTCTCAGATGTGCCTTTTCTTGATAGGTAGATTAGCTGATGCAAGCAGTATGTTTTTCAGTTGTGCTTATTTTTATTTCCACTTTAGGAAGGGACTGATACTGAAAGACAGAGTTGTAAAAGCATTGTATTTTAATGAACTTAAGATAGTATAAAATAAATATGGACATCTTGGTTTTTTTCCACTTAGAAGCAAAGATAATTTATGGTAACAAGCTACTCTGCTTGTAATACTCAGAATCTGTATTCATTAACTGAAGAAAAAAAATTAATGAAGACTTGGCAATGATCTCAAGTTCTTAGGGTAAAAAGAGGCTTTTTAACCAGTTTTGACTGTAAAAATAAAAAGAGAGGAAGTTATAAAAATTACAGGATTCCACAAAATAATAGGTATGGTGAAACATATGCACAACTGTGTACATTTCTGATAAGTTCAAAAACAATACTAATCGGTGCTGGAGAAGATACAGAAAAGGACAGCCAAAATTAAAGGCAGCATTTGGAACTTTTCAATTTTAAAAAGTGAAAGGGAACATAATAGAGATATGTAAGATTACAGATGGCATGGAAAATGGAATTGGTGAGAAAACATTCCTCTCTCACTGTACTAGAACTCAGGATCATCCATTGAAAAGAAATGTGAAGGGATTCAGGACTCATCCAACTACTTCTTTACACATCCCATGGCATTTGCTGCCATTAGGTGTGGCGATAGCTAACAATTTGGGTAGTTTTCCAAGGGGAATAGATTTCCATAGAAGAGAGGGCTATCGATAACTAGCAGTCTCGAGGCTTAAATGCTACTTCCTCCATCAAAGACAGCATGTCTTAAATGCAGATGAGAGCAGAAGAGCGCTATTTCTGTCATGGCATCCTCATGAGGTTTTGGGATATATTTGCTTGGCTACTGGGTGACTCTGGCTCTTTTTGCATGACTTACCCATAGTTGGCTCATCCATGGCTTACTCAAACTAATTATTTGGGGAGGGGCTCCACATGATAAATGGAACCATTAACTAACCACCCTGGTTGGTTCACACAACATACTTCTAAAATGTGGATGACTAGTTTATAGTTCAGTGTTTTGTGAACACACAGGCACCGAATGCTGAATGAGATGAGCCCTAGGCCTAATCAGAAGGGCTTTCATATTGAGTTTGTTTACACATTATACTAAACTAGGTTTTAGCCACTGGCTGGGTACTCACAACATGCTATGCCAAAATCAAACCACATTTTGCTTTAGTTTAATGTATAAACTCGGTCATTTTAAACATTCAGTAAATTTGCAGCTTGAGCTCCTTAGACTTGTTTTTCTTTCATTCATCAGCTGTGCTACCTGGTTTTCCAGTGCACAACCAAACCTGTTCAAAAGTTTGTGCTAGTGATATTAGGAAGCCGGTGATACCACCTGGCCAATCTTGTTTGCAAACCTTGAATAGGGTTGGGCCTCTTTGGCCTTTGGATGGAGTACTACTGACCGAGCTGACTAGGACCAATGGGAGTTGTAGTCCAATAACTGGAAGGCCACAATATATATTTAATTGACTAAACATATTCCACTAATAATTGCAGATAAAGTACATTATTGTATTAAACAGTTGGAGAGGGGAGATGATATTTTAAGATAGGACTGTCATTTTAAGATAGGACTACTGTCATTTTGATTGATTTAGCATCTGTAGCTTCAGTTTGAATGACAGACACCATTTTAACCAAGCAATATCCATGCATCAGCTATTATCTTTATTACACTAAGTCTGATAAATAAGTGTTTCCTGGTTGCAATCTCTGAGTTTAATTTATATTCCCTTAGTGTTTTAGTATCTTCATTAACAGTTGCTTTGAATTTAATTCTATTAAGTTTCTTGGTACCTTTTAATCCTCACATAATTATGAGCTCAGTTTTTCCTCCTGGTACTTTGGTTCTCCTTTGTACTTACTGAAGGATGGGCTCAGGTTAGGCTTTGAATCCAGATCTGAATTGTTGATTGTGTTAATTAGCTGACAAAACCTCTACTTTGTTGAAAAGTTGAAGTTGTTTTTAATTCTTTTGTTGTTGTTCAGTCGTTTAGTCGTTTTCGACTCTTCGTGACCTCATGGACCATAGCACACCAGGCCTTCCTGTCCTCCACTGTCTCCCGGAGTTTACTCAAATTCATGTTCATTACATCAGTGATGGCTATCTAACCATCTCATCCTCTGCCGTCCCCTTCTCCTTTTACCTTCAGTCTTTCCCAGCATCAGGGTCATTTCCAGTGAGTCCTCTCTTCGCATTAGGTGGCCAAAGTATTTGAGCTTCAGCTTCAGTATCTGTCCTTCCAATGAGCAGTCAGGGTTGATTTCCTTTAGGTTTGACTGATTTGACCTCCTTGCAGTCCAAGGGACTCTCAAGAGTCTTCTCCAGCACCACAGTTTGAAAGCATCAATTCTTCGGCGCTCAGCCTTCCTTATGGTCCAACTCTCACAGCCATACATTACTACTGGAAAAACCATAGCTTTAACTATACGGACCTTTGTTGGCAAGGTGATGTCTCTGCTTTTTAATATGCTGTCTAGGTTTGCCATAGCTTTCCTCCCAAGGAGCAAGCGTCTTTAATTTCATGGCTGCAGTCACCGTCTGCAGTGATCTTGGAGCCCAAGAAAATAAAATCCGTCACTGCTTCCATTTCTTCCCCTTCTATTTGCCAGTTTTTTTTTAATGTTGAGTTTCAAGCCAGCTTTTGCACTCTCCTCTTTCACCCTCATCAAAAGGCTCTTTAGTTCCTCTTCACTTTCTGCCATTAGGGTGGTATCGTCTGCATATCTGAGGTTGTTGATATTTCTCCCGGCAATCTTAACTCCGGCTTGTGATTCATCCAGCAAATCTTGGATTTACATTAATACAATGGAATGCAAGTTGGGAGCTTCTTCATGCTGTCCTTGGTCCTTGTTTGAGTTTGTACTTTCCTCAAGCCTGTAGCTTGATTTGGCTTGCCATGTTGTCTGAACCACTTCACCTGTGGTTTATTCAGCAAACCGTGACTTACCCAGACTGGCTTAGCATGGCAAACAAACAAAGTCACATCTGGGGAAAAATGTTGCCCAGGAAAATATAGTCAAGACAAAGTTACTTCAATGTTCCTGGATCATGGACCCTTTTTTGAGTAATAACTGATACTTTTATCTGAAATATATATGCCCTTCTACCAACACATTTGGGACAAGTATCACATAATTATTCTATTAGGCAGCTACAAAACAATATATCGATTTTTAATAGAAAACTTGCCCTCTAATCCTATATACATCCTATGGGATCTATCTCTAATTTAACCCCATGAGAGATACTGTATTTCAGATTAAGCAACCATAAAATTGATCTGCCAGCCACCTGGAATGCAATTGGCTATAAGGCACTGGCCATAGAAGAATGCAGGACAGCAATTCTGTAAAATGGTTTCTCACCCTGCACAGTACATAAGAATCTGGGAAGTTGCAGGTTCTGCTAAACATGTGAATTGGCTAGATCAGGGATAGCTGTGTCAACCTGTGGCACTTAGGGTATTGCTGAAGCATCTTGAGAAGCTTAACTTCTCAAATTAACTAATGAGTGCCTACTTCTGGATGAGACAGTGGCCCTGTCCCAAAAAGGGATATAATTCCCAGGATCATATGGCTTGTGGGATGAGCCAATATGCTTTGATCATATATACTATAAAATGTTATGCTAAAGTCACACTATATAAACATCTGAACGTCTTTCAGTGTGGTGGCGGGTAGAAGCATTTGGTAAGCAAATGGCAAGTATGTAACACAGCTGTTGCTCTAATTATTGATGGTTTTACTTTTTCTTGCTGCTTATGATAGTATTTTATTGGCTTTTAGTTTTATGCACTTAAAAATTACTTTGAGTGACTTTTTTGGGGTGGGTAAAGGATCCTTTCCATAATGGATTAATGCCAAGAGCATTAATCAGGTTTAAAAACAGGTTTATTTAGTCCATTGTGGGCTTAAACTGGCTTTATAAGAACATGAAGAGCTATATTGGTTTAGAGCAGCATCTGTTTTGTCCAGCATTGTGCCCCTGGTCAACTAGATCTCTTTGGAAAGGTGGTAAACAGGTTATGAGTACAGCAGCACCTGTTATTTGTATCCTTCTGCATCAGAAATCAGAAGTAATTATGTAGCTGAGTGCTAACCATGGTTAATCATATCCTTTATGGCTAAGGCAGCACATAATGTTAATGAACCACAATGTTGAATTCACATTATGTTGAACTAAACCAAATTACTTAATGAGAAGTGTGAATTCAGTCTATGGCTTTGGCTATCTCCCCAATCAAGTCTTACCTTGTGGTAGCAGCTCTATTGTTTGAGAATAGGTAACCTGGAAGAGTACTTTTCTCTGTCTTGAAGGGTGCACTATTCTACTTATGGTTGAATAAAAGATGAAGATTGCCTCAAGTTGAGATTGATTCCTAGAGACCATTCCAGACACATCCACACTGTTTTCTTAGCAATCATATAGAAGTGGTTTGTCTTGTCTTCTTTCTGATGATCTCCTATCCATGTCTGACCCTGATTTGCTTTTCCTTGAGATCAGCCACAGTCAGCTAAGTTTTATAATCTGCATGACTCATTGAATGTACTTGAAAAAAATATCTTTCCATTTTTTCAACATTTCCGCTATCATGCATCTCTCCATCCTTTTTTCTAAGTAAAAA
The DNA here is from genome assembly GCA_023362775.1 of Charina bottae. Classification (NCBI taxonomy): domain Eukaryota; kingdom Metazoa; phylum Chordata; class Lepidosauria; order Squamata; family Charinaidae; genus Charina; species Charina bottae. The sequence continues at coordinate 31,346,623 of JALMGJ010000003.1, read as the reverse complement.
GGCCCAAACTGTAACTTTTCATTATAAGAATTCTGTTCTAATCCTCTAAACATTTTCGTTTTCAGATTTGGGACCTCTTCCAACATTACTCTATCCTTCTTAAGATGCAAGACCAGAATTTAATAATGTTTTCACTATTTTATCATAGAGTTATATAAAGACAATTATAGTATTGGCAGTATTGCCTTTGATTGCTTTCTTAAAGAACCCTGAATACAGGATTTGACTCATCCATATCAGCTGCAACATATTTATTTTTATTGATTACATTTATATACACTGTAATCTAGCAACTCTCCGTGACATTTTCACTGAGCTGTACTCCATACAACCCCAAGGGCCATTTCTGGATCAGTTACTGCAAGATCAGTGCTTTTTGGTATATGTGGAAACTCTGAATGTTTTTTCCCCTTGTGTATCATGTTATATTTGTCTACACTTAACCATATTTGCCATTTCCATGCCCATTTTCCCCAATGTGAAGATATCCTTTTGGAACTCTTTTTACAACAAGGAACTAAATCTCAAAACATTTTAAAGAGAATATCTGCATTTGATCTTAACCAAAAGGCCAAGAAGGGATAAAAGAATATATTTTGCAATGCTAGTGGTATTATGAATTTTAGCTGTGGCAGATTCTCTCTCTCTCTCTAGGTAGAGCAGATACATAGTTTGATCAATCTTCCTGGCATAGAAAATTCTATGGCAGTTGGGAAGACAGTTGGAAGACTCAGAAGAATGGCAAATCTATTACTTCAAATTACTAAGGATGCATACATAAACTGCATATTCCATGGAAAATAGCCCGTGGTATAACACCTGAAGTTTTAAAATAAAAGTAATTTAGGTCCATACAAACTATTTGCTATGCAGTAGGTAAACTTTTCCTTAGCTGCTCAGGAGCCTCCCTATCCTGGGGTTCTTGCATATCCAACAAGATGCTTGATTTTTATTTAAGAGACTATGCATCCATTAATAACATTCTAAACATGTTTTATGGTTGCATGCAAAGATACAGTGTAGATGTTCATCAGTGTATTTTTTTCTGGTTTCCTTAAGGTTAGAAAAAGAGATTTTTCAAAGTTATATAAAAGAGTTCCTAAAATATTTGCATCCTAGGTAATGTACCTTCAATTTGTCTGGTAAGCAGGTTTTAGTAGTGTCAAAATCAGTGGCTAAGTTCACATATCCCACTAAATCCCATCATTTGTTGAATAAGCCTTGTATCAGTGGCCTGATACAAACATTATCCTAAACCATAAGCTCTTATTTAAAAAAGCACAATATCTGGATTCACACAACATGCTAGGTAAAAACCAAAACACATTATGGTTTACTATGTTCTATGAAACAACATGTTTGACAGAGACAACAATGGGTCATGGATAGGTGTTATATATCCTGATTAAGTTATCAAGATAACTATTAAGTTAGTTAGCCTTCTAACTCCTTTTTATTCTCTTAAAAGCCGTTGTTTGGCCTAAGCAATAAATCAGCAGATACAAAGCAATGAATCAATTGGTCTCTTGAAAATCTTTTTCTTTACAGATAGTCTGAAGGAGGCATTGACCTACAAGACACCAGAAACTCATTAGGAATAAAGATGGCTGCCCCAAGTCAACAGCATATGACAATTGTCAATCCTCCTCCTCCAGAATACATCAATGCTGAAGGAACTGGCTGCTTAACCAATCAGCTTCAATATTTACAGAGAGTGGTCATGAAAGCGATGTGGAGGCACAACTTTTCCTGGCCATTTCATCAGCCTGTAGATGCTGCAGGCCTAAAACTTCCAGTAAGAATTTCCAGTGATTTTTTTTTTGTACAGAAAAGCAATGTACCTTCATGTGAAGTTAATCATGAAGAAATGTTGGTAATACAAGCATACTGGCCTCATCTATGGCAAATTCTCATATTCTAAGCAAAAATGAAAGTTAATGTAGTGCTTCTTTTAACAGTAATGACAGAGATAAAAACAAGGCTAAGACTTGTAGCAACACCAGGAAGTGAAATAATCTGTGGTATATAACTGTGGTATAAATCAGTAAATATAAATATATTGCTGAATATTCTGCACATGGCCAGACCACGCTGAGTAGAATCTTTTCCTTCAAGTACAGGACTTAATCAAAGAGGAAGTTTATTTTTGCTTCAACCCGGATGACAAAGTCAAGGGCAATCACTTGCTTAAGAGATGCAGCGCAGACCATGTGGTATCTTATACCCCTCTTTAGCTGCCTCCCCCCAACATCTTAACGGTTGAGGTAGATACTTCATTCTATCTCAAGACATAACCTGCTCAGTACTGCACCATTTAACTCAGAATAATAGAAAAAAGTGTTTTGGGGTGCTGAATACTGAAGCATGGATATCACACTGAAATAACTTGTATACAGTTAGCCATGATAAAGGGACATGAGGTGGGGATGGGAGTCTGTCTTTTTCCAGATGTTTCTGAACTATGGCACTCAGCAGTACAGTATAACCAATAGTGGAGGATGCTGGGAATTGTAATTCAGCAACATCTGGGAGCTACAGGTCCCCATCCCAGTATAAAAGATTAGACATATGTCTAATATAGTTTATACAAAATGATAAAGAACCACTTTTAAGTCAAAACTGCTACTAACACAAAGTATACAGGATTCTCAAAGATCTGAGAACAAAAACAAAACCCCACTACAAGTATCTGGCATTCAACCATGTATAATTTTTCATTCTTTGCCTATCTTCAACCCAATCAGTCAAATTTACAGTATGTTGTATATGACCTTAATCTCCTTTTAAAAAGTTCATTTATTTTGCACGAAAAGGTAGGAGTATATACAAAGGTCATTTGTTAGACGGATAGGCTGCATCTATACATTTTTGTTTCTAATTCATAGTTTCACAACTTATAAGTTACTACAGTCAATGTAAAAGGAAATAGACAAAGGTGCCATCAACATTTCAGATTTAAAATGTGCTCAACTACTTATTTATTTTACTTGATTTATTCAGCAAACTTCTACCCCACCACAATCAACAACTCTTGGTGACTTACATAAGGAATATAAAACAAGAATTAAAACATCCATAGCCTGATTAAAACCCATCACAATCACATAACAGCATAAAAACCCAGGATAAAAGCTGTAAAAAACAAACTATAAAAGAGATAAAACATGAAAACAAGATGGTGTCAAATATAAATTTAAGAAAAAGCTCTCCAAATAATCCAGTTTTTAACATTTCCCAAAAAGCCAGCAAGAAGGGAGCCAGCCTGATCTCCACAGAGTAGCGCTGTCTAGCTTCGGTCCCCCCACCCTCTTGAAAATGTGGGATTGTAAGTAATTTCTCCCTGTATGTTCTAATACATAGCTTTCCAAACTGTGTGTTGTGACACAGTACTGTGTTGCCTGCGGGGCCCAGGTGTGCCACGCAAAAACCCGGAAGCGCTGATGGCGCGCCACTGCTGCCGCGTGTGGCAGTGGGCCAGCAGCGCTTCCGGGTTTTCGTGCAGCACACCAGGACACCGCCGCTGCCGCCGCCGTGCATAAAAACCCGAAAGCACCACGGTGGCGGTGGGCGAAAACCCGGAAGCGCCGCAGTGGCGGCGCTTCTGGGTTTTCGCCCGCCACCACCACTGCGGCGCTTCTGGGTTTTCACACACCGCCGTTGGTGTGTCGCCAACTGAAAAGTTTGGAAAGCCCTGTTCTAATAGATCAGGCCGATGCTGATTGAGGTTGACAGTTCTGTAGGTACCCCAGTGCTGAGCCATAAAAGCTTTATAGGTCAAAACCAGCACCTTAAACCGTATCTAGAAACCAACTGGGAGCCAGTGCAGAATCCGTATTATACTGTATGCTCCCAATGGCAAGAGCAAGTAAGCAGGTGGACTGCTGCTTTCTGGACCAGATGCAGTTTCTGAGTAGAGGCATTTCTACGTAAAGCACAACTCTGATATCAGTGGAAAACCCTGATGTACAAACAGTGACTCCATCTTACCTGGGTTCAACTTCAGCCTATTCTCTCTCATCCAGACCCCTACAGCCTTCAGGCACTGGGGAAGGATGTTGACAGCATCTGCCTTATAACCTGAAGTAGTGATATACAATTGATATCATCAGCATACTGGTGATATCAAAGTCCAACCCATTGGATGACCTCTCCTGGCAGTTTCATATAAATGTCAAAAAGCAGGGGGGAGAGGATCAACCTTTGCAGCACCCCATAAAGCAAGGGCCACCAGGCTGATTTCACCTTCCCCACTATCACAGACTGAAATCACCCACTGAAGATGGAACAGAATCATTGCAAAACAATGCTTCCAAATCCCCAACTTCTAAAGGCAGTCCAGTAACGCACCGTAGTCAATGGTATCAAAGGCTGCTGAGAGGTCCAACAAGACCAAGATGGATGTATTCCCCCCATCAAGGTCCTAACAAGGCAAAGATCATCAAGAAAATTACCAGTGTTGTCTGCCCTATAGCTGAGCCTGAACCCTGACTGAAAAGAGTCCAAATAATCTGGTTCTTATAGGGTCCTGTGAAGTTGGTTGACTACTATCATGTCAACAACCTTACCCCAAAAGGGGAGGTTGAAGATAGGGCAATAGTTGTCCAGGATTATCATATCTAGGGAAGGTCTCTTCAGAAGGGGGTGCACCATAATCTCCTTCAAGCTGCTGGCAGCTCACACTCCTGTAAGGATCCAAATGGTCACCACTCTGTCCACTCCCCACAGCAGGGTGTAAGGAGCAAGTAGATGAGGACAACCTAGACAGAACTCTATCTGCTTCCTCAGAGGTCGTAGGCCAAAAGGAGTTCCAGGTAACATGTTAAAATGGTGCCCCGGTCACCACAAAAGACCCTGTCCATGCAGAGTTGAGGCTACAGTGAATCTGAGTAATTTTGTCAGCAAAATGCTGTGCAAATTGGTCACAGAGACCAGGTAAGAGATCTCAAATCTGTCTCCTCCCTAATAGAAAGTTGCTAACCCTAAACAATGCCATTGGAAGACAGCTCCCCAACACAATAAGGGAGAAGAAGTAGGCACACTTTGCCTCCCTTATTGTCACAGCGTAGTTCCAAACAGGGGCACCTACCCATGCTTGATGAGATTTGTTTCTTGTCTTTCTCCACCAGTGCTCCAGGAATCATTTCTGGTGTTTCATTTCCTGGAGGACTCCAGTAAACTGAGGCAAAACCTGGGATCATCTCCTAGAAAGAGGGCCCTCAGGGGCAATAATGTTCAGTGCCCGGTTCACTTCCTGTTGCCAGTTCATCACACACTGAACAGAACTTTCTTCCAGAGAGCTGGTGATTTCTCTAAGCACCCTTTGAAAAACAATGGGATCCATTAGACGCCTGGGGTGTACCATCCACATAGGCTGCTGGTGGCTAACAATAGCACCATCCAAACAGGGCATGGCTGGCTAGCAATCACAGCTGGATCAAAACATGATCTGACCAAGGCAACTTAGTAAAACGTTCCTTCCAATCAAATAAAGCTTCTTCTACTTTATGAGTGTGGTGGCTCAGCGGGTAAGACGTCAGGCTTGTTGATCGGAAGATCGCAAGTTCGGAGGTTCGAATCCCTAGCCCCGCATGACGGAGTGAGCTCCTGCACTCACCCCAGCTCTTGCCAACCTAGCAATTCGAAAGCATGCAAATGCAAGTAGATTAATAGGTACCACTGGTCCTGTTCTGCCTCTTTGCATTTCTGAGGCAGACACTTAAAATGAATTTCGTCTGCATGTAAAACTATTATACCATCAACCTTGACTTGTCCACTGTGGCCAACTCCTGTCCATGGACCTTTAAGAGGACTGTATGAATAAGGAACAATAGGATGTGGTTGTTTCCACCCACTTTCCTACCTTCTGTACTAATAATCCCTAAAAATCTATAATTTCCCAAAAATTCAGGATACACTTGAACAGCAGTAAAATGAGATTGCTGAAGGGCACAAAAACACAGTTACTGCTCCTTTGCTGTCTGATCACAAATGATGTATGAGCTGTAATAATTACAGTTTGAGAACCTTTATATATTAAATGCTATTTAGTGTAAAACTACTCTTTGATGGAATTCAAATATAACAATCCAGTGTGACAGAAATAGGATGGGAGGGAACTTAATACCTTCCCCAAGTGGATATGCATACCCTCCTTCCACTTAGACAACCACAAGGAAATGTTCAGAAACATTTATTTACATCAGGTTTATATTGTGGCTAGTAATATTAATGCTAGAAACAAATATAACTGAACAAACCAAGTGCAGTTCAGCATAATTCAGAACAATTAAAACACTGATAATAAAAAAACCCACAACCACCACTAAGTTAAAACCAACCTCAACAGACTTATTAATTTAATGACCAAATGCTTGCCTAATTGGAAATGGCTTTGCTGGCTGTTAACAAAATAATTGTAACTACCAAACTACTTGTAGCTACCAAAGCCAAAAAATTGTACCCAAGTATGACTTGCTTTGAAAGCAATCCAACTTCAACATGGGATTTATGAAGTTTGGCTGGTTTGGTGTAATGCTAACCTATCTGAAATCAGAAGAAAAAAGAATCCTAATGGCCATGCTGGAAGAGGAGAAGGAAGAGCATGTACAAAAAAACTAGGGAGAACTAAGCTCATTTCCATTGTACCATTGTTCATTATTGTGCCATCAAGATGCAACTTTTCTTTAGAAACTTCTAATTTTGGAAAAAGAGGCAAGCTGAATTCTCTTGATTTCCTTTCCCTTTCCTTGACATCTGGTTAGCATAGTGGCCAAAACTGTGTATTAGGAGATTCACTGGTTCAATCATTACTTTTATCTTACCAGATGTTGGTAAGTTGCTGTTGTCTTAGCCATGATATGTCTGTTCTCCATTAGCTTGTTTTGAGGGCTGTTACTTGAATTTTCCTTTTATAAATGCAATGTTTCTTACTCCATGCATTTACTAATAAATGATTTAGGCTTCAGTAAGGCCTTGGCTGATTTATTGTTTTATGTTAAAGATATTATTGCAGGCAATGACACTGTTCACACAAGAAACCCTTCTCCATCTCCCCATATGCCATGTAACTTATGTATGTCTTGGGCTAACAAACTATGCTCCTTAAATCTACAGTCGTCCTATGGTTGGTTTTTTTTCTCTGCTTTTTTTCTTTAAATATACAGGATTATTATAATATTGTAAAAAAACCCATGGACTTGACCACAATTCAGAAACGTCTGGAACACAAATATTATATATGTGCTGCAGAATGTATTGAAAACTTCAAAACAATGTTTGCAAACTGCTATTTATATAACAAGGTATCTACAATGGATGATCATATTTATAATTACTAAATACTTTTGGACAAACCTTTGATTGGGCTACAGGTAGTCCTTGTTTAGTGACTGCCTCATTTAGCAACCGTTCCCAGTTACAATGGTGATGAAAAAGTAACTATGTGATCAATCCTTGCATTTCTGACCTTTGCAGGTCTGTAAAGCAAAGGAAAGCTGAAGTACGATCATAAGCAGAGTCCCAGTTTCACTTAGTGACTGCTTCACTTAATGACCGAGTTGCTAGTCCCAATTGTGGTTGCTAAATGAGGATTACCTGTATTTGGGATTCTTTAATACCAACTGTTGCCATAATGGATTGGTGAAAATGGGGGCTGTAAAAGGGCCTTTTCTTTCTTCCTAGTTAGTTTTCCACTTCACTATTAACTATTTTATTTCTTTTATTTATTATTTATGTCTTGTTTTATTTTTCTAGCAGTGAGTATGTATAATCACACCCATTCACAAAGAAAGCATGTTCATTTTGCCCGAAGAGTGCTTCTGCAGCAGCTACATTAGATTGCCTAGTGATTTGTCTCGAGCTACCTCTACACTTTTCCACCAATTTCTATCAATTGTATCAGCATATGGATGGGTATGATTTTACTGTTCAGATGTGGGGTTGGTCTGAATACCCCTCCCTATTGAGGCTCTGCATGAAATCTATAGTGTTAGAGATTCTTATGCTCAAATGTGTAAATAAAACCTCCATCCCAAAAATACCAGTAGTCCCAAGTGACTTCTAAAAAATTCAATCTTTGGTAAAGGATCTTTGAGCCCCTAGGATTCTTACACATTCTGAGAATTGAGGGGCTTCAAGATGTAACCATATACACTGAGCAGTATTGTGGGGAAGGGAGATGAAAACCCTAAATCTATAAATTTGTAAACAGGACACAAATATGTACAAGAAAAGTTATTAAGGCTAAGACTGGGGTGATAAGGGAACGAAAGGGAAATGAATTCAGCATTTGTAAACCTCACCTTACTGTTCCTTTCCAAGCAATCTTGCAGTCAAATGTGATTCTCATGTTGATCTAGCAGCATTATCAACAGATTGAACTCAGACAGTAATAGGCTCTAGTATTTATCTTGCAGCCTGGTGATGACATTGTTTTCATGGCACAAGAACTCGAAAAAGTATTTCTGCAGAAAGTTGCACTCATGCCCCCAGACGAGAAAATAGTGGTGGTCAATAAAGGGAAAAATGGGGGAGGAAAAACAGACGGTAAGAAATGCTTGATTTGATATTTCTGAACAGATAATATTGTTTGCTGAAGTGTTTTGGTAAAACCTTAATGGTTGGACAGAAGCCTCTCAAATTGCAGTTGCTTGGAAAAAAGTATTCAGTGACTGTAGAGAGTTTGGTGTCAGGCCTTAGTAGTTTTTGCAGAACTACTGCAGCATAAAAAATATTGCACTTTTCAAGCTGAAACTCTAGAAAAGCCCAAGAATGTGAGGATGGCAACCATACACCATAGTCAAAGTGGAGGGGCAGATCTAATGAGGTCCTTTGCAAATGTGGCCCTCAGCCAGCAAAGTGTACCCTTCTTTTAAGCAACCTGATTATAAATACAAATTAAAGATTGACCCTGTATATTTACTGCTTAAATTACAAAGGTGTAATTCATAAGAATATCTCTAAATTATTTTGTTATCAAATAGGATTATGATGAAACAATGGATTGGCTCCATCTCTTGAGTATAATTCTGTACATTAATAATTGAATACATCATGCTTTCCACATATTCTAGAATGCAGCTACTGGTACCTTCTTTCTTCTCTTTCTGGCAATCTGATTTTTCTTTCTCTCTTCTTCCTTACGCACTAAGATCCTAGAGGGGGAGCAGATTATTCTTGTCCAAGGTCTGACTAAATTGTTGTTCCAAAGGCTTTTTGAAATTAAAGCCTCAACTGCTAATTGAGTACATTCTTGTAAATTCTTACTCATAGGTTTCTCCCATTGCCTTGTAACATGCGTTGTAAAGCTGCGCATCATGTCTGAGTTACTAATATTCTGTAACCTATATAGCCACATCTTCTGTATTTGTTAGACAATCATCTGCATTCAAATTGGCCATAATAGTTAGCTTCTATTAATGTGCCATTCTTCAGATACTAATATACTGTTTTTTATTTATTTATTTAATTTTTATCCCGCCTTTATTATTTTTATAAATAACTTAAGGCGGCGAACATACCTAATACTCCTTCCTCCTCCTATTTTCCCCACAACAACAACCCTGTGAGGTGAGTTGGGCTGAGAGAGAGTGACTGGCCCAGGGTCACCCAGCTGGCTTTCATGCCTAAGGCGGGACTAGAACTCACAGACTCCTGGTTTCTAGCCCAGCACCTTAACCACTAGACCAAACTGCCTCTCTGTTGATCTGTTGGTGGAAACACCATCATTTAGGAGACAAGAACCCAAACAGTGTTTCTTGTTTTGGTCATATAGATGTTAAGTATCCACAGATATATTCCAGTTGGAGTCTATGGCACCCAAGTCTTGTTTCAGGCTGAAGAAAAGCAGATTGCTGTGGTTATATATGAATGCTGTAGCTTAAATCTTAGTTATTGTATAAGATGGTGTAGCTTTGTAGGCTATGTAGGCTTGGGAAAGAATCACAATGGACAGCCTAGTCTCTTTATGTTTTAGTGCTACTAGGAGCCTATCACTAATACACTTTCATTCCATTTTCCTAGCTGCTGAGCAATCTGATGCAAGAATTTCACAAAATCAGCAGACAAGAACATCCAGAAAAGTCAAGCAGTTCCAGACGATGACAGCAACACCACAAGTGCAGACCCCAGACCTTTCCCCTGTGTCTCCACCTTCAAATGTCATGCCAACTACTGAAACAGTTACCAAAGTAAGTGAAAAGAGTATAACTCTTTTCTTTATGTTTCAGTGGTCAGGAGCTGTGAGGTCGATCGCACTTTGGCTTCAACCTGTTGTTTAGGAAGTGGGGAGTAGAAATGGTCAGGGTATGGAACTGCCTGATAAGAACTGGAATAAAACTGATCTAGAGGGTACCACCTTAAGGAAGACTGTTTTAGATAAGCACTCACTGCTTGAAATAGTTGGTCTTTAGAGGTAAAAGTAGTATGTGTCTAAAAGTATCAGACTACAAAAATGTAAACATCAAATAGTATATAATGAGGAAAAGCGATATCCATTCATTTATTCATTTTCTCTCCCCCCCTACCCTCTTCCACTCTGAAATGGTGGTACAGTATAGTGTTTAGGCCAAAGAGTGGTCTGTAAACTCTAATATAATTTTAAAAAATATATTTTGTGTTGTACATCTTTTTGATGAAAAATGAAGGCTCCAACTAATATCTTAGGAAGTATCTCTGTAGAATCTGGGGGAGAAGGGGGGATTTAAAAAAAGCTGCCTGGATACTATAGTTAGATTTTGACTGTTTTATTCCAAAGGATCCTAAACCAGATTTTAAATGTACAATTCTCTCTTTAATAAGCCATGTTTCTGTACTGAAAAGGGTGTAAAAAGGAAAGCTGATACCACTACGGCAACCATCACTGCAAGCAGCGAGTCCTCTCCAGCACCCCATGAACCCAAAATAACCAAGATCTCCACTAGAGAAGAATCTGACAAGTTCCTGTCCAAAAGAGCCTTACCAGATTCGTGGCAGCCACCTGAACCCACAAAAAGTACAAAGCTAACAGAACCACTGGAATACTGTAATGAAATCCTTATAGAAATGCTTTCAAAACAGCATGCCGCCTATGCTTGGCCTTTCTATAAACCAGTAGATGTTACTGCCTTGGGCCTTGAAGAATATCACAATATTATTAAATGTCCTATGGATCTTGGAACTATTAAAGTAAGTGGGTTTGGCATCATAAGTGCAGATGATTGTTCTATATATTGTGTCATTTTGAAATCAGTCTGCAGGGTAATATTCAGATAGCCACCACCTTTTCTGCATTAGCACCAATCTGTCATTTCCTTTAGTATCTTTTCCCCCCAACCAGTATCTAGCAAAATTCATGAGACTGAGAGAATGTCTCAGCCTGGCCTGAATTAAAGTATTGCCGTGTGAGCAGCGGTACCATGCCAGTTATTAATTGTATTGTCTTTGTATACTGTAAAACAAAACAAAACACCAGGCAATAGAGTAGTGGCTCAGAAACAAAAGGCTTTGATACAGATCCTGTCAAAGTGAGAGTCTGATAAAAGATGAACTTCAGCGAAATGGTGGGAGAAGAACAAGACGTAAGGAGATTTTTATTTTTATTTATTTATTTATTAATCAAATTTATCACCGCCCATCTCCACCACGGTAGACTCTGGGCGGTTTACAACAAATGTTAAAATTAAGGTTAAAAATCAATAATCATCAGATGTGGAACAGGTGATCCAAAGGTGCTTCCAGTTATCACTCCAGTAGTGGAACTGATACCAAATTAGGAAGCATATCAGGGGGTACTCCTTGGAAAATAAAATTAAATATATTATTGCATGTTTGGGAACATATGTTGTGTTGTAAGTGTGATGCCACAGAACTATATGTTAGCACTGATAACCATAGCGCTTGACACTGTGATTTTGCTTAATCCATGTTCTAATTCAGAGCACTGATATCTCTATATTGTTACAAGTAGAGATATACTTGGCTTAAGGAATTCTTCTATTTTTCACAGAAGAAAATGGACAATTGTGAATATAAAGACACCCAAGAATTTGCTGCTGATATCAGGCTAATGTTTATGAATTGCTACAGATACAACTCTCCAGATCATGAAGTGGTATCAATGGCAAGAAAATTTCAGGTGAGTTATTAACAATGAAAAAACTGCATTTCTGGGATCCAAGTGAAATTGCAGTAAGCATTGCGGTGCAACAAAGTACTTAGGTGGAGAAGTGTTGCTGCCTGAAATAAAGATCAAGCTGCCCTTTGAGTTCCATGTACATGAACCTGCCCAACTGGCACTTGAACTTCTATACAGTATAAGAGTATACTGTCAGCTTGTGGATGAAAGGAAAGCTACTTGGTACACATACATATCTGTTCTATTGCTAGTTACAGCTCGTCCCTGTCCTCCATCCTTTATCGAGTGCTAGAAGCTGCCTCTCAATTTTGCTTACTTTTGTAGCTGGTGCAGCATAGCACCTTGGGTTAAAATTCCTAGGCTGCAGAAGCCATTTAGCCCTTTGCTGTCCTGTCCCAGCCCAATCACACACAATACACCAGGGAGGCAGTTGTAAAACTTTACTGAGAAACTTGTGAGGTAAACTTTGCTGAGAAACTTGTGAGGTAAACTTGTGAGGTAAACTTTGCTGAGAAACTTGTGAGGTAACGAACAGGCAGCAAGGGAGTGTGAGCGCAAACGCACACACTCTACAAAAACAAGCCCCAAAAGTCCAACGAGCTTGCCTTAAGGGAGTTTAACGTTCAAAACACAATTAGTCAAGAGAGTCCAAGAGTCAAGAGTCAAGGTCACGAGGTTTTCCGATCAGGAATCCAGGCACATGGAGTCCGGTAAGCAGACGGTTGTCTCCAACGAATGGTCTGGGCTTGCGGCTCCCTTTTTATCGAGGCAGACCCAGGTGGAGCTTATTTAGGAGGGCGGGGCTACTTTCTCACCCGTAGCCTCGCCAACCTCCGCTGTTCCGCTCTCCGTTCCGCTCTCCTTTCTCGAGCACTGGGAGGGGGCGGCAGCTCTGAGTCTTCGTCCTCACTAATCAGCAGCGCCTGTGCCTGCTGCTCACTGACCAGCCCCACCTCCTCTGACTGCTCAGGTGGCCGTTTATCTAGAGCTGTCTGCTTGCCCTCCATCTCTATGTCAGAGGCTGGCTGCCCGTCCTCCTCGTCTGACTGACTCCGAGCCCGAGCCCCCCATGACATTTGCCATGGAGAAGGTTTTAAAGCTAGCTAACTTTCTTCTGTGAAGGATGTCTTTGAGATGCAGTTTGCCAGAATTCCAGATGAACCCATTACTGGTAGGCCTATGCTGCATTCCACCACAAGAAGCACTACTTCTATTTCTAGTGACAGCAGCTCCAATGTCTCCTCTGATGAAGGCTCTGAAAAAGAACGAGCGAAACGCCTTGAAGAGCTCCAAGAACAAGTAAGTGGCCATGTACACAGTTCTACATAGCTATATTTTGCTGTTGTTTGCAAAAGGATAGGCTCATTTTGTGTGTGGGGGAGATAAAATATGTGGAGAGGAGAAAGAATTCAAGGAGAAAGAATTCCTTGAATTGTGCTGAAATTACTTTCTTATTAGACACAACTAACAGGAAATAAGAGATTAACCAGATTCATATTAACAATTGTCTTATATAGGTAACAAGACATTTCTATATTTGCATTCCCACTTTGTGAGAAAAAAATATTGTACATTTCTTATTTAATTTCACAACACAATGAGATCACTAGTCCGTTGTGTAATCATGTGTAGCATGATTTTCAAAAATAACAGGGTCAACAGGATGTAACTAGTGCTGCTTCACTAACTATACTAAAGTTCTGCTTACCTGATCATCATAACTGTAAGTTCCTGTCAGCCCGACCAGGTATACAAGACCAGGAAATCAACTCCACAGGAAGGCTAAAACTACTTTTATTGAAAGTGGCTATAATAACTTGTAAGTCTGATTGTGCTGTACCTCCTCCCCCTTCTTATACTCCTGTGAATTAGGGAGGTGTCTGTCTGATCCTCTTCCACGTATTTTCTGGCTGTTGTGGACTTAAGATTGTTTCACCCTTCGTCACTTTGGTGACGGATCTTGCATGTCTCCATCAAGGTCATCTTCCTTACTATTTACAGATCCTTACCTTGTACACCAACCCATAGAAGGAAGACAAAGGAGTGTTTTGGGTATCTTTTTTTAAAATGATTTTGAACTTTCACTTGGGCTCATTCCAGCTGAAATATTTATCAGTAAATAATTGTGATCTATGTTAACCTTCCATGCTGGCAAGGAGTCATCATTAGGAGGGTGCCAAGGTAGAAAAAGTTGCTGTAGATATTGAAACAAAGCACCTGCTTTGATACCTGCTCTTCCCCTTGGCAGTCAATGTCAGTTTGAGTATTTTTCCTAAGCAAGATGCTATATTTTTCACTTTTAAAAAAATATATACATGTTTCATAATACTTGAAGTTGCTCTCCAGCTAAACAAGTGCCATATTTTCCCCCACATCATCTGCTTGCTCATAGAAACACTGTTAGTTCCTAAACATTACTAATCCTTTATTTCTGCCTAACAGAAAAACTAGGATGGGGGTGCAAAAGGATGAAAGGTTTAGACCATGCTAGATGGGATCTCAGTATTCTTGGACTGCAGGCTAGAAGAGCAAAGGAGAGAGAAATTATTTGGAGGAAGTACCCACTGCCCATCACAATTCTTTTTAAGCCTCCCAGTTAACATTCCATTTTAAGTCTATGGTTCTTTTGGGTAGTCCTGTTTTTTTCAGTGTCTAGTCCTGAATTTAAGAAACTATTCCCAAGGTGGGGGTGGAAACTCCCAGCCATAGATTCTAGCAGTTTCTTATCTACTTCCTATCCAAACACCTTTAACAAAGCTTACTACCAACGCTCCACCAGCAGTTCCCCCCACTATCACAGAACCAATAAGACCCAGGTCCCTTTGAGATATGAACAGATAACACAAATGTTCTTTCCTCCATTCAGAAGCAAAGGTTGAGAATAGCTCTACTTTACCACTTGCTTTAAAAAAAATAACCCCACAGATATACAACCAGATATTTTTCAGATACAAGAATCACTTCACATAATCATAACTATTGAACTCAACAGGCTGGAACCTTTGCCTCTGAAGTCTTACTCAGCCTCTTCCTCATCCAAGCCAATCCTTAAAAGGACAATACATTGTCAACCATGTATAGTACAAAATACAGTCCGACACTTCCTTTGGCAAGAGTGCTGAACCCCAGTTGCTGTGCAAAAAGTCTTACTTCTGACAACTTGAATTTTTGAGTCTCTTTGCTATCTCCTCTAAAGCCAAGCAGTTCCTTGGCAGCTCTTTGGCTCTGCCAATCCTGATATGCTCTCTTGCCATCACAAACTGGACACTCCTTGCCCTCCTGGCCTCAGTCCTCTCTCCAACCGGGTGCATTGGGCAATTCCCTTCACAGGTGGATTTTCCTGGCTGATCAACTTCACTTGAACCTAAGTTGCAGGCAGACATGACAGCAAGGTACATAGCAAGGAGAAAGTCTTGTGTGCTCTCTCTTTGCCTCTTACTCACAAGTAACCTTTCTCTCAAGCGAAACATTTGTCTCTTACCTTTGCTTTGCCTTAAGTTGCCTCTGGCTCATGAGTTATCCTTGCTTCTTCCCTTACTCTCAAGTAATCTTTCTGTCTCACCTGAAATTTTTTACTCATTTTTACCTTCTCAGGATGCTTTATTATGCTATCTACTTCCTTTTCTTTTCTCTAGCCTTTACTTCCAAACTTGGTCTCTCTGGGTCAAGTCTGCCTGCCTCAGGTGAAGTCCCTAGGCCTATTCCTTGCCCCTTGTTTTGTGTATTAATTGCCCCAAATTGCACAACTCCACACTTTTTATATATTTTTTCCAAATTCTAACTTCTGTTTCTTCCTTTCAGCTCCCTCCTCTTTTATTCTGATTTCTTTGCAGGCTTCACTTCGTTTACTAAGAAGCCCCTTAATTCATCCAGTAATCAAATTATCTTATTTTCTCCCTGTTTACTTTGACATCTGAGGCGTCTTTCCTACATCCTGATAATTACAAACCTGGGGCACCCAGAGTCCTAGTCCCCAAGTTATTTCCTTGCTTCTCATGACAAACCCCTATCAATTTGCACTGCTTTCATTCATTTCTCCAACTTTACTACAACCCCCAAGTTCTGCTCCATTGAAGAAAATAAAGAAGAATATCATATTGAATAGAAAATTAGTAATTACCATTCTAATTATTATATCATATAGACTGAATTATAGACTTCTCTCTTATTTCCCCTGCCTATCACTTGAAAGTTCAGAGAGAGAGAAAAACTCTTGGTGTATGCATGAGGGTTTGTATATATACTGATATTATATATCATATAGTATATGTTTCTACAGTACATATTGTATATACATTTGCTAAGCTGCATATATTTTTAGCTTTATTATAAATACAAGACATGTGACACTTTACCATAGCAACTGTCAATAAATCAAGCTAGACTTAACAGCATGCTCTAAAGTAGTGTTTCTCAACCTCAGCAACTTTAAGATCTGTGGACTTCAACTCCCAGAATCACCCAGTCAGGATGCTGGCTGGGGGATTTGGTGAGTTGAAGTCCACACATCTTAAAGCTGCTGAGGTTGAGAAACACTGCTCTAAAACAATTACTTTCACTGCTTGCTCATTACAAATGTGCTGTGACTGACAAATCAACAGTAGAAAGTTCTCAATAATGAGGTGTGTCACCAATGGCATAAATGCAGTCAAGATAGGGGTGGCAGCTGCCTTAGGGCTTACAACTTCAGCCAAGCCTTTGATCTTCAAAGAACCTGGTTCCACTTTGCTGCAGGGTAACTGTGTGCTCACAGAAGAACCTAAACATTTGGCTAGGGCAACAAAAGGGGTGGGGGTTGAGTGGGAGGCAGAAATGGGCTGCAGAGAGTTCTGCAGCCAGGTTCAGTGTGCACTGACTAAGGCAACCACTAGATGGCAGCAAGGAGATACAGGAAAGAAACACTTTGCTGCTATCTAATGGTTATCTGGATCTTTGCAGCCAAATCTGGTGGCTTTAGACTGATACTGTCTGCTCTATCCCCAAAAGACAACCCCCAGCTACCACTGCTGGCATTCTTCCCTGACACCAGTTTATGTGTGCACAGAACATAAGCATGTTTTCTCTAGAACATATCTAATCCCTTGGATGTTTTTTTTCCCCAATCTGAAGCCACCAAATATATTGGCCCCCTGATCTCAGATGCATCTCAATTGCATCCTCATATCCCCAGCTGCTACCCACCAGAATCTGACCCATGGCAGAAGCAGAAATTCTCCTGCCCCCTGCTCAACCCCCATAACAATAGAAAGCTCCAGAACCTGCTGAGATTAATACTGAGGTTGGCTCGATGCAGAAACCATACATCATTCATTTCAATTATTTCTTTATTTGCCAAGAAGCATGTCCCAGACTTTCTAATTCAAGCATGTGGGCTTCTGAGAATAATGTAGCTTCACATGCTGGCCTGTCCTTCAGTCAAGGAGGTTTGGCCTTCACTCTGCCAGCACCAATGCCAACCTTTGCAGAATGGCATTTTGCCACCCAGCATACCATCTGAGAGGTTTGCCTTGGGGCCAAGGGAGCTTTCCTTATGCCCCTATCTGTCACAGCCCTGTTTTTTTCCTTGGCTAATACTCCCCAAGGGGCGTGGTGGCTCAGCGGATAAGACGCCAGGCTTGTCGATCGGAAGATCGCAAGTTCAGAGGTTTGAACCCCTAGCCCTGCGTGCGGAGTGAGCTCCCGCACTCACCCCAGCTCTTGCCAACCTAGCAATTCGAAAGCATGCAAATGCAAGTAGATGAATAGGTACCACTTCAGTGGGTAGGTAACAGCGTTCCGCGCGCGTCATGCAGCCACATGACCGTGGAAACATCTTCAGACAACGCTGGCTCTTTGGCTAACAAACGGAGATGAGCACTGGCCCCTAGAGTCGGACACGACTGCACAAATGTGCAGGGGGAACCTTTACCTTTACCTAATACTCCCCAAAGCAATCTAAGACCAAATCACAAATGGCTACAAATTCAAATATTCTTAGCATATTATTGCTATATAGTAGTTGCAAGTTCAGTGCTCACAGAAAACACCTTCCATCATAGCTCAGTCCAAGGCAGCTAGCAAGTAGCTGAGGATAGAGGCTGCAAACCAACCAGGATCCACTCTCTCTGTTTCTATCCAGCTAACTGCTGATTCTCCCATAAGCTTCCAGGACTCCATTAATTAACAAATAACCTGCCTTCCTCCTTTTGGAAACAGAGAATAGGTTTCTAGCAACTCTTTTTCTCCCATGAAAAATAAAGCCATTGGCCTCCACTGCTGTAAACATTTATTGCTAATTTACAAAACATGTTTCCCAACAGGCTGCTATGGGGGAGATTACAATGGCAGATAAAATTTTGAATTGCTAACAAATGTACTGAGAGCATTTAGCTTATATCCATAAGCTATATGTTCATCATAGCATCGGGTCAGCATTGCAAAGTGAAGGTGGCATTCTAGGGAACTCTGTCAAGTGTTTTTTCCTGGCAAATTCTAAAGGAATTGCTAAACATCAAACTCTGAGAGCAACATCCTAGCAAAATTGCTTTTGCGGGCTTTTCCTCCTAACTGGGCTGAATGAAAAATTAGCTGAGAGGGAGGTCTATATGAGGCACTCACTCTATTGGGAAACATGCCAACAAAGCCAGGATGAATTCATTGCAATACAAATATGTCATCTGTCTCTGAAATGAGGGGATGGGGAATGTAAGTGAGATTTCCAAAGGGGATAAAGGAATTGGTGATTTTGGAAATTGTCATTGCATCAGTGTTGATTTGCAGGCAGTGTTGTATGACAGATGGCCTGGAGCCCAAAAGGCAGAGAAAAATTAGCCTCTGGAAGTGCTCACTGTTTTAGTTCACAAAGAGGAAGTGGTGGGACTTCTATAATTATCTTTGTTGTCACATTAGAGTGTTTGGTTTGCTCTTATTGCCTATAATCAAAAAGGTGTTGGTGGAAGTTATAATTATTCAAGGTTCCAAGCACATGAGAGAACTTAGATCCCCCACAGCCACATGGTGGGAAAGGAGCTACAAAGAAAATATATGTTAAAATGCCAATTATTTATTTATTTATTTATTTATTTATTTATTTATTTATTTATTTATTTATTTATTTATAAAATTTATATCACCGCCCATCTCCCTCCACCGGAGGGACTCTGGGCGGTTTACAACAAATATCTTCCACATAAGCAAGTTGCTCACAAAAGTGATGAGAAAAAACCCTCTAGGAAAAGAGGAGCAAAAGGCCTGTATCTTCTCTGGCACTCACTATCTTTTGAGAAAAATCTTAGACCTCGTTCATGAAGGAGGTGTAAATCCAATGGCACTGACTGACTTTTCAGCACCCCATGATTTACTGACTACATGGAGGGCAGCGGCATAGAGATAAACAGTTAAGAATGTATTCTGTGCCGCCTCTTTGTCTGTCACTCTGCCTGATCTTTGTCTAAGAGATTACCAATGCACACCCCTGCCGCCGCTTCTGGGTTGTGTTGCGACACACCAAACTGTGTGTTGCGACACACTAAAGTGTTGCGACACACAGTTTGGTAATCTAGACCATAGCTTTCCAATCTCAGGGCATTTCCTTCTGCCTTCCCAGATACACATGCATGGAGCATGTGCTCTTTCACTGCCCTCCTGGTTAGGATGCAGTTAGCTAGGTGCTGGACTTTGCTATAATGTATAAGTACATGTACTCCTCGCTTACCAACGGTAATTGGGACTGGGAACTCCATCGCTAAGCATAAGGTACGATGTCATATGACCACGGCAACTTAGGGTGGCAGTTCTGGCTGTCCCAGTTGCTGTCGGTAGGTGAATCTCGCGCGGTTGCAGCAACCTGCAGTCATGTGATCACCATTTACTACCTCCTGCCAGCTTCCCCATTGACTTTGCTTGTTGGAAGCCAGTAGTGAAGGTCGCAAATGGCAATCCCGTGACCGTGGGATGCTGCAATGTCATAATTGCAAGCCAGTTGCCAAGCACCCAAATGGCAAACATGTGACCGCGGGGATGCTGCAATGGCCGCAACTATGAGGACCAGTCCTAAGTACCCCTCATTCAGCACTATCATAACTTTGAATGGTCACCAAACAAGTGGATGTTAAATGAGGTCTACTTGTAATGTAATTACCTGTAATGTAAGTCCTATAAAAACATCTCTTTTCCCATTATAGTTATAAAACCTGCTTCACTAATTGCTCAGTTAGAACACTCTCAAGAACACTCACATGCATACACAGAACACTGCAACTTTCAACAAATCAGATTTTTTTAGTGTCCCTCTCTCTGTGTCTCTCTCTAGCTTAAAGCTGTTCATCAGCAGTTGCAAGCTTTGGCTAAAACAACCTTACCCAGATTGAGAAAGAGGAAGAAAGGGAAATCTAAGAAGGAAAAAGGAAAAAGCAAAGTGAAAATCAAGTCTGGGACTCAGAAAAGCAGAAAGATGAAGCAAATGAAAAAGCTGAAGAAGAAAATGTCTTTGAACATGTAAGTCTGCTTGTTGGCTTGAATTTGTACTTAAAGCTGCTGGACCTGGAGTTAATGACTGTTTATTTTCTATCTTGCAGTCATTCAAAGAAAATCAAGCAGCAAGAGGAACTAGTACTCAAGTCTGAGGATGAGGATACTGCCAAGCCAATGACTTATGATGAAAAGAGGCAATTAAGTCTGGACATAAATAAACTCCCGGG
The DNA here is from genome assembly GCA_023362775.1 of Charina bottae. NCBI lineage: Eukaryota > Metazoa > Chordata > Lepidosauria > Squamata > Charinaidae > Charina > Charina bottae. The sequence goes on along the minus strand of JALMGJ010000003.1, from coordinate 31,325,833 downwards.
GGAGAAGCTTGGCAGAGTGGTATATATTATTCAGTCAAGGGAGCCATCACTGAGGCATTCGAATCCTGATGAAATAGAAATAGACTTTGAAGCTCTCAAAGCATCAACTTTACGGGTACTGGAGAAATATGTAATGGCTTGCTTGAGAAAAAGGCCCAAGAAATATTATGGTGTGTTATGCAATATGCACAAAAATTGAGGGGAAATTGTATGTTTTTCTAGGCCGTAGCTTGGATATTGTTCCTGATAGTCATCTCCTCCCCCTTCCCTTTGTATACAGCAAGAAAACCAAAAGACCAATTTACTTTGGAGAAGCAACAAGATCAGAGGTTGCTGGATGTCAGTGGGCTGCTCTGCTCCGTCAAGCAAAATACAAAATGTAAGTGAGCCTTCTCTAATGAAAGAATGGTGTAAGAATCTTGAAGGGTAGAAACATTGCCATAATCTCCTTGCAATTTATCCAGTAATAAATAATAATAGGCAACGGGCTAGAAACCAAGAGACTGAGAGTTCTAGTCCCGCCTGAGGCCTGAAAGCCGGCTGGGTGACCTTGGGCCAGTCGCGCTCTCTCAGCCCAACTCGCCTCACAGGGTTGCTGTTGTGGGGAAAATAGGGAGGAGGAAGGAGTATTTGGTATGTTCGCCGCCTTGAGTTATTTATAAAAATAATAAAGGCAGGATAAAAATTAAATAAATAAACAAACAAACAAACATACTTTTCTGGAACGTGCCATAGGAATAGGTGAAGCAATTGTGCTCTGTCCCATGGCAAACATTATTAGCATAAAAATGCCAGTTAAGTCCATATCATTTACTTTGGCTTGAATGTTGTTCCTTTTTCACCAATTTCCAAGACAGCAGCTTTGTTATGTTCTCCTCTGTGTCTTGCAGCTGAAAATAATGCTGTGTCAAAAATCTACGGAAGGTCTAGTCAGCTAAGTGAAAGCAGTAGCAGCAATGCCTCCTCTGCTTCTGAAAGCACCAGCAATGATTCCAGCTCATCTGACAGCAGTGATTCTGAATCAGGTTCTTTTATTAAGATTCTTCAGAAAGAATGACTCTGGCAGACTTCCTGCATAAGTTTGATCTAGAAAGCTAAACTCCTGATTAAGTTGTCTTTTATATACATCTACATCTACATATTTTTTATTGAAAGTTTTAACAACAATAATAAGAACTAATGCAAACTAAAATAGGACAAAGAAGAAGAAAAAGAAAGGGAGAAATAAAAGAAAAGGCTAGAAGTGCAAAAAGAAAAAAAGTAGGAAAGAGAAAAAAAGAGAAAATTATAAAGAAAGATATAAAGAATTGGCTTCTGGTCTTCTTCACAGCAGTCATAAATACAATTATATTTTAACCTCTCTCTCTAAAGTTATATCATGACTCTCTTCTTTCTATAATCTATCCTGTCTAATCATCAAAACCATAAATCACAAGTTCATTTTTTTTCTTTTTTACACAAAAAGTCCAACTACCGATTAAGTAGTCTTGAAGAACTTTATTCATACTCTCATCCATAATTTTATTCTGCTAACAGCCAACCTTGGGTATTTGCTGGAACAGCATTCACGCAGAATACTGTATACACTGCAGATTCTAAGCATGCTTACTCAAAAGGCATTTCTATTGAACTTACTTCCTGGTGAATACATCCTAGAACAGTGTTTTTCAACTTCAGCAACTTTAAGATGTTTGGTTTCAACTCTGCTGAGGTTGAGAAACAATGTTCTAGAATTACAATACCCAAGTTTCTTTTGCATGTCAGACTAAATGCACTAATGTAAATTTAAAAGCAGAAGAGATAAAAATAAAATGGAAGGACTATAGCTCAATGGCAGACTTGTAGTTTGTATATATAGATCCAATAATTAGAACTTGGCACTTGGCTAAAATTGTTTGGGGCCATGGTTGCATAAGCCTTCACCTTTAAGGTAGTCAGAGAAATATCTATTTATTTTTATGCAAACTAAAGCAATTCACATGCATCAAAATACATTGTATCCAGTGTGATTTCATATAAAATTAGAGATGTGGAGGGGGGAAAATGATCTAGCATTTGTATGAAATTGGTCAGTCTGTCCACTCAGCATCTGGTACTTGGTTAAAAATAGAGTTCCAGTTTGCTTCTAAGTAGAAGGATTCTGGAAATGACGGACCAGGACAAGAACATTTGTAATAAATAAAATAAACACATTTGACTAATTGGTATGAATGGCAACATTTGTAGGCATGGAGTTTCTCAGATTTGCTAGATATACTTAATGTAGAATAAGATATAGTTGATTTAAATCTCCTACAGGATCACGAGTATAAAACCTTCATAATAGATCTGTAGCAGCCTTGGACAAATTTCCTTCTGGTGAATTTTTTAATCCATCAATGGATCTTTGTGGACTTATCTGGTGTTAATGACAACTTTTAGTCTAACTGCTGCTTTAATTTCCCTAGGGAATCTTTAAGTAGTCCACAATATTTGGCCTATAGTTGTGCTGTAGAAAAAGGGACAAGCTGGATTGGCAATAAGCTTTGGGAAGATGTTGGGGTATCAGGTGCTGACATCCCTACATAGTTTCTTCACTGCAACATAGAGCTCACCCATGTCCCCAGTTATCTGAATCAGATTTCTAGGAGATGTGCAAAATGTGTGAAATAAATGTAATGGGATAGTTAAAAGTACCTATTACATCTTAGAAAGATCTTTGTTGGAAATGCCACAAATGATGGAAGAAATATGGAATAAGCCTTTACAATGAATACTATGTGTGATGGCAAATGTGCATACAGTAACATGTCACTATGTATACGTATGCTATAAACATCTGACTTTTGCCATCTTTTTACAGAAGTACACATAAAACAAAATGGAAGTGGGAAAAAGGATTTGTTTTGCAGAGAACAGCTTAAGGTAAACTTTTCTCATCTTTCAAGCCCTAAATTCTTCAGCTTGGGCTTCTCCACATCTCCTGCTCCTTCTGATTTTTCAAAATGGCACTCTCACTGAAAGACAGCTTTTTAGATAGAACACTTGGCATGAAAGATTCACAAAATACAAAATGTCTATAATGGTTTTGATTTCTTCCACATCAGATCCCACCGCATCATCCAAAGATGTCCTGCAGTGTTGTTCCTCAAATATGGAACACTTCACCTATTAGCAAGCTGCCTCAAAGAACAGCCGAAGCCAGGGCCTCCCACCAGTTACTGTCATGCTCTCGGCCTTTACAGCGCAGCCCACTTAAACTACCAGAACAAAGCGTTGTTTCTCCTTCAGGTAAAACTTTCTCTAGGAATTCTAATGCTCCAGTAGGATACACTCAGTTGGCTTTTCAGAGCTGCTGAAAAATACATTTCTGTAGTTGGGAAAGTGGAAAAGTATATCTGGAATAAAGTGCCTCTGCTTCTTTGAGAGGGGTGGGTGTTGCCATGGATTTTGACTGAGAGAACAGTGGAGACTTAAAGCATCTTTGTAACATTTGTTTGTTTGTTTGTTTGTTTAATTTATATGACCGCCCATCTCCCCCCATGGGGAACACAAAATTTATTTATTTGCCAGAATCTACAAATGGACCAGCAAAGCAGAAGTCTGTGCTTTAAAATAAATGTTTTAAACTGCCTTCTAAATCAAGGAAAAAGTGGTTATGCCACTCAGACACAGTATTTACATACTTGAGAAGTAAATATATGCAAATATTTGGGTCCAAAGACTGATAAAAAGGGTATTCTGCTATGTTCTTTTTTTCTGAGAGAGAGAGAGAGACCAAGAGACCTATCCAGAAAGGTGTTCCATGTTCAAACAGCTCATGGAAGGAGACCTGCATGTGCACACATGCTTCCAACTGATTGTGTTTTACCCACAATCTATCTGACACTTGTTTCAGCTCCTTGCAGGACTGCCATCCAAAACCCACCATTATTTTGGAAAATATTTGGATAGATTTCTCCTCTCCCCCCCCCCCAGCCTACTTCTTCTCCATTTCTACTTGAAGCCCTTACATTTGCTCAGCTACTTTATGTATCAGCAAATTGGGTGCTCTGTATGGAAGCTTTCTTCTTATGTGCCTTCCTTCTTGGAGATGCTTTTCATGTAGCTCTGTCTTCTCAACCTGGAATGAAACTCTGGGATTGTGATGAGGCAGTCAGAAGGGCTCTGCACATGGTTCATCAAATTCAAAAGCACTAATTGACTTGGAGCAATGCAGAGTTATAAGTTTGCCAACTCATCGCTGTGAACGAAGCTGTCACGGTGGCTTTTCTAAACGTGAGGAGATACAACATGGCACTGCCATTCTTCTATGTGTTTCCCTTCTTGCAGGTATGGTAGCTGTTGTGTCACCCCTGCACAGCACTCCAGTTCAGCCAGCAACTCGGAGTGACTTATTGGCAACCCAGGCTTCTGACAGCCCTTCTCCTCACATCCTTTCAAAGGTGGATATCACTGGTAACATTGCGAAATGAAGGGGCTCTTCGTTGAATGAACTTTCAACTTCATTCTTTTCAGTGTCTTGACACTTTCAGTGGTTTGCATTTATGGAAGACCCTTAATGAAGGGTGGTTTCGGTGGGCAGAGTTGCTCTATCTACACATGGCTAATACTGGGTTGGAGCCAGTATTTCCCTTTTTAATTCAACCTCCCCAAACAAAACCCATCAACCAATTAATGATTACAACTTTACTAAAAGTTACTTGATTAGAAAATTTATTGCAGTTTTATTTTCTTCTTCTTCATTAGAAAGTGTCAATTCTCCTGAACCAAAAGAGGGGGTTTTGGAGGGGGAAGGTTAGAGATAGAGTTAGAAAGCACTTCATATTTTTAAAACTTGGTTTGCAGAAGTCATGGGAATAAGTGGCATTAGATAATCTTGAATACCCCAGACTTAAGTATTTTCATTTTTTCATTCATGAAGTGAAGTTTATCCAACATAAATGCATCGGGGTGGAAGGAGGGAATACAAAAAGGCATGCCAGCCTCTCCATCTGTAAGCAAAACCATTATAGGGTGAGGGACCTCTACAACTGTGATAAAGTTCCTTTAAGACTCTGAAACTTTCCTGTAGGTATCTTGTTCTTCCTCTCCAAATAACCCTTCAGACAACGTGAAAGATACTCAGAAACCATCACTATTGCATCAGGGGCAGCCACCTGTTCTCCAGATTAAATCCTCTTTGGGAATTGCCAACTTAACACCAACTGACCAAGAGCAAAGTATGTATTGGCTACAAATATTAACATCACATACTAAATGCACTTTCCTGCTGTCACCATTTCCACTCCCCAAACCCTCCTGAAACAATATGAAGCTTAACCATGACTGCATCACAGCTGCCCAATTCACAATGTAGAGAACAATTTTGCAGGCAGATAAAGGAGGCGGGGGGGGGGGAGTCAGGTGTCCCCACTACAGGAGAGAAAAGAGGAAAAGAGGCAGGGCTAGATGTCAGTTCCTGCAGATGGGGGGAATGGAAACTCTGCAGAGCTGCAGCACTTCGAAAGAAAAAGTAAGGTTGCTGTGGCTTAATGTGGTCTGCAGCAAAATAAGCCATTGATTCAGCTTGGCTGATAGCGTGAGAATGAGCAGGTCTGGAGTGGAGTGCTTCAAAGCTCCATATGGAAGTACCCTAAATGTTTGGGACTCATCTGGTCTAAATACTGTGATTAAAAAAAAGGCACTTGGGTTTTGCTGGTTTATCTACCAATGGTTACCTAAAATTGGTAATCTATGAAAATTATCCTATGGAAAACAACAGCGCCCTTTCCTGGACTGGGAGGCGTTGCTTAGTCATTCATGACTTAGTCACTTCCTGTTTGGATTACTGTAATAGCACTTTACATGGGGCTGTCCTTGAAGGCCACTTGGAGGCTACAACTGGTCCAGAACATAGTACTGCGCACAGTGCTGGGTGCTTCTACGTTCGCCCGCAGTACATCTCTGTTGCGCGAGCGGCACTGTCTTCCAGTTTTCTTCCGGGTGCAATTCAAGGTGCTGGTATCACCTTTAGATTCCTACATGGCAGGTTATTTATAGGACTGCCTCTCCCTGAGGCTATTGGCCTGTCCTATATAGATTGGATAGGGTAGGCACGCTCCAGTTCCCTTCCCTGGAATGTTGCCATCTAGTGGAACCTTGGAAGCGTGGCTTTTTCATGGCTGCCCCTCCCTTACGGAACACCCTCCCTCCCCCCTCCCCCCCCCCCCCCCGGTGATCTGGCAGGCCCCCACCCTTTTAGCCTTCCAGAAGGCCATCAAGACCTGGCTTTTTACCCAGGTGCAGGGGTAGGCTGAGGGTGTCTTAAGTTGGTTGTTGGGGCATCCCAAGGGAATGACTGAGGTGCCTGGTTTTATTTTATCCCTAGTAACTCACCCAATTCCTGCAGACATTCCAAATGTGGACATTGTATACTGCTTAGCAGTGTTTCTCAACCTTGGCAACTTTTAAGATGTCTGGACTTCAACTCCCAGAGTTCCCCAGCCAGCATTCTGGGAGTTTAAGTCCAGACATCTTAAAGTTGCCAAGGTTGAGAAACACTGGCTTAGCATATGCCTTTTCCTAGCAGTGTAAGTAGCACCTGGCCACAAAATTACAGTGGCATGCTGTCATCACAAATTTCAGTGGGAATGTATATGCAGAAGAATGACTTGAAAAGTCTTGAAAAACTAGGCTGCTCACTACCAACAGTTCAGCTCATGTTTTCTGGTTGTCTCTTATGGGTTGGTTGGTTGGTTGGTTGGTTGGTTGGTTGGTTGGTTGGTTGGTTGGTTAGTTAGTTAGTGAAGTGGCTAGATGAACATGCACAGCATGTATACCGAAAACATGAGGGGAAATAGCAATTTAATATTTTTCCCTTTCTGCCTGGAGATAGTGAGGATTTATGGTACTCCAGGAGCTGCTGTAGCTCAGGCAGTGGGGTACTGGTTGACTGCACTCCTCCCTTAATTGTCTGAAGAAAGGACCAAGAGATCATGTTCTTAGCATTCTGAGGTTGGCTGGAGTCACATCACTGACTTCATTATGCTTTGGAGGTACTGGCTGGCTGGGGAATTCTGGGAGTTGAAGTCCACACATCTTAAAGTTGCCAAGGTTGAGAAACCCTGGTCTAGAGATACCCATGGCTACAAGTGACTTGGTGAAAGAAGAATAACATATGAACATAGTGCATTAAAGTAGCTGTGAAGCAACAAATCTGCACTGTTTGTTAACTACTCTTAGTTACTGAATCCCACCATTGCCCTGAAAATGTGCCTACTTAGGATGGATTATAATTGGAATTCTTAAGGAGCATAGAGCTGCTACTTACTTATTTACTTATTTTTAGGATTCTTTATTGGCTACATAGAGTTTGGCATTAGTGTATGCACATCAGAACTAAGCAGTGCAATTTGATTTATAGCATAATCAAGGAATTGTTTTGCAGTATAACAATGCTCTTTAAAGGCTTATAGCTGCACACATTGCCACTTCTTCATTTAGACAAGGAAACCAAATAATTTTAAAATAGATAGCATCATTAGATGTGGGGGGGATGACCTATTTTTTGGGAGAAGGTGGCAGCAGTTGACATGGATTGCTTTATATTAAATGCAAGGTTACAGGCTTTTCCTTCCTTGGGGAGCCTGGAAAGGGCATCGCAGGAGGCCACATGATCCATGTTAAGAGGGGATGGAGAGGAAATGAGTAATGGAAAATGTGCACCTTCTACACTCAAGCAGGCATCTGAAAATAGAAAGCTGTAGCCACATGGGGTGTTCTTGCCCTTCTGCTTACTTGGAAACTCTGCAAAGTAAACCAATGTGCAGATGATACTCAATTGTATATCTCCATCCCGGGTGAAGTAAGTGTTGCAGTCGACACCCTGTCTCAGTGCCTGGGGGCTGTAGGGGCCTGGATGGGGAACAACAGGCTTCAACTGAACCTTGGTAAGACGGAGCGGCTGTGGATTGATGGCCTCTCGGTTTCCAGGAAGTTGTCATCTTTAACTCTGGATGGGGTGGCACTGCCCCATTCAGATTCAGTCCGAAACTTGGGGGTCCTCCTGGACTCACGACTCCTGCTCAAAGAGCAGGTGGCAGTCGTGGCCAGGAGAGCCTTTGCACAGCTTCGGGTTGTGCGCCAGTTGCACCCCTACCTGGATTGAGATGCCCTCCGAACAGTCACTCATGCCCTTGTCATCTCTCATATAGACTATTGCAACGCACTCTACATGGGGCTACCCGTGAAAAGTATCCGGAAGCTTCAGCTGGTCCAGAATGCAGCCGCACGAGCAGTTACAGGTGCTATAAGATCAGCACTTGTAACACCGTGCTCCGCGAGCTGCATTGGGTACCAGTTTGCTTCCGGGTCCAATTCAAGGTGTTGGTTATCACCTTTAAAGCCCTACATGGCATGGGACCAGGTTACCTGAGGGACCGTCTCATCCAGATCACATCTACCCACCCCAGCTGGTCATGCAGGGAGGGCATGCTTCGGACACCATCGATAAAAGAATTTCATCTAGTGGGGTCCAGGAGGCGTGCCTTCTCTACGATAGCACCCGCCCTATGGAATATCTGGCCCCCAGAGGTGAGGCGGGCGCCCTCGCTCCTGGACTTCTGGAGGTCTTTAAAGACCTGGTTCTGCCGCCTTGCTTGGGACAAAGGAAGTAATAGTTCCTCCTGGGGCTGGTTCGCTTAGTGGTGTCTTCCTTTTAAGATCTTACCATCATTTGGATTTTTACTATTTATTATTGGATTGTATTTTAAGATGTATAGGTTCTTAGTTTTAATATTTTATTGTAAACCGCCTGAGTCTACTTTTGTAGAGATGGGCGGTGATAAATTTGACAAATAAATAAATAAAGCCTCCAGAAGGCTGTCAAATGTAAATATACCCTGTAATTCAGATAAGAATGCTGAAATTGATAGCACTTGAGTTAATGTTTCTATCTAATAACAAAAACTAGTGGAGGAGTTCTTCACCCTCTTGGAAACTCACTACCCTGTCTCTGCTACTGCTTACATTCCAGAGCTGAAGACTAGTTTTCCAGATGGCCACTGTGGACAACAGATGACAGAATCTGCACATGCCACTCTTACAGAAAGCTGTTCTGATAACTGTGAAGATAAAAAAAAGAGAGAGGCTAAACCTCAGATTCCTCTAGTAAAGGTAATAATGGCTATTTTCTGCCATAGCTTTGGACATTACCAGATGTGGCCTCAGATCCACATGAGCATCAAATAGAACCCACTTCACCCTTTCCAATCAGTTGACATTGTCACCAAGCTCTTCCCTTCACCCCAACCCCGGGCATCGTGCAACTCTAAACATCCCCTTCATCATTACAGCAGGAACAAACCAGGACTTGGAATGATGGAAATCATTCAGCGGTGCTGCTGAATGAACTGGAGGATACACAATCTCAGTTCACTTCTTCAGCTGATCTGAAGGCATGTTTAATAATGCCCACAGAATACCATGCGGGTGCAGAGAGCATTCAAGGGCTGATTAGTATGATCTGTGGGAATGCTTTACACCTTGATGGAGATAGTTGTTCTCAGCCCCAAACAGTTATCTCCATCAAAGCTGGTTTGGATTGATGCACACTGGGTCTCCATAAATTATATATGGTATGCAGCAAAAAATGACATGCTGGCAACCTCATTGTATGACAAGTGTTGGTATTCATGTAGTTGGAATTCTTTTTCTCTTATTTCCTGCCTTTCATTCTTTTTGCTTATCCCTATTTGCTTATCCCAAAAAGGAATGGTAGGATGTATATGTATATTTATATATCAAAAGGTACATCTATGTAGAGCTTTCACACTAGTGTCTTTGACCTTGCTGAGAAATTGTTTTACTACTAGTAGTGGTGAACATAATTAAAACAAGTGATACTGTACTATTCAGCAGCATCAAGATTCCTCTACGATATTTACTCAGAAATGAGAAATCCAATTTTTCAAAGATTGCTTACAACATTGATTAGAAACTTTCTTCTGGTAATTATGCATTTAATTGCTTCCTGATTTACACAGTGTTATTGATGAACTATGTCTTCATTTGTATTCTTAAGAGCAAGAGAGTCTTTGACTGCATTTTTAGATCTGAATTTAGTTAATAAAAATAAATGAAGAGATCTCTTTTAATAATGTCATGTCTCTGCTAAACAGGAAACAATTACAGGTCCACAAGCCATAAAGAAGCAGAGTCTGAGTAAAGCCCTTTTAAAAAATCTTATTTTTTCTTCACCAATTAATTCTAAACAAATTGATGTTGCAATTGTAATTCAAGGGACAAATATTGCAATTCATGTCAAGGAGGGAGGGAGGGAGGAATTGCAGAGGAACAGCAATATTTTCTGGATTTGTGATTTAAAAAAAACTAGTGAACAAAGCATATTTTAGGGTAAAGGCCTAACAATAAAAGCAATAAACCTGAAAGCAATGTGCATGTATGCGTTGCACTCTGAAAATCAGCTGATGGTGATCCAAAGCTCTTTGCTCTGATTTACAGACTCTGGTTATGTGGCAGAAATATTTTCCACACCTTCTAACAGGTTACAGTATTTTCATATCTTGTCCATTAGAATGATAGAATTTGCAGGATATTTCTTCTACAAATAAATACAGTATTAACAGGGGAGAGACAGGGACCATCCAATGGCCCCTTTGTCCTCTGTAGTTTGGGAGCCCCATGTCAGCCTCCCTTTCAAGCAGAAAAACACACTGTAACATCAGCACACACACAAAGGAGAAATGTAAATCAGTGGCATGGAGATGCTCCTCGTACTAGTCAAATCTTTTTTTTTCCTTTTAGGCCCCCTACTAACTGTAAACTTGGTTTGAAAAACTTCTGTAACAGGGAAGAAATATCATTTTTTTGGTAACACTGAGCTGTCATGACTAGGATTTGCCATTACTTCATTGGATGCATTTGCAGCCTCCCAGGCTGTTTCTGTGGCTCAATATCTTCTCTTGGTTTGTTTGTTTTTAGGAACTAAATTACTGCCTTTCCCAAAGATGCTTCACCTAGATTAGGAGATTTGTTACATATATTTACATATAATGTTTAGTCTTAAATCGAGTCAAGTGAGGGCATTTCCATGTGGATTCTTTGGTTGCAAGTTGTGTGATCTTATATCATTATCTATGTTGTACAGCAGAGCTGATGTATTTCTGGCTCAACTGAAGCATATCTAGAATGGCAGAAAATGCCATCTTTTAATCTGAGTCCCTGAAACTTTGCAGAGCCTCCGGACAGGTCAATTGCCCATTAGCTGTAAGTTGTTTCATTCTACCTTCCAGCTCACGGGTGGAAAATAATCTCATCCATCTGCTTGTAGAGGTTCAGCTGCCATAGCATCACAGGAAAATTCTGTCATCTCCACTGAGCAACAGTGCCTTGGTGATTTTGCATCTCATTCTTAATAGAACAACTCGTGGGGGTGGGGAATTACCAAGCAAATGCATACAACGTGAACTAATAATGTGGATGTCAGGGGACAGGACACTGAATGCTGCTCTGTGCACTTTCTTATTGGATAGCTGGAAGGAAGAATTGATTTGTTCACGCTGATCATTTCAAGTTCAGCTACAATAAATATGATTGCAGGTTAGCTTCAACTGCTTTGAGGGATGGTGAAGGAATACGGTTGGTGATGTGGAAGTGCTCTGAGTTTATCAGGACATAATGATTACATTAAAAAAAAACCCTCACACTCTACCTGCTATTTATTTTTGGGAGTCCTGTCAAAAGTGGAAGACAGTATCTGCTTGTGTTTAAAACTATGTTGCTGGTTATAATTGCAGGATATAAAAGTCAAACATGCAGATTCTTGGACAAGTTTAGGTAAGATGGTGCCTGCTCCAGTCTCAGTCAAATCTTCCAATGAAAGCTTCAGACAGTTCCAAAAAGCTGCACTAGAAAAAGAAGAAAGTGAGTGGGCAAAGGAACAAAAAAGGCACTTGGAGCAAGCTGAGAGGAAGTTGAAAAACCATCCTCAGGAAAAAGAGAGGTTTGTAATTCCATAGAATTAAACTGAAAGTCTCTATTTCACATGTCTATTAACTAACTTCGCATTGAGTGGTTTCCAGCTGCGTTGTTTTGTAGCTATGTGAAACTGATTCTTATGTAAGAGGAAATAATTAAAGTTAATAGCAAGAGGACATGCTGGTAAAACAGCAAATGTTGAATATCCTTTTCAGAATTAGCCTCCGTTTCTAAATATGACTGGGTTTACACTGGAACAGAGCAGAATGATGGTTGGTGGAAACAATCACTCAAGCATAGGAAAATGGTGGGATAGCTTCACTGATAATAAATGTAAAAGTACCGACCAGGCTTTCACACTGTCCCCCCCCCCCCCCCCCGGAATAGCCTGTGGGATCAAGACTGGCAAAACTAAGGGTCTTTCCAAAACTTTTAAATTTAAACTCCCATTGAATTGGTGTCACCATTCAAGATGCACTTTATTCACACTACCAAAAAAAAAAAAAACCCAACCCCAAACCTCATGCTGTGAGCTTCCTTGATTAGGACAAATTGCCTATCCTATGATTTTTGGCTCACACACTTAATGGGCTTGGGGAAAATTAACTCTGATCATCCTTAGTAGCTTAGAATTGTTCTCCAACTGTGGTAACATGACACTCACAAGCATTTGCATGAGACTCGAAGGAGCAAACTGTCATTAATAATGTATATTTAACATTGCCACGTTTAAGTGGAAAGGAGCAATGGTACTCCGAGTTGTGCTGCTGAGCCAGACTGTGTCCTTTGTGTGTTCTCCCCTTGCTTGCATAGCATTATTCCTGGGTTACTTATCATTTGATGAATGATGAAGTGCTTTAACAATATTTCATTTTGTTTTGGCTCCCAGAAACAATGGACAGGCATTCTCCCCATAACCAATTCATTATGCATTTGTTATGTTTGTTATTATTCATTGTAACCATGTTTCCTTCCTTATGGTAGGTAGTCAGAACTCAAGTACAAAACAAGATTTTCTGTGCAATGGTAACGGCTACAGGTAGTCCTCGCTTAACAACCATTTGTTTAGTGATGGTTCAGACTTCCAACATTGTTGGGAAAACCAACTTGGGACCAGTCCTCACACTTACGACCGTCGCCATGTCCCCGCAGTTACGTGATCACAGTTTCTGCGCTTGGCAACCGGTTCACATTTGTGACCTTCACAGCGTCCCGTGATCACCATTTTCAACCTTCCTGGCTGGCTTCTGACAAGCAAAATCAATGGGGAACCGCATGATTCACTTAACAGCCATGTGGTTCGCTTAATGCCACGGTGATTGGCTTAACGACTGCTGCAAAAGTCATAAAATCGGGTCGGATTTGCTTAATGTCCTGTCCCGACTAAGACTCGAAGCAGGAAGGTGTGGATAAAGTACTTTATTTACAATTAAAACACACAAAATAAATCTAGAGAAACAAGGCGACACGTGCTCACAGAGTTCAGGTGGCCAGCGGTGATCCGTTCCCAGTTGGCGCGCATGCGGGCAACCACCATGTGGCTGCTATGCAAGGTTCTGATGCGGGGCTTGGTGCTGCGGCGAGGAACGGCTCTGGTACGAGGCTTGGCACGGTGGTAGTGCGCGACTCCGGTACAAGGCTTGGTGCAGCATTGGGGCGCGACTCTGGCATGAGGCTTGGTGCTGCGGTGAGGAACAGCTCCGGTACGAGGCTTGACGCGGCAACTGCAGGATGAGGTTCCAGCTCGAGGCTGGGAGCGAAGGCAAGACAAGGTTCTGGCACAAGATTCGGTGTGTCTGCAAAGAACGATTCCGGCACAGGACTGGACGTGGCGGCTACAAGGCGAGGTTCCGGCTTGAGGCTGGGCGCGAGGGCAAGGCAAGTCTCCGGCACGAGGCTGGACACGGAGTCTGGACAGGATTCCGGCGCGGGACGGGGCGCAGCGGCAAGGCTAGGTTCCGGGCCAAAGTGCAGCTGTGCTGCAGGGCTGGATTCTGGCGCAGCGCATGGCGAGGTGACAAGGCAGGGCTCCAGCGCAAGGCTTGGCGGGACTGCATGGCAAGGCTCTGGCATGAAGACGAGACGAGGTCCGAGCGAGGATTCTGGCACAGCGACGGGATCGCGATTCACTCCAGGAAGTTGTACAGGATGTGAATGGTTGTCTCTGACAATGGGTGCACGCTGCACGCGCCTTTTATCTCTTTGATTTTCACGCCGTTTGTGAGCAGGAGCCAATCGTGCCTCGCGTTGCTCTGCCTGCCTTTCCCACCGCCGTTCTCACGCACTAATAGGTGGAGGCGAGTCTCCTTCTGGGCTGCCTCCAATCAGCTGTTCTGAATCTAATTCAAATTTCACACCAATTCTGTTCTTTCCTGTTTCTATTGTTATTGGCCCTTCTATTTCCAAATCGAACTCATCGGACTCAGCCTCCATCCTGACACTTAATGACTACTTCGCGTAGCAACTGAAATTCCAGTCCCAGTTGTGGTCATTAAGCGAGGACTACCTCTGTGTCTCTATATTTGTCAACTGCCATTTCACCAATGTCAGGAAATTTCAGTACATCTTTATTCCCTCTTCCAGGATATTTTGGGAGGGTGAAGGAACTTGCATTAATGTTATTGCTTTGCCTCAATTGGCATATAGTGGTGGATGCATCCAGCATGCTGACTTTTAAGGCATCCCATCACCCACTGTAGTGACAATGGGGAAATCACTGTACTAAATCATTGCTGACTGTAAGTAACTAATAGATTTTGTGTGTTTGTTCACTCAAATGTGAAGCTTGCATATCTGACTTGGTACACAAAAGTTGTTGATTATTTTTCTTTAGAAACAGTAGAGAAACGGATTTGAAATCCACAGCAGTAAAAGAAAGCTGCCCTACTCCAAAAGCAGCAGCATCTGGAAGAGAGCAACCACACTCAACACAAAATCTTGTCATAGATCGTAATTTGGCAAGAAAACTGGAACAAGAGCGCAGGAGAAGAGAAGCGGTAAGCAACTGGCTTACCCATGGCTGGCTGGGGAATTCTGGGAGTTGAAGTCCACACGTCTTAAAGTTGCTTAGGTTGAGAAACACTGGCTTTAAAGAATGTTGGTCCCCTAACACAATGAAAGAGCTGGTTGAGGGATCTTTTTTTTTTTGCCTGACCTCAGCTGTTTCTTTTTCTTTTTTCTTTTTTGCCCTCAATTGCATTTAAGAATGCAGCTGGTAGCAGGCCACTAAAAACTAAACATAGCTCTTGGTCCTAAAATAGTTGTGCACCCACAACTTTGTCATTTTTCCACTTTTGCTTTTTACAGATGGAAAGTTAATTGCATATTTACCCAGAATCCAGTTCTACTAAATTCAGCAACATTTACTTCAGACTAAATGTCTTCTTTCCCCAATTCCATGTTGTTATTGTTGTTGTTATTGTTGTTAACAGTTGACAAGCACCATTGACATGAATTTTCAGAGTGACGTTATGGCAACATTTGAAGAAACCCTGCAGTGAAAGGAGATGGACGATTGCGTTGATTGCAGTTCTTCAAGAAGTGGCCATGGATTGCAGAAAATATTCCAAAAGATTGATCCCTGATATTGGAGTACCACTATTATTAATCTTTTTTGAAGAGCTAGTGTATGAGTATAATTTCAGTTTTATAAAATTAAATGTGGTTATTAAAACAAAAAAAAAGCCCATGCAAACTTCTGAGGCATAATTGGTCAGCCCTTCTAAGGAAGTTTTCTGAGTATTGTCATAGATGAACTAAATTTTTTAAAACCTGTTTCAGAAAGAACATTAAAATCAACCCAAATCTTATTTTAGGAAGTGATGACTTTAAGCAAAAGTATTGGTGTGAGGGCTCAAATCTAGTGTTTAAATACATCTGGAACACGCATGAAGACAAAAATAGTCTTTAAATACATCTGGAACAGGCATGAAGACAAAAATAGTCTTTGGGGAGAGTTCTTAAACTCTGGAAAGTAACTGATGTTTGGTATCTGTATACATGTAAATGTTTTTTGTTATGCTTAACATTTTAGTAAGGGTACCTGCAGGTTAATTTTTGTCTTGCTTTAATTTTTGGCTAACATGTTTGTTGAATTTTTTTTTTTTTGAATTGGCCATTTAACATTATTTTGTAGCACATTTAGAACTGAAATCTATTTGATAGAAAAAAGATAAATCCTTTTTTTTTTCTTAGTAAAATATGGAAGTGCATTGTCATTTTGTCTTCTGTGGGGTTTAAATTTTTATTTTTGTCTTGAATACAGACCTACAATTTTTTATTTGATAACAAAGAGCATTTATATTTACAGCTTTCATATGATAATAAAATAAGTTTTCATACTGGAGTTTAACAATTTTGAATTTATGAATCCATTCCAAATAGATTGGTTAATCATAACAATAATTGCCAATAAAAACACTGGAGTATTGTGGCAATTTAAAGATTTAACACATATGTATAGCATATTTATTTATTGAAGATAAATGTGTGGGGCATTAACCTCAGAGAGATCTGGGGGTGGGGGGAACAGTAATGAAGTCAGTATAAAATAAAGTGCAAGAAATACAGTTATAATTACATAATTGATAGCTGATATTCATGAAACAGGCATTCTTGCATTGGTGAGCATAGGGTTGGAAGAACTTTTAGTTTCTGTTTAATCCACAGGAAACAGAGAGTTGAATTATTTGATGAACTTGTGTTCCACAAGGAAATCTTTGCAATTCTTTTGCTCAAGAATGACTACCTCCATAATACAAATAAGAAATAGCCAATGGCCTGAGTGAATGCCTATTGTCATAGAAAAAAGTCATACTAAGTCATAGAAAAGTCACAGAGCTACACAAATTAGGTATTAATATGGGCAGGGCACACATTTCTGTAAATCAGTCTAGCTTGCTTAGCATGTCATACAAACCAAATATGGGCCTCCTGGGAGTTGATACTCCATTTCTGATCTTAGGATCTTAGGATCTAGGATCATATTCTTCTGTAGAGACTGTCTCAGATAGACTGCAATGGGACATTGTTGACAAATGATGGCATATTTACAAAATGAGCACTGCATGAATCTCTGATATTGTGGATAACTTCATTAGTTATCCCTGCAATAATAGGCATGGAAATAGATCAACATGTTGTGGTCAGTTATTGCTTGCTCTATATGGGGCAACTGCCACTCTGCCACTCAGCAAATACAAGCCTAAGAGAGATCTAGGATGTAAATCATTGATGATTCATTTAAGTGATTTTAGTCAGGAATTGTAAATGACACCAAGTTGGGCCTGTTATATTCTCTTCTAGTTTACATTATAGCATATTATTTAACTCTGCTGATTTACCTCAATCTGTTTTTACCTCAATGTTTGGTTCTCTTTGGGAAATGTCTAAGTTAGCCCTTCTAGCCTTCGGTCTGAGTCTGAACAGACACAGTAGTATCATAGGGCATGTCCACAGAAAGGCCTTCTAATTTCTTATGTTTCTTTGCTGTTAGTTGCTCCACAGTTGGAGAAATTTTGTGGAGTGTCATTCCATGAAGTTCAAGGAAGGGCTGCTGCCAGTAGAAAAAAAAATGACAATGAGCTCTGCTACAACACTAGCCTTCTCATTTGAACATCATCCTTTAAAATGAATTTGCAGTTCCTCTACTTGGCCTTCACCATACACAGATTCCAAATGCTTGCAGCATGCGTCATTGGTTTGTTTGCAGATTTGGGATCTGAGCTGGTAAATAGCCAGGTACAGGAAATGCCAGCCCAATTCTCTACTTCAGACTTTCCAACTGCTGAACATTCTGCCCCTGGAGCTTTCTATACTCTCTGGGTTAATTAGCAGCCTTTTCCCTTCCTTCATGAAAAGATAAGCAAGTAAGTTCCTAGCTCCCTCCTCGTGCACACAGGTGACGTATCCATCTATTGGTTTGCAAACCACTTCTCCAGACTGCAAGGAAAGATTGATTTCTGAAAGTATTAGCAAATGCCCTGAAAGGCCTGAAATGTCTTCATCTCACCATGGTGTCAGAGCAGCCTTGCAGGTAAAGTGTGTTTCTCCCAGCAAAACGTGAGAGTCGTTCCACGGCTATAAACTAGCATGCAAGCAAAATTGCATTTGATGGCTTTTTTTCCCAAGCTGGGATTGATGCAAAGCACCTAGGGAGGCACAGTTATGATAGTCGATTTCTGCCACGAGAAAACAAACGCCCTGAAATACTGGTTAACTGGGAGGCACGTTTTATCCATCTCTGAAGTGAGAGAGGCAAAAGGGGGAGTGATGAGGAACTAGAGCTTTTAGAAGCTTGCAACACATCCACCCCTGGAATGCAGCTGAGAATGGGTGATCAGCAACAGAGATAGGGGAAACTGTTGGTGAACAAACTTGTTCATTTTTACAACAACTTTGGAAATTAGGAAGCCCCTCTAGCTTAGAGCCAACTACAGATGTGCATGTGCTGGTCAGTTTAAGATACCATGTATTGGGGGCAAAAGGGTGGACACTTGTTATGCTTAATCAGGATGGAGAACAGCGGCTTTCTGTATATTACTGAATGGTGGTGTCCAGCACCTCTCCTCTTTGGCTATGCTGGCTGGATCTGCTAGGAGTAACAGTTCAATATCTGGAGCAGTGTTTCTCAGCCTTAGCCACTTTCAGATGTGTGGACTTCAACTCCCAGAATTCCCCAGCCAGCATGGCTGGCTGAGGAATTCTGGGAGTTAAAGTCCACACATCTGAAAGTAGCCAAGGTTGAGAAACACTGATCTGGTGGGTTACAGGTCCTTCCACCCTGAACGATAAATACCTCACTAAGGAGAGTGATGAAACAGCTGTCTCCATTATCTCACTGTACTCTGCTACTCCAAGCTGTTTTCTCCCAGCCTGATTCATTTCTGGCATCTGAAGCAGAAAGCATGCTGTCGAGGGAGGCCGAAGGAGTATATGTGTTGTTTCCCACTGCAAGATCACTCCCATTTCAAAACCAAATTGTTATTGTTCAATAGTTTCTTTCAGCAGAATCTTGCAATCTAGAGGTGGAAAAATGATGTGGGCTCCATGGAGGAACAGCACCTCTCTCGCTCTCTTCCTTATAATAGCTGCCCTGTCTGGAGGAAGGAAGGAAGAAGTATGGTGCTTGATAGGCAACTACTGACATTCCTCTACTCCAACCAAAGCTGGAGGTAGGGAATGCCTTCCTTCCTTCCTTCCTTCCTTCCTTCCTTCCTTCCTTCCTTCCTTCCTTCCTTCCTTCCTTCCTTCCTTCCTTCCTTTTTTTTTTCTGCATTTCTCTCTCCTACTTTCCAGGAAAGAAATATATCCTGCTAGGATCCTGCACAGATACAACTCAGCTAGTTCAACTCATATAGTTTACAAAAACAGGATGCAAAGTTAATATTGAAGAAAACCTGTTTTAATCTCACCCTGTCCCCAAGGCATAATATGGCCACATTGATTGCAGTATTTTCTTTCTTGATGCTTATGGAAATTAAACAAAGTAACTAGCCTATCTTTTAAAGGCAAAATCCATATAGCAGACTACATAGAGGCCATTAACATTTTAGATAAGTATACTGCCAATTAATTTTGAAGTATATGAATGGATTGCTCGAATCTATCAGTAGGGTATGAGGAAATATGTTACGGGTAGTCCTTGTTTAACGTCCACTCATTCAGTGACCATTCAAAGTTACGACGGTGCTGAACGAGGGGTACTTAACGACAGGTCCTCATAGTTGCAGCTGTTGCAGTGTCCCCGCAGTCACGTGATCACAATTCGGGCACTTGGCAACCAACTCACAATTACAATGTTGCAGAGTCCCGTGGTCACGTGATCGCCATTTGCAACCTTCACCGTCATCTTCCGACAATCAGTCAATGGAGAAGCTGGCAGGAGGTCACAAATAGTAATCATGCGGGATTCGCCTAACGATGGCAACGGGGACGGTCAGAACTGCTGTTTTAAGTCAGTGTGGTTACGTGATGTCGTGCCTTATGACCACATCTCTTAGCGATGGAATTCCTGGTCCCAATTAACCTTTGGTAAGTGAGGACTACCTGTATTTATCATAAGGGGGTTGATTTCTGCCTCTAGTCTATCAAGATCTTCAGCATACTGGAGAATCAGGCAGGCATACAGATGTGACTCTCCCTGCCACTGATTTTCACCTCTTATGCCAGGAACTAATGGCTAATAATGATCTAAGCCACTATTTCCAACCTGGTCCCCCTAAGTTAAAATGGGAGTACAATTATTGTGGTTTCAGTGATTCCTGACACATCTGGAGAGACCAGCTTGGAAGGCTGCTCTTTTAATTGAACTCTTTTAATTTCTTTAAAATTAGTATTTTACAAATCAGAAACTAATCTACAAGCTAGGTAAAAGGTAAAGGATCCCCCCGCACATTTGTGCAGTCGTGTCCGACTCTAGGGGCCGGTGCTCATCTCCGTTTGTTAGCCAAAGAGCCGGCGTTGTCCAAAGACGCTTCCACGGTCATGTGGCCGCATGACACGCACGGAATGATGTTACCTACCCACCAAAGTGGTACCTATTCATCTACTTGCATTTGCATGCTTTCGAATTGCTAGGTTGGCAAGAGCTGGGGCGAGTGCGGTTGCTCACTCCGCACGCAGGGCTAGGGATTCGAACCTCTGAACTTGCGATCTTCTGATCGACAAGCCTGGCGTCTTACCCACTGAGCCACCACGCCCCTGGTAGTATAAGCTAGGACTGATATATAAAAAACAGGATTTATTATTTATGTTTTCTAAGACCAACTTTCAACCAAAAATTTCCAAAGCATTACACTAATCACCCCCCCCCCCACATCACAATATGGCAGCACTGAATCTGCACAAAAGCTGCCATGAAACCACCAACGTTGCAATAAAAATTTAGACTACTGTAGCAATAAAAATACCCATGGAATCTGGAAAAAAACAGAAGTCTTCTGCCACATAAATGTTAGGAAAGACAATGGACTCATCCACAAAGCCACTTTCATGTGCTTTCCTCTAATCTGTGATACAGCATAAAAGTATTTCTTCTGCCCTAATAGCCCACCTATCTTAGGACAAGGCTGGCAAGTGGTGCAACCTTCCACCTGTACTGTGGGATAAGTTAAAGAAAGCGATTGGTTGAATTCCTGTTGGGAAGGAGAAACACCCACCACCTGCTGTCCTTAATGTGGAATGTTGCTAGGGAAGGCGGTGAGTTTTGACAGATGACTAGACCCATGGGTGCAGCCATCGATCAAGCCCTGATCCAAAGGGTGGGTGGAAGCTGTCTGGTACATCAGGAGAATCTCCTACCCACCCTGCAAATCAACCACAGAACCTGCTGCATGGGGTAGGGTGATGGAAGACCCTCTTGTTTTACCTAAAGCCCCTACCCATTCCACGATTTATCTGCAGTGTATGATGGGGGAGTGATGGGTAATTTGCAGGCAGCCTTCATCACCCCACCCCTGTGAGTTGGGTTTGTAGTGAACCACAAGGTGGTTGTAGTTAATTTCCCCTGACTTTTTTCCCCCACTGCCTGCTCTACTTGCTGCCCCTCTGGGCCTTGGCAGCTGGTGGTAAGAGAAGGAGGGGAAGAGAAGCTCCTTTTTCTCCTCTCCTTGGCAGCCTGGGGAGAAATGTTTTGACACGTGAGTGGCGCTGGCTGCTGTGCAAACTACCTGTCAGGACATTTTTTTAAACATGTGTCTAGCAGTCTCACTTGAGACTATGAGACTTGTGTAGATAAGGAGTCTCTCTGCATGCAAAGCACTGCTGAGGGTGTATGTGGGCAGACGCCTGGTGCCTAACGTCTCCTATTGCCCAAGCCACAACAACTATGGAGGTGAGTGGCCAGTGAGCAGAAGGGAGGGCACATGTCTGCAGAAGAGGAGATGGGTAGATCCCTATCCTTAGAGACAGAGGCCATGTTGATGATGCCAAGTCATGAATACTGCAAGGTTTGTATCATGAAAAGATGGAAAACACCACGAAGTAAATATGAAGTTAGGCAGCTTCATCTACAGGCTGGGGCAGATGAAGGCTACATCATGAGGAAGTGTCCTGAAAGGAAGATTGGCAAAGCATCTTTGAACTGCAGGTAGCAGGACATGTGGATGAGTTCTATGCCAAAGACTGATTCTCTGGGTAGACTCTTTCACAATGCTGCACAATAGCAGTTCCAGCTTTTCTACTGCACTGCTGAGAATCACAAGGCAAGAGTAAAGAAATTGTTACTGGATCATTAAACAGTAACTTAGGCCCATTTCCTCTTAAGTGATTGTGTCAAGGGGTATAAGTACTCAGCCCAATTAATGAGAGAGAATAAGAATTAAATTGGGAAAGTTAGTTATGTATGCCACCTTGAATTTCTTTATGGCAGAGCTTTCCAAACTTTTCATGTTGGTGACACACTTTTTAGACATGCATCATTTCGCGACACACTCTTACAGCAGGGCATCATTTCACGACACACTCTTACAGCAGGGCACAAGGCAGGCACTAGGACCTGCGCGAAATCACAGCAGGTTTGGAGGCAGCAGCAGCCATGACACACCCAGACACTGCAGCCGACACACTAACGTGTCGCAACACACAGTTTGGAAAGCTGTTTTATGGAAATGAGGAAATAAAAACATTTCCTAGGACCATCTTAATGTCTTTCTCATTTTTAAAACATGAATTTCGGACTTTAGGATTCTAATCCATTTGCACCTGTAGGTGCATCTCCCACATCTATCAATTACAGCTCAGAAGTGAATATAAGCTGCTTGTGCTTTGCTTTATTACTGGATCCAAGGGATAGACAATTGCTTTGGACCTATGACTATCTACAGAGGGGAGCAAATGATGATGTCTCACATGCCATGTCTGTGCAAATTTGTGTGATTCTCCCGGATACCCATATTTGGGTATATTTTGAATTTTGGGAGTACATCATTGGTATTCACACAAAACAGCTATTATGGAGGGCTCAGCTTTTCACAGAATGGCTACCATAGTAGATGTGATCAATCACATAACACTTATTGATCAGAAGGCTGCTCTTCTTCACCACCACCGCCCCCTGTACCCCCCAGCTTCTCTCTTTTTTACCCGGTAGGTGGGCTCACTTCTAAACAAAGCACTGTGCTGCAACCACTAACCATTTTATTTTCAAAACACCCCTATGGACTTCAGAGACTTTCTTGGAAATAAAGTTAGAGGTCAATTCCTTACTTTTCAGCATGCAAGCACACTTTTCATTTTTATAAACAAGGATACATTTTTTAAAAGGTTAAGTGGGCTAGGGGGCCTAGAGGGCACCATGTTTGTGGCATACTGGTGCCCATGAGCACTACACTGCTTATCCCAGTCGAATGTGATATTAAAGTCTGTCTTGAGTTCAGGTACTGATTGTTAGAGATCGGGTTTCAACCAAGCACGTCTCACACACAGGCTTGAAGGAGGAGACAGCCTCTGCTGTAACCTGATCTTACTTGCTTTGTGTAGGACGGGCTGAATCCCGGTTTCCTGTTTCCTGTTCCCTTCTCTTCCTTTCTTTCTGCTCGGAGCTCCTACCAAGGTTATGGCTGCTGCCACGTGTTTCTCATACTTCCAAACAGCAAGGCCACAATAATGAAGACTGTGGGTTTGGTCAGAACCACTTGCTCGCATGCATGGACCGTTTCTACTAAGGAACTGTGAGTTACAATAAAATTGTAAACTCTTTTTTTATGTAACTTTACAGTAACGTGTGAAGTGTGTTTATTTTGTGTTTTGAACTGATTAAGCCTTGTGCAAGTTTATGGGAATGCTTCTACTCTGCTATATACTAATAAGAAGCTGTGTGGAGTTCGGGTACTACCATCCCAGAATTCCTACACTGATGACTACCTAGAGAAGTCCATGTCACTGCTAATGGCAGGAGGAGGTTGACCTTGGCTGATGTTGAAAAGGCTAAGCAAGTTTAGATCTGCTTAGTGTTTGGATGGGAGTTCACCAAATAATCCAGGAAATGTAAAATAAATTGGGATGCAAACAAGTCAATAATCCACAACAGGTCCCTGAAGAACACAATGGTAAACCAACATAACAACATAAATGTGTCCATGTACTGATCAGGAGTCAAGCTCCACCCAAGGGAGACTTTGCCTGTATACAATATTATTAGATGCTTAAACTGCTATTGCCTCTAGTTCGAAAATAAGGATCCTATCGGCTTTTAGATGCTAGCATGCTTGCAGTTCCCACTATTGGCTATGTTAGAAGGAGATGACTGCAACAGTAACAACTGGTCACAGGCTCCCTGTCCTGCCTTCCAATGATACTACTAGAGCGACTTTTTAAAAACCATCTGACTCATCTATACCTCCCTCCAAACTGGCTACAGAATTTAAAACGTTCCTGCAGCTTTGCCCCATTTTATTCTCCCAGTCTTGAGACTTCATAAGTCACTACCACACAAATGTTTGTTGAACCAAAAAAATAGCCAATCACATCTCAATCTAGTGTGTGATGCAAACCCACCAGCCTTTGATTTGGTTTACACTACCGTTGGAACACAGGCAATTGGTTTAGTTAACTATGGGTTGTCATGTTGTGCAGACCCAGCTAAGTGCTTCTAAACGTCCTTTGTCTTCGAAAATGCGTATCTGCAGGAACTATACAGTTCCCAAAGGAGTTGTACAATATGAGGTGGCTTCTAAACAACTTTAAATAAAGTTGTTCCAGTTCCAGCCCATTGTGCACTTCCACTTCACCTAAGAAATCATTTCTATTCTCCACACCTTATCATGCCTCTGGTTTACTCGGGAGGGCGCAGACCGTTTTGTCCGCGGAAGATGGGAGCAAAAAACACCCCTTCCTCGAATGCGCTCGCGTCCGCAGTTTTAATATGCAAAACGGCCTTTTCCCAGACTTGAATCTTATCTAGTGACGCACACTCACACGCACGGAGGGCCGACCCAAGCATTATGGGTTGCCCGAGGCGAAGCAGTGAGTTGCGCCTCTCCTTCACGGGCATGGTCATGGTCCTCAATGCCAATCTTACTGATGTTTCATGATAATAAAAAGAATTACTGCGATACACCGCGATCTGACGGCGTCTCATAGTAAGGCCAGCCCTAAATGCGCGTGTGAACCAGGCCTCTGCCTATCCTCGATGGCATTCCTGGATCGCGTTGTGGGATCGCCGATTGGCTTTTATTCTTGTTATATCGCAGAATAAGAGGGAGGCGATTGGTGCGTGCAAGAGTTTTGCATTCGCTCGAAATCGGCGCCCGCTTCGGATCAGGAGCAGCTCGCGCGCGATTCCTCAAGGTGACCACGCCGGCGCGGCCCCAGCATCTCCCCGGAGGCTGCCGAGCTGCCACGGCGCAGCGGGCTCGCGAGTGCGGCAGACGTGCTTCTCGGTTTCTCTCCCCCGCTCCCCTTCCCCTCCCTTCCAGCTGGTATGGTCTGCGCGTCTCCTTTCCTTCGGCCGCCGCCGCCGCCGCGACGATGCTGTTGATTTCTGCTTCCTCCGCGCTGCCCTCTCGCTGGCAGTCCCCATCTTGAGATCACTGAAGGGGGATCGAAGGCTCATCGCCGCCGCTGCTGCTGCTGCTGGAGGACGAGAGCGAGCGCGCGCCCTGACTTCTTCGTTCCATTGCTGCGCATCTCCGACAGGCTCATGGTGAGGATCAGGGCTCTCCTCTTCTGGGCTCTGGTGTACAGCTACTGTGGTCTCTGCGCCTGCATCGAGCTGCTGAAACTTTTGTGGAGCCTCGGCACCAGGCCAGGCAAGACCTTCCAGTGGCTGATCCGAGAGAACCCCCCGGGATGCCTCAGTGACCCCTCCCTGGGCACTCACTGCTATGTCAGGATCAAGGTAATAACAACAGCAATAATTATAATAGGCTTTCTGGAGGGAACCCGACTTTTGCTTGTAAAGGCAAATGGACAGTCAGTCTTGATATCCACTTTCTCCAACGCAAGAGCTAGGCAGAGCGCGACTAGAGACTGCTGCGCTGCGGTTCTTGCCCTCTCCTTCGTTCTTTGCCGCCCAGCTCTTTTGCTGCCGCTAAAAAAACCAACGCGGAAGGTAGGCTGCAAACAACCAATGAATGGAGGAGAGTCGAGTTCGCTCTGCCATGGACTGGTGTGTGCTGCGCGCGTGTTAAGAATCTCTCCCGTTACATGCATGGCGAAAATCCTGGGGGAGGGAGAAGAAAGGTTGGGCCGTGAGGCTGCAGACAACAATCCGTGTAGGAATCCAGCAGTGGGAACGCACTGAAGTGTTGGGTTCTCTCGTAGGTTTTATGGACTGGATGACTACTGTATTCATCTGTGCTTGGTTTTGATGAGCTGAAAACAGAGACTTTCCACAGCTCACCAGAATGACCCCTTCAGCATTTGTAGGGAAACTAGACATGCAAATGATCTGGCTGTTTTTCCAATGGTTAAAATGTCTCTTCTTTTTTAAAAAAAAGAAGGCGGGGGGGGGGGAATTGAGCCCACCAAAGGACTTAAGCAAGATATTCAAGGAAGTTGAGATGATTTGCAAATATATTTATGCAGCTTTTCCAGAGGTACTTTGTAACTAGTCTTAGGACTTGATTAAAGAACTAATGCAGAATTTGCCTCTCACTATATGGGCTGAGTTATAGTACAATATTCAGTCCATTTATAATATGTAAGAAAGAGGTGTGTTTTTTTTAAATGAAAATAACTGGTGTGGTTAATTCTTCTGCCTTGCCATTGATTACATTTTTCCAGCACACAGGGAGCTGAAGTCATATAATCTCTGGCTAAATTTGAGGAAGCTCATTACAATGCTTGACTCAAAGGTCACCTTTGACTTTGACCTTTGTCTTGTTTTGTGGTCCCCCACAGCTTCAGTAGCAACATATCTTCTAAACCAGAGCTTTCCAAACTGTGTGTCGGGACACGTTAGTGTGTCAGCTGTAGTGTCTGGGTGTGTCGCGGCTGCTGATGCCTCCGAGTCCTGCCAGGATTCCACGCAGGTCCTAGTGCCTGCCTTGTGCCTTGCCGCCTCCAAACCTGCCCTGCCAGGATTCAACGCAGGTCCTAGTGCCTGCTTTGTGCCTTGCTGCCCCCAAACCTGCTGTGATTCCATACAGGTCCTAGTGCCTGCCTTGTAACCTGCTGTAAGAGTGTGTCGCGAAATGATGCCCTGCTGTAACAGTGTGTTGCGAAGTGATGCATGTCTAAAAAGTGTGTCACCAACATGAAAAGTTTGGAAAGCTCTGTTCTAAACACTTTAAAACTACCCATGCTAGTGTCATCAGCTCAGATATTGATGGAGTTTAAAAAAAAAGGTAAAGGTTCCCCCCGCACATTTGTGCAGTCGTGTCCGACTCTAGGGGCTGGTGCTCATCTCCGTTTGTTACCCAAAGAGCCAGCGTTGTCTGAAGACGCTTCCACGGTCATGTGGCCGGCATGATGCACGCGGAACGCTGTTACCTTCCCACCGAAGTGGTACCTATTCATCTACTTGCATTTGCATGCTTTCAAATTGCTAGGTTGGCAAGAGCTGGGGCGAGTGCGGGAGCTCACTCTGTCACGCGGGGCTAGGGATTCGAACCTCCGAACTTGCGATCTTCCGATCAACAAGCCTGGTGTCTTACCCGCTGAGCCACCACGCCCAAAATTGATTGATGGAGTTAGATGTTTGATGGAGTTAGATTGATGGAGTTAGGTGATGATTATTACTCCCCATCTCCACTCACACATAATAGAAAAATCATTAACCACTGCCATTACCCCATCAACATTGTCATATTGTCAACATCATATATCCAATCAACATCATCATTTCATGTTTAAAAAAGTGTAATCACAATAGCTTTTTCCTAGGAGCTGCAGTAGAACATAGAAATGATATGATCTAGCCTATTAGTTATATACAGTCATATAACCTGTAAGAGACTAACAATAGTAGTTGGCAGATAATCTGGTTCCAGAAGTAGGATTCTATCTTCCATGCTGCAGTACTTATATGGCTGAGTCGGCATGACACACCGCATTACAAACTGGCCAACTACATTTTAGTTTAGTGTGTTATGCAATTCCAGTTGTATACTTAGTTAATGCTTCTGTGTCTCATTTAAACCCAGCAAATTGAACTAATTGAGTTAATAATTGATGTATATTGTGTGCTTATGGCTTTAGAATGGAATGAGCTACAAAAAGCATGGCTTTTTCAGGTTGAATGTTTTTAAGGATTCCTTTCATTATTTAAAATTCTATATGTGACTGCCTCAGGAAAAGAGACAGATCAGAGTTACAGCCTTTTAGTTTTCAGAAATGGGGAAATCATTTCTTTGTTCTGTGTTATACAGTATAATCTGCTTTCTGTGATTAGTTGGCTACCAGTAACCAATTCAAAAGGCATCTCCATCTTCAGACTGAGTCAAAAACAGTAGCCTTAAGGACAGTTGGCCACATCTGGCCTTATTTGAGCACTGTTTGTCACTTCCCCCATCCCTTGCTTTTTCTACCACTTCTAGAAAACTTTCATCGCTTGCACTCTTTTGTGACAATTTCTTTGGCGTCTTAGGACTAAAGAAGTTGCTGAGTTGACAGGCCATTTGAAGAACCCTTACTGCAGAGCTTTCCAAACTTTTCATGTTGGTGACACACTTTTTAGACATGCATCATTTCATGACACACTCTTACAGCAGGGCACAAGGCAGGCACTAGGACCTGCGTGGAATCCTGGCAGGGCAGGTTTGGAGGCAGCAAGGCACAAGGCAGGCACTAGGACCTGCGCGGAATCACAGCAGGTTTGGAGGCAGCCAGGCACAAGGCAGGCACTAGGACCTGGGTGGAAGCCAGGAGGCAGCAGCAGCCGCGACACACCCAGACGCTGCAGCCGACACACTAATGTGTCCCGACACACAGTTTGGAAAGTTCTGTCATACAGTCACAGAAGGTAAGGGATTTTGGAAATCATCTAGTCCAACCCCTGCCAGTGCAGGAATCCACTACTCTAGCATCCCTGACAGCTGTCCATGCCTACAGCGCAGGAGTGTTTACCCATCCCAAGCAATTTGTTCCATTGCTGATCAGCTCTTACCATTAGGAACTTTTTCTGATGTCCAATCAAAATCACCTTACTTGTTATGTAAACCTATTTATTTGTTTTTTGTTCTGTGTTCTATGTGACTGTTCTTCAAATATTTGAAGAAAGCTATCAAATCTATTGCAGTTTTTTTTTTCTTTTCCAGGCTAAACATACCCTATGCTTCCAATTGTTCTGCATAACATTTTCCTTCCAGGCCCTTATCGTCTTAGTTGTTCTCCTCCTTAGTTGTACACATTCCTGTAATTGCCCTCCCTAAAAGTATGTGCCCAGAACTGGGTACAAGGCCGAATGGAGAAAAATTATTTCTCTTGAAATAATGCACTGAGTAGATATTTTTCTGAAAATAATGAACTATGCTGCAAATGCTGACTTCGAATACTTTTTGGGTGGAACACTTTAAAGTGAATTCTATTATTTCTTATATTTTCTTAGTAAGAGTGCATTTCACAGCTTTAAAAAGTATCCAAAACTGAATTACCTTGACACAAAAAGGAATGATAACACTTGGGTTGTGTTCTCACAACTTGCAAAGCCATGATTTCCTTAACCATGGTTTACTTAATAAACCACAGCTGAATTCACACTTCATTTTACCACAACGCACTATATTTTATGTTGTGTCTGACTGGGTTCATATATCATACTAAGCTGTGTGTTTGTTTTTTGTTTGTGTTTTTTTAAAAAACATATTTGGGCTGAGTTCATACAATGAAATAAACCAAAACTGAACAAGCCACATGATAGTTTAGTGCAGTGTTCCCCAACCTTTTCGGCACCAGGGACCGGTCGTGGAAGAAAATTTTTCCACGGACCGGGGGGGCGTAGTTTACAGGCGGGAGCCAATTGCGCGCACCGAGGGGGAGGGTTTGCAGGCAGGAGCCCCGCGGCCCACTTCCTAACAGGCCGTGGCCCACAGGTTGGGGACCCCTGGTTTAGTGTACTGGGAAAAGCAGGTCTATAGTATGCCCTTGAATATGTAAATATTATATATAAACTTATTGTAAAGAGACTTAGTTTAGTTTCCCCAGAAAGGATTACAGGAACAATTGTTTTGTGAAGAATGACTGTGGATGTTTAACAAAATCTCATCACCTTCACAAACCAGCAATGGGGAAAAGCCAGGACAAGGATATCATGTTTAAAATCTGTTGAAAAGATAAGGCTGTCTTAGCTTTATAGTGATTCAGTTATTGTTCCCCAACATTCATTTTGCCATACGAAGGAAGCAGAAATCAGCTGCCTAGATGTCTTGCAATTATCCAGTGCAAAAACCTATGACACATTTTTGCACTGCAGCTGGGCGGTAGTCTCTCACAGCTGTCTGATGTTAGCATGAAATGAATAGAAGCTCTTAAGATAGTTGTTAATAGACAAGAATCCACAGTGCCCGGTTGGTGCCTTATTAGCAGCCTCAGCAGAGAGCTTGTTTGTTTGAACTGAAAGAGTATGAAGAATAATGTGCAAGCTGACTGAGGCAGCAGCTCATTGAGCAACTCTGTGGCCCATAAAAAGCATCCAGAGAAGAAGCCATGTTTGTCCACGGCAGCAGATTGTGGTATCTTAAATACTAATATAGTGACACTTTGATTTCAAGGGACCTTTGATGAAATGGAACACATTTTTGTCCTGACATCCCCCTGAAATAATGGACAGATGCATCTGAAGAAGTCCAGATGAGGTAGCTCAATTTACCTTATTTTACATTAAGCTCTCATCATTCATAGCTATTGATATCCCTTGCGTAGTGACACCATTGCACAAACAATGCGAATTACATCCTTCCAGTCAATATAGTGTAACTGGGTAACTCCCATCACGATGTCGCTATGCAAAGGACATAAATCGCTGCAAATGATGTCATTCGCGACTCAATGGACGTTCAGGAGAAATGGGGATCTCCTCTCCCCAACTGGGGTGTTCCATCGAGGTTTCACTACATGTTTATTATGGCATAACTGCTGATGGTCTACAGCTCACTTTATCAGATGCTGTGCCTGGAATGTTACCCTGATTGAAACAGTGACATTGGGAGAAATGAACTTCGGGATATAGAGGCCACGGTAACTCTTATTAACAGTAGCAATTCACAAAACAATTCTGGGGTGAAAACCCAGACAACCTTATGGATTTCCTGGAATAGAAGTAACCCAGGTCCACTGTACTTACCTCGTCAGATTCTTCAGGCAACCAGTACCAAGGTATTCAACAAGTTTTCTGCAGATGT
This sequence comes from Charina bottae, assembly GCA_023362775.1. NCBI lineage: Eukaryota > Metazoa > Chordata > Lepidosauria > Squamata > Charinaidae > Charina > Charina bottae. Next base: position 31,294,595 of record JALMGJ010000003.1, on the reverse strand, counting down.
TTCAGCCGACGTTTCTGTGAGGCTTCCTCAGTGCAATAGTTCAGAAGGAGAGTTTGCCTTGCAGTATTTGTAGGGAAGTAGATTGGTGATTGGAGGTTTCCTGGGAGGTGTCAATCAATTGGATTTTGGGAGTGGTGTTGCCTCCATTTTGCTTGGTCCTCCTCATTTGTTTGTTCTGGGTGCTTTGGGTCAGGCGCCTGACAGAGTGGCAGACAACCTTGCATTTATGAGGTAACAAATACACGTAGAATGGATTTGGATCTCATGGTAAGCGGTGGTTTATATAACTGAGATTTTATTTATTTATGCATGCCATTTAGATCCTGCCTTCCCTGTGGAAGCTCAAGGCAAATTGTATGAGAACCTTCCCCATTCTTTTCCCCTCAACAACCCTGTGAGATGGATGGGTCTAAGAAAGTAACTGGCCCAAAGTAAACCCACGAGCACCATGGCTGAGTGGGGACTTAAGCTAGGATTTCCCCAGCCTAAGTACACAGTGGTTTATAAAACACACTAAGGACCTCATTTGCAGTCCCCTGGCATCCCAAGGTTATAAAAAAGGTAAAGGTTCCCCCCGCACATTTGTGCAGTCGTGTCCGACTCTAGGGGCCGGTGCTCATCTCCGTTTGTTAGCCGGAGAGCCAGCGTTGTCCGAAGATGCTTCCGCGGTCATGTGGCCAGCATGATGCACGCGGACGCTGTTACCTACCCACCGAAGTGGTACCTATTAATCTACTTGCATTTGCATGCTTTCGAATTGCTAGGTTGGCAAGAGCTGGGGTGAGTGCGGGAGCTCACTCCGTCACGTGGGACTAGGGACTCGATCCGAACTTGCGATCTTCCGATCGACAAGCCTGGCATCTTACCTGCTGAGCCACCACGCCCCTTCCCAAGGTTATATTTGATCACAAAATGGGTGATTTTCAATAACACCATTTTTGTGGGACTTTTCCCCCTCTAGAATAAGGGTGCAAAGGGGAGCAGGAGGCATTTGTGAGGCAAAGTACCACTATTTTTATCCTTAAAATCCTGCAAACCCTCAAAAATAGCACAAAATCATGCTCCTGAAATGTGGCCATTTTACTGCTGAATTTCATTGATGGAATGCTGTTTTCTTCCCCTTAATCCCTATTCTCTCTTCTACTGTGCAGTCATGTGTTGATATTCATTATAGTATTATTTGAACTTTGGGGATATTTTGGGTATTGGTTTGCTCCTGCGTGCTGCTCAGAGTCACACAGATTGAGATGGTTTCTAAATGCTGTAAAATAAATAAGGGTGCATATGTGTAGATGTGCAGATGTGAGGATGGTGTGTATGAGCCAGGATAACCACATTTCTGGTGAAATAAGTGACAGCCCACAAAACCCTGATTCTATAGGAAATGTGTCAGTCTTTTTGGTGCCACAAACCTTTTTGTTGCCTTTGTGGGAGGCCAGCACAATGACTGTTGCCTTTGCAGCATCCCACTGAATACTTAATCACAGATGCATTTAATTTTGCGGAATCTTCTTTACAGAATGCTAGAGGGCAGTGTTTGCAAAATATTGCTATTCGTACCAATTAGCTCTCTTTTCCACATAGTGCTTTTGCAGTCTGCCATTTCTATTTAAACCAGTTCCTTTAATCTGATTATTTCATTGGTGCAAAGTCACAATAAAGCAGTCAACCCTGGAACGGGCTTCTGCTCCTCTGCTCCTTTACTCTCTGGGGGTACTTTGATGCATTTCTACAAGAGCCTAGTTGTGGGACTAGCACTAAAAAAGAGGTAAAGGTTCCCCCCGCACATTTGTGCAGTCGTGTCCGACTCTAGAGGCCGGTGCTCATCTCCGTTTGTTAGCCGAAGAGCCAGCGTTGTCCGAAGACGCTTCCACGGTCATGTGGCGGCATGACGCATGCGGAACGCTGTTACCTACCCACCAAAGTGGTACCTATTAATCTACTTGCATTTGCATGCTTTTGAATTGCTAGGTTGGCAAGAGCTGGGGCTAGTGAGGGAGCTCACTCCGTCATGCGGGGCTAGGGATTCGAACCTCCGAACTTGCGATCTTCCGATCGACAATCCTGGCATCTTACCCGCTGAGCCACCACGCCCCTTGGGACTAGCACTAGTGCTCATTAAACTAGTAACTGTGGAGTATCTACCCCAGATGCAGTAGGGACAGATATGGTCACACGTACAATAGATCAACTGTGTCACTCCAGTGTTCTCTGTATTATAAATATCTATGTGCATTTACATCTGTATGAGCTATCATGTAGATGAAAGGGGAGAATCAGTAAATCGTTTAAGAATGTACCTGCTTAGAGTAACAATAAACTAATACCAGATAATAAAGCCCAAACTACACACACACACACACACACACACACACACACACACACACACACACAGACGACTGAGAACCAGGAAAAAAAATACATTTATAGTCTTAATGATGCAGGAAAGGCTTGGTCCATTTGTGTGCTACTTGATTACTCGTAGTGCCAATCTAGCTTTTTTTTTTCTTTGTCCATGAATATAGACTATAAATGTAAAAATGCAACCTGTCTTCTCTTCCATTTTCAGGATTCTGGGTTGAGATTCCACTATGTAGCTGCCGGAGAGAGGGGTAAACCTCTTATGCTGCTTCTTCATGGCTTTCCAGAGTTCTGGTAAAATCCCTGCTTGCTTTCTTTACTCTAATTGATATGACTTGCGTTTCTATTTTTATCTATTGGATCAATAACCCTATTTTCAACTGAGAATCCTGCTCCATTGAGTGACTGAAAAACAACACCCACCCACCCCACTGCTGTTTATCTAACCAATTTAATGGCATGAAATGCCTCTAGTCACACCATTAATATAAATAGCACTGTTATGTTGTTTCAGCACACCTTCATGCTGACAATATTAAAATAATTTATAAAGTTAAAAGGACATACGGTAATCATAGGGAAATCACAACATAAAATACTTCTGCTAAAAACACAGTATTTGTGCAGTTACTAGATTTTGTTTAGAAGTTCCCATTACTGAAATTACAAGATGAAATAATTACCTCTTAAGAGGATATAATGCTGGAAGAAATTCTTCATTTTTAGAATCAAATTAGTTATGCAACAGCAACCTGTGTATGTAAAATGATTTAGAAGCTGATGTTCTACATTTAGGGCGATGTGGTGGATTTTGGCGCTCCCGCTGATTCCCAGGAAGGAGGGAGCGCATTCCAAGCAGATAAGAGGACTCGCAGTCCGGAGGCTGTTGCTGGGAAGGTTAAGAGGTTTAGAGTAGCTCCGTCCTAGAGTCTCCCAGGTTATTTCCCCTTAGGTCAGTTAGAGCAGCTTTAGTCTGGCAATATTCCGTCTGTATGGTGAGAACAATAAAGAACTGGAGTTTGGAATGCACTGACTCGTCATTGTTCTTGGGCTGGCCCTGACAGGCAAGCTAAATAACCAGCAAGCGTGGAGAAGATGTGAAGATAAAAATTAGCTGCTTACTGTTGCTTATAAATATCCTATAATGCAGGGGTACCCAACCTTTTTGGCATGAGGGACCGGTTTCGTGGAAGACAATTTTTCCACGGACCGGGGCTGGCAGGGTTTGCAGGTGGGAGCCAATCGTGCGGACTGGGGGGCGGGGTTTGCAGGCGGGAGCCAATCATGCAGACCGGGGGCGGGGTTTGCAGGCGGGAGCCAATTGCGCGGACCAGGGGCAGAGTTTGCAGGCAGGAGCCAATCATGTGGACTGGGGGCGGGGTTTGGAGACCAGCATGGCGGCCTGGTTCCTATCAGGCCACGGACGGGTACCCGTCTGCGGCCCGGGGCTTGGGGACCTCTGCTATAATGTACATACAAAGAGAGCAACAGAATCAATCCTAAGCTCAGTTCATACCTAACGCATAGGAAGTAGGGTTGTGCAAATCCTTCAAAAACAGGTGCTTCAGAATGTATGTGGGAGCCTGCATGAAGCAACTCATTCTGAATCTTTAAAGCAAAGGTGTCTTTTCCCAGGCACACATGCTCCTTTGGAAGCTGCTTCTCACTGTCTCTAGACCAGAGCTTTCCAAACTGTGTGTCACCACACAGAGTCTGGTGTGTCGCCATACAACCCGGAAGCGCTGATCATCATCAGCGCTTCCGGGTTTTCCCGCGGCGACACACCAACGGTGGCGCGCAAAAACCTGAAAGCGGCAGCAGCGCTTCCGGGTTTTTGCGCGCTGCCGCAACGGCGGCACTTCCGGGTTTTCCCACGGTGACACACCAACGGCGGTTGGTGTGTCTCAGCGGGAAAACTTTGGAAAGCCCTGCTCTAGACATACAGTATGCACATACTCAACCACTTGACTTCACTGTGAAAAAAACCTGCAGCTACCACGGGAACAATCAAGAGCAATTCCAAAGCAGTCACACGAACCTGGAAAAAGATTTTCCTGTGTGTTCTGAAACAACTCTTTTGGAGGATATGCACAGTTCTAATATAAGGTGTCTTATTACAGCAGTAGTTATGTACAGTAGGTGATGCATTAGGATCATCAGCTGAGGCCCTTCTCTAGGAGGGCCCTAAGTTAGAAGTATGTTATTCAGTTCCGAAGAAGGGGGATTTTCCCACTGGGGTGCCTCCATTATGGAATATTCTTCCTCAAGAATTCTCTTGGCATCTATATTTGAATATTGCTTTACTGCCTTATACTTATATTTGCATTAGGGTATGAATTTTTGATGAGATGAAAGCCAGCATGGAACTATTTTAGATACATAAACAAATGAAAGAATAAAGCCAGGCTGAGAGAAAGCTCTTGGCTCAGTTTCTCTGTATCTTGCTGGGGAGAGTGTTGCTCAGACCTGGGTGTGTCTGTGGGGGAACCCCATTTTTTGGAAATCTTTTCTGATGCTGTTTATATCTGATCCAGACTGAGACTTAAGAAAAGTAGCTTACTACAGTATATGGCATTTGGATTTCCAGCAGTGGTCATGCCACTGGGAAAACATATGACTTCAGTATAAATTTGTCTGCTGTATATCAAGTTTGCACCGAAAAATATATTTATCATGATAATATGCTGACGTGCAAGATGCCAATATTGGGCATCGGTTGATTTCCAGAAATAACACCCTTGGGTATTCATAATACAACAACTTCTCCTTGAGAAAACAAAGGCATTTCTAAAGGATATTTCTAGAATATTCTTCTATTCACCATAGTAACCAAGAGAATAACTATTTGAACACATAAATTATGTGTTCCCTCAAGTGTCCGGCATTTGCTAGAATATGAATCTATAGCCACGCAAAGAGCAGAATCAGATTCCAGTCACACCTTCGGAGTGGATCTACTGTGGCTGGGAAGGTGCCAGAAATCCCAAAGTTCATCAGCCCAGCTACATCTTCCACTTGTGGGCTTGGGATTTCTTGGGCTGTTGCATGATGCAATGCGAGTATAAAGAACATCTGTGGGTGGTGTGTGTGATGTTGTCCTCTTGTTAAATATAAATAGATTTTAGCCAGTCAAGAGATTGGGATAGGATATTCTGAATTTACCAATGGGATAGATAAGAAATAATAGTTATTTATCCTGTAACAAAGAGTTTCACATAAAATATTCCATATATACACTACCCAGTACTATCCTTAGGTTACAGTATTATATACAGAAAAGTAAGCAAATTGTGAGAGATAGGCAAGATTATTTGCAGATTATTTATTTATTTATTTATTTATTAGATTTGTCACTGCCCATCTCCTCCCACTGGAGGGACTCTGGGCGGTTTACAACAGCATAATCAATAAAACAATAAATTACAATATATAAATTACAATATATAAAATACAAATTACAGCTAAAAATAAATATAAATAAAAAATGAAATCCAATGGCTGATGAACTCACTCAGTCCTTGTATGCAACGAGCACTCTAGGGTTAGGGTCTTATATATATATATATAGATTTCCTATATATTTGTATATATAAAGCCCAACCTTTTTTATTTGTGCTACTCCTATAGCCTGTTCAATTGTGATCGTACTGCCAAACTTTGACAGCAAATCATTTTTCTTCCAATTATGCCGTTACATTACTACTTTGCCTGCCTGCCTTGCCCAGAAAAAAAAATGCTCAGTCCAATTCTAAATTATGTATTGACAATGGATTCTGATAAGCAATTAGTATGTTCTTTGTTTAATCCATTTGGGAATGTACCTACCTAGAAAGATAGGTTTTCAAATCAGTTTTGTCCCATAGTACAAATGTTGGAGAAGATTACTGTGAAGATTCCTAAAGATAGAGATCATCTTGAGAATCCCAGATCCTCTGTCCTTCCAATAAAATGCTAAATATATGTTTTATGTTTTGCATATGAATAATCTCCATGCAGTTGCCATATCTATAAAGATCAGGTGTTACTCTTTCTCTCTCCCCTTTGCACTTGTATTCCTTAATACTGGATTTCAGTAAACTGCTATGCAGATGAAAGACACTGAGATCATAGTTTGCACACAAAAGAGTCCAGAGATAGGAAAGACTATTGCCTTGAATTTGGTTGCCACTGCTGGTAAAATTAGACAGCTGCAAAGAGCTAAATGCACCAATGAACTTAGTATCAGTCAGATATAGATATAGATATATAGATATTTGTAAATCAGAGTTAAACAACAGTGTTTTCTGGGTATTGCATATCTCTCACTAGGCCATGCTGGCTGGGGATTATGGAAGCTGTAGCCAAAAATACCTAGAGCAGAGCTTTCCAAACTCTTCATGTTGGTGACACACTTTTTAGACACGTATCATTTTGCGACACACTCTTACAGCAGGGCATCATTTCATGACACTCTTACAGCAAGGCACAAGGCAGGCACTGGGACCTGCGTGGAATCCTGGCAGGGCAGGTTTGGAGTCAGCAAGGCACAAGGCAGGCACTAGGACCTGCGTGGAATCCTGGCAGGGCTCGGAGGCAACAGCAGTCACGGCACACCCAGACACTGCAGCCGACACACTAACGTATTGCGACACAGATTTTGGAAAGCTCTGACCTAGAGGCACCTAATTGTCAAAGCCTGTTGTCAACTATTATTAAACACAATAGCATTTATTGCACATACTGTATTTATCACCCGTGAGAATTCTTTTAATCTTTCCATGTTGTGTGTGCCTTTGAATCAGTGTAGACTCCTGGCGACTGCCTGGACTCCCTGCAGTTTTCTTGCCAAGATTTTAGAAGTGGTTTCCCCTTTCCTCCTTCCTAGGGCTGAGAGAGAGGGACTAGCTCAAGGTCACCCAGATGGTTTTGTGCCTAAGGCAGGACTAGAACTCACGGTCTGCCGGTTTCTACCCTGGTGCCTTCACCACTACACCAAACTGGCTCTTTCTTTCCATGTTACCCAATCATAATAAATTATGGCCTCTTTCCCAAACTGACTTCTGACAATGCATTAAATAGTTAATAAATATTGCAAATAAATAATTACGTAATGCATCGACCTTTTGTTTTTGCAATTCATTTCTCATTAGATTTTCTGTTGTGTAATACAGAGTTTTCCCCAAGTATACAGGTGATAGAAACCCTCCAACAGCTTTGATCTTCATAGACTTGGAAGGGCACAGTACACTGAGGCATTTAGATTCAGTCCAGAAATCAAATCAGTCTCCAACTGAACCCACACAGTAAAAAGGAGTCCTTTTCTGGGTGATTGGTTTCACTCCGACTGCTAGGAGGTTTTTCCATAACATTCAGTCAGAAATTGCCTTCATTGTTAATGGACGGCTGAAATTGACTGAATAAGGTTGAACAGATATTAATAAAATCTCAGGAGGTTTGTGCTGAAGTTAATTTGTTTCACATTTTATATGTTCCATTGATTGCAGTGTGTGAACATGTTACTGTCTTTTGTTTTCCTTCTGAAAAATAATTCTTTTCCCAACAGAATGCTCTTGAGGCCTAATTTTTCTGGCCCAGATATTTCCTTTTTGTGCATTGTTGTTGGTTTTGAAACGAAGAAAGATAAAGAAGACAGCTGTCTTTGCATCTTATGGCTGTTACTATTTCAAGATGCCCAGGGCTACTGAAAGCCATTCATATCTCAGCACTTAGCCATCTTCCTATATTTATTCTCAGAGATTTCATGAGAATAGTTTGTGGATAGAAAAGATCTCCTTCAAAAGGAATAACAATTCTAGCTGAATAGATCTCCCTTAATTATGTCTGACTATGGGATTACACAAAAGTGATTGGAAGATGAACCGTTGTACCTGAGCCTTCAATGGCAGTGTTAAAACTGCCAGAATGAAGTAATGTCCGTTGGATGATAAAATACTGCATCGTTGCAATGTTTATTTTGTATCCAGGGAATATATTAGAAGCACATCTGCAGCTAGTGCTAGATCACCCAACCCTGCTAAAATAAATAAAAATAAATAAAAGCCCTGTGAAAGCAACTTTGATCAACTTAAAAGTTCTCTTTTTTGTCACCAAATTGGTTTCAGGATGTTTCTCTCTGCTGTTCCAATTAGGAATATGTATACATCGCAAGCTAGAGAGAAATGTTTAGGTATTAGAATTAATGGATTAATGTTGTGCATAATCAGGTCATGGTGATTTATTCAACGAGACATAGTTTTAAAATTTTGGTTTAGTTTATGTATAAAATGAACCATTATTTCATCACATTCAGCTAAACGTGAGTGACAATCATTAGTGAAAAGCATCAAGTAATTCAGGTATTTACAGTTTGATTTTGTCTTTGATCTCACTGGAGTTTTATATCTTTTAAATTTTATTTACTAGTGCAAATATTCCTATTGTCTTCACTCTTATGGTTTCATTTTGTGCTTCCTGTATGAATTGCTTTTGCAAAGATAGTCAGAACAGCTTATAAATATTAAATATTATGAAGCAAAACTTTTTTCTTCTTTACTAGGTACTCTTGGCGACATCAAATGCGAGAATTTAAGAGTGAATATCGAGTTGTGGCCTTGGATTTGAGAGGTTATGGAGAAACAGATGCTCCTGCCCACAGAGAGAATTACAAGCTAGATTGTCTGATTACAGATATAAAGGATATCTTGGAGTCTCTTGGTGTGTGAATAGCAGCCATGCTGCCCAATTTATAATAATCCTGGAAAAGGGAGTAGCTAGATGATAATATACAGTATTTCCTTTAACAAAGAAGTCCTTTTTGAGGTGATTGTTGATGTGCATGTATATAGCATATATTTTTTTCTCACTGTAAGTTTAGTTCACACCGTTTTTTGTTTCTTTGTTTCTGTTTTTAAAATCTGTGGGGTTTTTTTAGCTATTAAACTGATTTTGTACATCCAGTGCTCACACGCCAATGCTTAAATGGGTGTGGAATGGTCGTTCCAGACAACAGAGCTCCAGAGCTTCATGGAATAGAACCACTCATGCTGTGAGCTGGATAATCCTGATGTAGACTGAAGGGGTGGACAATTTTATTTCCCCTGCAATTTGCTGTGTTCTTGAAAATGAGCTCTAGCACTTTGCGCTGAGGGGAAAAGAGGAATAGGCAAGTATCACCTCATTACCTCTTCCCACTGTGGGGAAGTTCTGCTGGATCCTGGTTTGGATGAAGCCTTCCCCCCCCCAAAGGTCAGATTTTATGCAAGTCAATCTCTTTTTAGCCAAAAACAAAACAAAAACAAAAAGAGTTGGAATGCATTTGCTCATTGGAATGCAGATGAGGGAAAATACCTGTAACACAATAATTACATTTATTTAGGGTTAAAATCTCATTTAGTGCAATCTCACTTTAGGATAGCATTCTCACTGGGCACATTCATATACTTAGTAAATCGTAAGTTTAGTGTGATACCTTCTGATATGCTTGCTACACAGCTATCAAACTACCCATTACAATTCCTCCCACCCAATAAAATGTAACCTGGAACATTTCTCCAAGCTCTACAATTATGGTAATGTTCAGTCGGTACACAAATACATACCCATCACGTTATTTTCTTTCAGGATAAGCAACATTATAAAAAGTACAGAAAAAGAGTGAGAAGTGGTTGTTTGAGGGCAGGAGATAAGAGAAAAAATAAGGAAACCAACTAAGGCTAAAAAAATGTGTTCGTCCTCACATACTGCTAACCATGGCGTGGAGATGGCCTGCTCTTTTTAAAAGTCATATTTGCATGGTCACCTTTGATTTATTCCTAGCCTACCCCAGAGGCAACTTAAATTGATACTTAGCTGTTCTGGATTTAAAGTAGTGTTTTCCTTCTTCTTCTGATATACAGTATATCTTGCCATATACATGATCTACAATGCTTCATTGATAGTGCTGCTGATGACTTGGCCAAGGGCTGGGATTTGCCCAGCTCCTATTGATCATTTGAGGCTTAGGGACCTCTGCCACCCATCATCTGCTTTGGTCAATTGAAATTTTCACATAATATATTTTAGTAGGATAGGTAAGGTATAGACTAGGTTATCAGCCTTAACTGTACCTGTGCACATGCAAAATTTCCTCTTAATTTTAAGAGTAGTAGTAGTCAGTTTTGACACGTTTTGACCAGGATGCCACAAGTCCAACCAAAGCCCAGGATGCTCATGCTATTTTATGCAAGTGAGGGTCCCTAATTTAACATACTGTTGCCTACAACCCAGGCCCACAACTAGGGTCTGTGTCACCCGGGGCAGACATGGATTCCGTGCCCCCCCATGGATTCCACGCCCCCCCCGCAGGGTCGAGTCCCCCCCGCACCCCCAACGCAGGCCCCCCTCCATGAAGCAGCGCAGGGCTCCCCCGGGAAAAGCGCCCCGCTCCTGGCTGAGTTCTCTCGCGTGGCTCCGGGGGAAGGACCCGCTACGCTCCAGTCTGCCCATCTGGGCCAGGCGGAGCGAGCTGCCCACCACCGCGCTCCCAAGCAGGATGGTCCAGAGTGGCGCCAGGGAGGGCATGGCCCTGTGGCCACCCTAGAGCCCGCAGCCAGCCCCAGGGAGCGGACAAACCCAGCCACGGAACGCCCTGGCGGGCCTTTTCACGGGCAGCGGCGGCAACAGGAGCACAGGCCTCCCTCAGGGCTGGCCGTCGAAAGAGGCATTTTGGCGCCCCGCCTAGAGCGGCGCCCAAGGCACATGCCCCGCTTGTCCCCTGCCACAACCCACCAACTAAGAAGCGCATGCAGAGTACTGACACACAGAACATTTTATTGAGATAATAATAGTTTAAGGCACATGTTTAATGCCTGAGTAATTCCTAATATCTTAAACTGTTAAGTCAGCAGACCTGAAACCATGGTAGGTAATAATTTTGCAGATTTTTTAAAAATGTCATTAATAAAATACTAAAATATATTTCTTTTAAAAAGTTACAATTAAATCTCACCACAAACAGGCCAGATCGATACTTACAGCCCCATAAAATAAATGGCTCTGGCATACTTACATGTATTTAATCAAATAAGGGTATTTTCTTTTCTTTTTTAACATCATATGGAAATAGTTGTATCCAGACTAATTATTAGTTTTTGCTACCTGAAAGTTGATGTTTCTGTTGGTCTAACTAAATTGCTGAGCTGTGCTTAAGGAGTGGTGGCACTGAGCCAAGCAAAGCAGAGATAGGACAGAAACAATATAGGACAGGATAGTTGGAGGCAGGCTAGAAAGGAATGGTGACATAAGCAGTCTTAATGTACTACCATGGCAGCTTGAAACAGTTATCATGCACTATTTCTTGAATCAATAACATTCAAGGTCCTATAAAAAATTAGGCAAAATATAATTGCCCAAATAATATAAAATGTTGCAGCGTGTTGTAAATTAATATACTTTAGTGATCTGATCTGTATTATTGTTTAAGCAATATGCAAAGAATAATCTGAAACAAACTTAAGACTTTTTTCTTACTGAATTAGATCATGATTAAATCAGTGGGTTACATCTGATATGATGTGAATAAATTTTTGGATCTAATTAATACTACTTCATCTTTTCTACTTTTTTTTGTTTGCAAACCATTTTTAAAACCTGCTGGTAAAGCAGGATTATAAATATTCTCTGGCTACAGAGGAAGAAAGTAGATATTTCAGGCACATTAGAAAACTTACTTGAAATTTCCCACCTTGTTCTTGCTATGTTGTCAGCTACAATTCTTGAAGAGGTTTATTAATAGATCTGGTGGTGTATATCATTTGCCAAGGCGGAAAAATGTGAGATATTGTTTGCAAGTATACTGCAAAATCCACTGTCATTTCCTTTGATGTGATAATTTATTTGGGCTGTTTATAAACATCTGTCAAAAATCTATTTTTAAATAACAGGATACAGCAAGTGTGTGCTGATTGGTCACGACTGGGGTGGAATGATTGCCTGGCTAGTTGCTATTTGTTACCCAGAAATGGTGACAAAGCTTATCGTTGTTAATTTTCCGCATCCCTCTGTTTTTACAGGTGAGTTTAGAGGATAAGCTGCAGCATTTCACATACATACATACATACATACAGTTTATACACATATGTATATATATATATACACATACATTCTCTCTCTCTCTCTCTCTGCATTGGCGATCACTCGTAGCCGAGTAAGATTGTCTTCCAAAGGTAAAATTTTAACGGTGGATCCGTAAGTGGCTATAAAGGCCAATTCTGGATCCGCACAACCTCCCACAATGAGGGCATAGGTTTCCGGGTGGGAGACGGTCATGATGAGGGTTTGCCTGACGTGCCTTCCTTTTAGCTCTTCTCTCCTTTTCGCCCTGTACTCGTGCTTCTTCAAAGTCCATAGCGCCATTAATAAAGGATGACCTCCAATTGAAACGCTCACGAGTTAGGGCTTCCCAGTTCTCAATGCTGATATTACATTTTTTTAAATTAGCTTTGAGAGTATCTTTGAATCTCTTTTGCTGTCCACCAATATTCCGTTTTCCATTCTTAAGTTGGGAGTAAAGTAGCTGCTTTGGAAGACGATGGTCAGGCATTCGAACAACATGACCGGTCCAGCGAAGTTGATGTTGGATGATCATTGTTTCAATGCTGGTGGTTTTCGCTTCTTCTAATACGCTAACATTAGTCCGCCTATCTTCCCAAGTAATTTGCAGAATTTTTCGGAGGCAGCGTTGATGGAATCTTTCAAGAAGTTGGAGGTGGCGTTTGTAGAGGGTCCATGTTTCACAGGCGTACAGAAGGGTTGGTAATACAATGGCTTTGTAAACAAGCATTTTGGTCTCCCTGCGAATGTCCCGATCCTCAAACACTACGCTTCATTCGGGAGAAAGCTACACTCGCAGAGCTCAGGCGATGCTGAATTTCAGCGTCGATGTCGGCTTTTGTAGATAGATGGCTGCCAAGAAAAGTGATCGACATTTTCTAGTGACACACCTTTAAGCTGGATTGATGGTGCTGCAGAGGGATTGGTTCAAACTTGCTGGTAAAGCACTTTGGTTTTTTTAATGTTAATCGAGAGGCCGAGTTTTTCATATGCTTCTGCAAAGATGTTTAGGATAGTTTGAAGATCTTCCTCGGAGTGTGCACAGACTACGTTATCATCAGCATATTGAAGTTCTATAACAGAAGTTGCAATTACCTTATTTTTTGCTTTCAGCCTACTAAGATTAAAAAGCTTTCCATCTGTTCGATATATAATTTCTACACCAGTAGGAAGTTTCTCTTCAACAAGGTGCATAATCATAGCGATGAAGATAGCGAATAAGGTTGGAGCAATAACACATCCCTGTTTAACGCCGGATTCCACTTTAAATGGATCGCTTTGAGAGCCATTGCTATTCAGGATTGTTGCCATCATGTCGTCATGGAGTAACCGCAAGATGTTCACAAATTTATCAGGGCATCCGATTTTCAGAAGGATGGTCCAGAGAGCAGGACGATTTACAGTATCAAAAGCTTTAGTCAGATCAATAAACGCCATGTACAGAGGGCGGTTTTGCTCCTTGCATTTTTCTTGAAGCTGTCGTGCAGTGAAGATCATATCCACTGTTCCCCTGGAAGGGCGGAAGCCATTTTGCGTTTCAGGGAGGATGTCTTCTGATACAGATAGGAGACGGTTTGCAATGATCTTTGCCAGGATTTTGCCTGCTGTGGCTAGAAGGGAGATGCCTCGATAGTTTCCACAGTCTGTTCTATCACCCTTTTTAAAGAGAGTGATAATTATGGCATCCCTAAAGTCTGCTGGAATCTCCTCCCTCATCCAGATTTTTTCAATGAGCTTATGAAGTTGTTGTGTAAGTTCAGGCCCGCCTTCTTTAAAGACTTCAGCAGGAATCCCATCAGGTACACTAGCTTTGTTATTTTTCATTTGTTTAGTGGCTTTGCTGACTTCCTCCAAACTAGGGGGTACTGCAAGCTCATTTCTTATTTGTTTTTGCGGGATTTGCAAGAAGACTTCATCAGCCACAGTAGAGTGACGATTAAGGAGATTGTAGTAATGCTCTTTCCAGCGCAGTGCAATAGACTCTTTGTCCTTTAGAAGTTTAGCACCATCTACTGAGCGTAAGGGATTTGTACCATGGTTTGTTGGTCCATAGATGGCCTTTATGGCATTAAAAAAGCCCCGTGCATCATGAGCATCTGCAAAATGTTGGGTTTCTTGGGCTTTTTTTATCCACCATATGTTCTTAAGTTCTCTAGTTCTTTGGACTTCTGCCTTTGCACTGGCATAGATTTTTTTCTTAATGGCACAGTTATTATTATTATTATTATTTATTAGACTTTTATTACCGCGCCATCTCCCCCACAGGGGACTCTGGGCGGTTTACAAACATAAAAATTAAAATTCTACTAAAAATATACAATACAATATATAATAACTTATTATTATAAATTAAATAGAAAATCCAAGCGGGCAATCTCAACCAACCTAGGACCCACATGATCTTAAAAGGGCTCTAAGACACCAACCATACCCATATTCCTATTCCCGTCCCACGCGAGGCGGCAAAACGAGGTCTTTAAATTCTTCCGGAAGGATAGGAGTGATGGGGCCTGCCTCACCTCCGGGGGCAGAATGTTCCAAAGGGCAGGCGCCACTGCCGAGAAGGCACACCTTCTGGACCCCGTCAACCGAAACTCCCTTACTGACGGGGTCCGAAGCATGCCCTCTCTACATAATCGAGTGGGACGGTTTGAAGTTATGGGGATGAGGCGGTCCCTCAGATACCCTGGTCCCATGCCATGTAGGGCTTTAAAGGTCAAAACCAACACCTTGAATTGCACCCGGAAACATACTGGCATCCAGTGCAGCTGGCGTAGCAGAGGTGTCACATGGGCCGATCTAGGGGCACCAATAACTGCACGAGCTGCCGCATTCTGGACCAGTTGGAGCTTCCGGATACTCTTCAAGGGTAGCCCCATGTAGAGCGCATTGTAGTAGTCTATATGGGAGATGACCAGGGCATGAGTAACTGTACGGAGGGACTCCTGATCCAGGAAAGGGCGTAACTGGCGCACAACACGAAGTTGCGCAAAGCCCCTTCTGGCCACGGCTGCCACCTGCTCCTCGAGCAGGAGCCGTCAGTCCAGTAGGACCCCCAGGTTCCGCACTGGTTCTGAATGGGGAAGCGCAACCCCATCCAGAACCAAAGATGATAATTTCCCAGATCCAGAAGAATCATCAATCCACAGCCACTCCGTCTTACCAGGGTTCAGCTGAAGCCTGTTGTTCCCCATCCAGACTCCCACAGCCTCCAGGCACTGAGAGAGGGCGGCCACTGCATCACTTACTTCCCCTGGGATGGAGATGTACAACTGTGTATCATCAGCATATTGATGATATCTCATCCCATGGCGACGGATGATCTCACCCAGCGGTTTCATATAGATATTAAATAGGAGAGGTTACAGTTAATATCTTTTTGCCATATCTGGAAGGCTTTCCTTTTCTTGTCAATAATATGTTCAATCTCACTATCGTTCTCATCAAACCAGTCCTGATGTCTCTTAGTCTGGTATCCGATAGTTTGTCCACAGGCTGAAATAATAGAAGTCTTCAATTTAGTCCAGTGTTCCTCAACATTTTCAGGAAGTTCCATGGGCAGATGTTCCTTGAGAGTTGATTGAAAGCAAGCTCGTTTAATAGGATCTTGAAGGGCCAGTGTATTCATTTTACGCCTTGGTTTTCTTCCTTGGAGCCTACGATGAGGGACAATCTTTATGGCCATCGTGGATCGAATTAATCGATCGTCTGTCCAGCAGTCATCGGCGCTCGTCATGGCTCTGGTGAGAAGTACATCACGGCGATCTCTAGCACGGACAATTACATAATCTAAAAGATGCCAGTGCTTCGACCGTGGGTGCTTCCATGATGTTTTAAATTTATTTTTCTGGCGAAAGAGTGTGTTAGTAATGACAAGGTTATCCCTGGCCACAAATCAAAATCACGCCCAACTCTTGCATTGAAATCGCCCAGGAGGATAATTTTATCCTTCTTTGGTATCTCTGATAAGATGGTGTCCAGCTGGGTATAAAATTTTTCCTTGATATCCTCATCTGCATCTAGTGTTGGTGCGTAAGCACTTAGGATAGTTGCCTGTTGGTTTTTGGTGAGTTTTATTCGCAGAGTTGAGAGTCGTTCGTTAATCCCAGTGGGAACTTCTGACAAGAGCTTCACAAGGTCGTTTTTGATAGCAAAGCCTACCCCATGTATTCGTTGTTCTTGTTCAGGCAGTCCTTTCCAAAAGAAGGTACTGTATAACCTCCTTTTTCTTCCTTCAACTGTCCTTCTCCTGCTCTTCGAGTTTCTTGGAGTGCTGCTATATCAATATTAAAACGTCTCAGCTCCCTTGCAATAATGGCACTCCTACGTTCAGGGCGTTCACTATCCATATTGTCTTGCAGTGTCCATATATTCCACGTTCCAAAATTCATATGTCTTTTACGACCGCTATATGGTGACCCCACTGGACGCGGTAATCCAGTCAGGGAGAAAATGAGGCAGACTATGTATAGAGCACCTTTTCTAGCCCCCTCCCCATATGGGGTGAGCAGAGTGGATCCTAAATAGGGCTGCTCAGTCGTGGATACAGCTGCCGAACTACTCAACTGCCTCGATCCTTGAGTCAGGGCGACTGAATCCGTATCCACCGCCCATGTGCTGGTCCATGACTAGGAGCTTCCGGATTTCACAGTCATGCCCCCGTTGCCATTCGTCAGTCGCCATGGGACTTTTGGTTGTTTTGGGTTTGGTGTGGTTGGAAGACGCCTGTGCGTGAATTTGTTTTATGTGTGGAGATCGGTGCACAACGATCAGCACACAACCTTCACAGAAAAAGGCTCTAATCCAATGGCATGGATACCATGACGATTGGTGACCTTTTGTCTGCTGCAGCCTTCATCCGCCTTCGCAGCCGTTGTAACAATACACCTTGTTATCTTCCACCTGTTCTGCCGTTGAGGACTTTCTTGGATCGTTCTTTGTCTGGCTCCTCCCCCTGGACCTTACCGCCATGGGTGACCCTGCCAGGAGTACATGACTCCCGATGGCTTCGCTCACAGGGTTCATTGGGAACACACAAGCCCACTCACCACAACAAGGTGACGATCCAGCGAGTGATCTCTGTTTCTCTCTCTCTCTCTCTCTATATATATATATATATACATACACACACATACACATACACACACATACACATACTGTATATGAATGATTCATTTTCATGTGTAGCATATGTGCAGTGCAAATATTTTTTAAAATTGCAATTTGTATTTGGCCATCATCATTTATATATGCCCTACACTTAACTTCAAGTAGCTTAAATTGGGGGTCTGAGAGAATGACTGGGTCAAAGTCACTAGTCCAGAGCTGTGTAGGGATTTGAAGCTGTATCTGCCTGGCCCTAATACAACAACCATAAACAGGAAATTACTTGGTTTAGCAAACTGGAGCAAAATAAACAGGCCTACTAACAGCAACATGGCAAAATTTCTCTGGCTCAGCACAAACTTGTACTGTACATAGTTTTCTCCCATAATGGCTTGAATGTTCTGAAAAACTGACAAAGACCCTGTCTACTTGGAAAAGATACAGAAATGTAGGGTACTTTAGTTTCTCCAGAATATGTTTGCTGCTTCCTGATTAGTAGCTATGTATTTGTGTGTATGTATAAATGTTCAACTATGTGTGTTGGTAATTTTGGTAAAAGGTAAAGGTAAAGGTACCCCCCGCACATTTGTGCAGTCGTGTCCGACTCTAGGGGCCAATGCTCATCGCCGTTTGTTAGCCAAAGAGCCAGCGTTGTCCGAAGATGCTTCCACGGTCATGTGGCCGCATGACACGCACGGAACACTGTTACCTACCCACCAAAGTGGTACCTATTCATCTACTTGCATTTGCATGCTTTCGAATTGCTAGGTTGGCAAGAGCTTGGGCGAGTGCGGGAGCTCACTCCGCACGCAGGACTAGGGATTCGAACCTCCGAACTTGCGATCTTCCGATCGACAAGCCTGGCGTCTTACCCACTGAGCCACCACGCCCCCTTTTTTTTTTGGACCTATTAGCTATTTTTTCCATTCATAGGAATATCTATAGAACACAGCTATAGAACTTAGTTCCTGAGGGATGTGGCATGTCACACATCTCCCTATCTCTCGAATGGCAAATCTTTTCCAGATGAAATTGCAATCTCTTATTCTTTCCAACTCGACATAATGTTGAAAACGAATTATGGAAAGGCACTTGGGATTCTGTCCATCTATCCATCAGCAGGACCAAGTTTGGTATAATGGGCAAAGCAGAATAAAGATTGAGTGCAAAAATGGTCCAGATCCAGCTTGGGGATGTAAGGAAAAATGTTCCAGAAAAAAATCCCCCAATGCTTCCCTGTGAGAGAGGTATTTGGGCAGCAGTTGAGATTGGTTAAACAGGACATAATCCAGATTTATAATTCATATTTCTCTCCCAACCCTTTTTGATCTTCCTATTTCCTCCTCACCTTTATCTTCACTATCAGTTCCTTAAAAAGGTCCTGCACAGGATCTCAGTGTGCTAAATTAAAGCACTCACATTTCAGCTCTTGTTTCTCTAAGAAGGCATTTGATGTATGAGTCAGGGATGCGATCTTGGAAATAGTAAGAATAAACTGCACTAAATATAATTGGATTTGTATCTTGGTAAATATGCACAGAATTGAGCTGTTCTCATTAAGAACTCCTAGTTATAAAAGATTATTGAACATAATACAAAGACCGTAGTTTCTCATTTTTAACTCATGGTTTTCTTTTTAAGAATACATTCTACGGCATCCATCACAAATGATTAAATCTGCCAACTACTATTTCTTCCAAATGCCATGGTTTCCTGAACTTATGTTTACAATAAATGATTTTAAGGTGAGTATGCATAGAAAATGGGTTACATGCACCATTGAAGGAAAAATGTGCAGATATGAAAGGTATGCTTTTAATATTTAACATTCATTAAAATATTTGAGTTAAAATGCACACATTAAACAATCTTTTTGTGGCATGTGGGTGTGAAGCTGAGTTTGCTGTTCTTTTATTTGAGAGTAAGTTTGATTAAACTCAGTAGCCCGTACTCAGTCTGTCCTCTAGATTACTACAGTATGTTCTACGTGAGTCTCCCCTTGAAGGTGGGGGTGCTGCGGGCAGGCGCTCCAGAGTGCAGGCGGGCAAAAAAGCAGTGGGAGCAACTTCTGACTTCTTGCCGGCTTCCCCATTGACTTTGCTTGTGGGAAGCTGGCAGGGAACATCAGAAATCATGATCACGTGACTGCGACTCACTGCAACGTTGTAATCGTGAGCCAGGCACCAAGTGCCTGGCTCACCATCATGTGACCATGGGGATGCTGCAACAGCCAGAACTCCAAGGACTACCCATAAATTCCCTTTGTTCAGCACCGTCATAACTTTGAACAGTCGCTGAACGAGTGGTCATAGCCCGAGGACTACCTGTACTTACAAGAGCTTTAATGTGAAGCTTTAATAACTGCCTGTGAAGCTTCTAATTCTAGTATTGACTGAGAAAACCTTGACAATTTCCTCTGGAGTTGCAGGGCAGGTTTTTCCCCACTGGCAGGACCTCTTGCTTTGTCCTGGTTCCTCCTCACCCATCCTTCCTGGTGGATCCAAGGGATTGTTTTGCCCTTTCTCCATACAATGGGTTTTCTTCTTCACAACAAAACAAATGAGATTAGGGTGGAGAGGGCAAACAATATTTGCACTCCCTCTTTGGCTAACTGGAGAGAGCACTCCTGGACCACCATAGATTCCATGGCAGCCAATGCTGAAGACTCCTGTAGGCAGCACAAGTGCAATTCTGAGGATTTGGGTTGAAATCAGCTGCTGTGTGGAAATGTCATTTTTTTTCAAAACCAATATATTTCTGCAAACCTTGAGAGTCTGTTGAACCTGCTGATATCTTTCCCTTGTGTGGTTACACTTTGATTGCATTAACACTCAACCATTAATAATTTGGGGCAGCTTTTAATATCTTTTATTTATTTGCTTATATATTGATACAGGTGTTGAAAAACTTCTTTACCAGCCATTCTAGTAGAATTGGAAAGAAAAGCTGTGGGTTAACAGCAGAAGACATTGAAGCTTATCTTTATGTATTTTCCCAACCAGGAGCACTAACTGGTCCCATTAATCACTATCGAAATCTTTTCAGGTCAGTTCCTCTTACTACATAAAACTAATACTTCCATTTTATTTTTCATAAGTACATTGTTGCCTTCAGGGCTATCTGGATTTAATGATACAGATTAATAGTGAATAAAGGCCATAATCATGTCCTATGGACCTTTAGTGCAGCATGCTGTGTCACACAGTGGCCAAGTCGATGCATGTGGGTAATTCACAAGTCTGAACTAAGTATGATAGTCCCTTTCACGGTCAGTTCCAAGCAATCAGTGTATTTGTATACTTACATATCTTGACATTAACATTGCTATGACATACAAGTAGTCCTCGTTTAGTGACCACAATTGGGACTGGCAACTTGGTCATTAAGCGAAGTGGTTGCTAAGTGAAACCACAACTGTGCTTATGATCTTACGTCGGCTTTCCTTTGCTTTACAGACCTGCAAAGATCATAAATGCAAGGATTGGTCGTAAAGTTACTTTTTTCATCACTGAAGTAACTGCAAATGGTCGCTGTACAAGGCAGTCACTAAATGAGGACTGCCTGTATATTAAAAGCTGCCATATTTTTGAATAAGGCATTGAACATTATTGTGCATGTGTTCTGAGCAAATATTCATAGGATTGTGTTATAAATTCCATAGAAGCTTAATGGAATCTTCTTAATGTTACTGATTTCATATACATCTAAGGGCTAAAACACTTACTGCTAAAAGTAAAAATAATTTTCAGATCACACACTAAGTAATTCTAAAATGCAAAGTCCCTGAACCAGATCTATCATATGCATTAATTAGTTTCCCTGGGGAGGGATTTGTTCAATTTACAGTACAGTGAGAATGCAAGTGCTCATCTGCATCCATGTTCGCTACAGATGGAAACTTTCTTCCATGCTTTCAACTGGAGTGATTAATGTGAGTTATAACTAAACTAAACTTTTTCCTCATAATTTTTTTTAAAAAATATTTTCTTTTTAAAGTTGTCTGCCTCTGCAGCATCATGAAGTCACCATGCCTACTCTGTTGGTATGGGGAGAAAAAGATCCCTTTATGGAGGTTGAGATGGCAGAAATTACAAGGATGTATGTAAAAAATCAATTTCGACTTACTGTTCTGTCTGAAGCCAGCCATTGGCTCCAACAAGATCAGCCTGACATCGTGAACAAGTTAATATGGACTTTTCTAAAAGAAGAGTCAAGAAAAAGAGAGTGACACTTTTGACAGCACAACTGAAATGTTAAAAGATCAAAGTTAAATGTGATCAGGGCCACATTAACAGCAAACGTTAGACTGAGCTATGCTAGAGAAAATGTTTTCAATGTACTGTATATATTGATGCCAATGTTCTTACCAGGGTGGTGTAAGACTATGTAACATTAATGTTGGTTTTACCTGTATTGTGTATTTTGCACATGAAACACTTGCCTTAAAATGTTTGTGCTTGTACAGTAAGGAACTCATAGAAAGTTGCTTAGTTTTGGTTACTTACTTGCTTTAAAATGTGTGGTGCCTTTTATGAATTTATAATTATCTCAGTGCAGGGGTACCAGTTGTAAAAGAAATAATTATTGGTAAGATGATCAATTTTCATTCTACTGGTTGGAATTTTTTTAACTATATTTTTATCATTAAAAATGTCAACAGATCTTTTGATCTATGTATAATTTTAGAAGTTTAAAAAAATGTTCAGGCACACTGGAAATCAATCAGATATAATCATAATAAATTGATTGCTTCTTGTGCAGTGGTATAAATTTTAAAAATCTAAGATGTGCGCACACAGTATTTCAAAAACTAAAATAGAAAATGAAGAACTGCAATCATGACTTATGTATCCTAGTCTTGTTCTAATAAACTGCAACTGGCATTGTGCCCTGTATCTTCCTTTTCATTGTGAGATTTCTGTATATATGAGATAAGAGGTGGACCATTACCAATCCATTAACAATTAACAGGTTTATTTGGTCACTATCACAATTACTAGCTTCTCTAATTTATTGCTACCATTTTTGTCTTTTATTTTTAAAAATAAATGGAAAGATTTCCTGAGATAACCAATTAAGACTAAAAGTCTAAAAGGGAATTTTCTAGAAACTAAGTCTTAACTAAGTGTGATGACCTTTACTTGTATCTACACATCTTTATGACCGGTCTACAAACATGACACATAATGAAAGACTCAGAGACAAATTCCAATGGTATATATAGTATCTAGAACAAATTTTGAAGTACTGTTTTTCTCAGAACATTCAAAACATGTTTGGAACTTAATGCAAGGAGCAGCTAGGTCATCACATAGCTCAGTTCTAAGATAGCTGAGGACATATTCATGGATTCATTCACTAAGAAGTTCAAGACTTCTTAGCTAAAGTGAGGCATTAATCTTCCTGCTGGTGTTGCTGTGACATCTCAAGTTGAAATTTTACAGTTGGAACTAACAATAGCTGACACCCTTTCCCACCCTTGCTACCTCCACCTCTCAGAGAGAGGATCACAGCATGAGAGACAAGCTCAGTCACCAAACCTTGTAAATGCAAGATTAAAAGTATTCAAAATAGCTTCTGTGTGTCTATTGTTTGCAGTTCATGGGCCTTGCCTTGGTTTTCCTTTGAGTAGTTGATCCTCACTGCCTTCCCAGCTAGACAATGGACAAAAATCCTTTTGAACCTGACTGTGGGACTGCTACATTATGTAAGCTTATCATAATGTAGCCATGGATTCTCATACTCAGTAACTTTTATTCCATACTCACGTTCATCAGGTATTACCTCTACCAATGGATTATTTACGGGGTGTCTGTGTGTGTACACACACACAAACACTTCATACAGCTACATATGCTCTCACATCATGCCTTTCCGTACTCATTTTCTTTCCCCGTCCAGTTCCGTTTTATACAGATCCATTCTGTTCCACTTCATCAAGATTTGGGTTTCGACTCTTACTACCCAGATCCTCCGGTCAGTTCCAGCAATTCTACAGAGGAGAAGCGGCCTCCGCCATGTGTTCCAAAGGATGGTAAACAACATGGAGGCGGGGATTTAGCCATTCCTATTAAGGACGGCACGCCACGATTGGTCTAAGACTCCTTGCTTTGTCCAATGAGAATAAAGAAGTGACATCGTCTTCGGCTCCACTCCGATAGAACGGGTTTCCGGCGTAGATGAAACTGCTGCTCGTTCCAAGCCATTCCCCGCTTGAGGAAAGCGGGAGAGCCGCGAAAACGAAGCTGTCCGGATGTAGGAGAGGGAGACAAAGGGAAGCGTTAGCGGAAACGTGATTCCGGCGTCCTTCAAAGGCCGGTTTTCATTGGCGTTGGGACCGTATGCTTATGACTAACTCCCGCCACGGGCGTGACTCCTTCTATCTTCAAGCCGAGAGATCCTATGCTGCCCCACCGCCAGCTGGTTTTTAATTCATGCCATGGCGCGTTGTGGGAGGGATTCAGTCTCCAGGGGCTCTGGAGGGCCCTGGGAAGAAACGGGAAGAAAAGGCGGCGAGAGGGGTTCCTCGGAGAGGCGGAGGCTGAAGGAGTTGGTGGCTGCGCAACTGAGGCGCGATATGGAAAGGTAAAAGCCAGGATGTTGCTGGGACGCAAGCTGTTTTGCCGGTTACACCTTCACGAAAGGAGGTCTGTGAAACCCACGTGGGTTTGTCACTGCAGAGTCGAAATGGGAATGTGGATTTGCTTGGAGTCGCGGGGTTGAACGTCCACCGAGTGAAATGCATATGCACGTACAGTCAGTAAACACGACATCTGCCTGTGGTTTTCTTGTTAATATTTATAGCCACCTTTCCGCGCACCCAAGTACGGAAGACGTTGGAGGAGAGCCGCGTTAGTCTGTGGTGGCAAAAAATCAGGAGTCGTCTGGTAGCACCTTTTTCGACTAAAATCTATTCGAAAAGATGCGATCAGACTCCTCCTGACTTTTTGCCAAGTCCCAAAGATGATCCTGTTATACAAATTAAAAAGCAAAAATAAAAGCAATATGCTGCTTCCAATATCTATCTAGAACAAGTCCTAAAGCAGTTCTGATATATAATATTGCTGTTGCTTTGGGATTATCTTTTGTTATAGAAATAGCTTGTGTCACAGGAGGGTTGGTTGAGGAAGTTCGCTTTCTCCTCTCTTGTCCCTCCTGGGGAAGAAAATGTGATATTTTGAAGATTAAGTGAGGAAAAAAATGCTAGTTGAAAGAATATTGGGTTCAGGTATGGGGGATCTGGGGCCACCATACAGAAAAGCAAACGGTTTACCTCTGTCTGTGCTTGGCAACCAACTGTTGCTAAAGCATCAGGGGCCACTTTCCTCAAAAGGGAGATAATTCCTTAGTAGTGCTGCCTCTGAAAACAACAAGACACCCAGGGGAACCCCCAAAGCAGGAGACAATGGCAATAGTACCTTCCCGTGTGTGTTTCCCAGCAACTGACATTTGGAGATACACTGAGCCATACATTTGCCCCTTACAGCCTTAAGAAGTGAAGTGTGTAGAAGTAGAAAAGCACATCAGTAAAACTTCACAGTGGTCCACAAGCTTTGACAAATGTTGACCATGTTAAAGGCCTGATGAGAAAAAGACTAGTATAGTGTTCTATATAAGATTTGGCATCTGATGGGTACCAGTACGGGAGAAGAGTTGGGTTCACCAATCTATATGAAAAGGTATCTGGATCATCATCAGAGCACATGGCTTGGTTCACATGGAAGCTGGTATTCTCTTAACAGTTTCAGAACATTGAGGGCACGTGTCCAGAGTTTTTTGTACTTCTTTGGAATTTTTAGATAATGTGGGAATTCTCACATCAGGAACATGGCCAGTCACAAAATATTACTTTGCCAAAAAGCAGACTGGTGTAGTTCATCCCCACCAGCCTTTCTGTCACTTCACCCTAACTGACTTTTTGCTCCATCATTTTCACTTTCTCAGAATGCTTCTTGGTATCTACAGGGGAGAGGTGAAAGGGCAGGAACATGTCTGCATTAGGGCTTGGCTTTGTGGCCTGCTCACTTCCCATTTAATTTCTTTAAGAGAAAGAATCTAAATAAAATAACTTACCTGAAAGACACCAAGAAGATGAGGGTGGCACTCTTTGGCTAAACGATTTAGGGTGAACTGAGCACCCACCTGGAAGCTAGCAGAGAGTCTCAGTGGCACAAAATATCAAACCCTGAAACTAGCTTGAGTTGGCCATGTTTTGGGACACCTATAAAGGCCATTGTAATAATTAAGAAATTGAGAAATTATTTTTGTCTCTTTTTTATGCCCTTTAATTGCTTTTTAAAAAGGCAATTTTGCATATTAATTTACTTTTAAAAAGGCAAGTGCATACAATATAACAAGAAAGTTTGCCCTAATACCACCTTTCCTTAGCAGGTAAAGAGATTCCCCAAGAAAGACAGAAAAATGGAGGGGGATATCAAAAGGGCATGCAGTGGTAAACAAGATGGAGGTATTTTGCTTGGGGAGAGGAAGACATGATTGATTTAAGGCTCTTTGCTGCCCCAGTAAGAATGAAGAAACGGAGGTTTTCAACATGGATAAAGCTGCTACTAGTTTTAATACATTCATTGCTTGAGCAAAGTGTGACCAGCCTAACGGTGAGGCTATCTTCACATGATCTACTTGTGGCAGAACTAGAAAAGAGGAAACATTTGAAATTATACATTAGAATTCCTGCCCCAAACCAATAGTCTCTTATTTGACTAGAGACATGAAATCCCCTCTAAACCCTATTTTTTTCTCTTTGTTTTCTAGACCTTCACCTTACCATGCGAGCACATTCAACTAAACCCTCTAGAATTTGTTTTTCTTGCTATGGAGGTTTCTTAAAGCCATAACCATTCCTAGATCAGGAGGCCCTACTCATAGTCATTCATGCTTTGGTCACCTCTTCATCAGTTGATGGCAACTCATTCTACTGAGGCTGCCCTAGAAGACCACTTTGAGTAGTTAAGAGTACCTTCTGCTTTGCCTGAGTAATGCCACCACTGTAAGAGCTGCCCTGGTTGCCAGTTGGCTTCTGGATGCAACCAACACGCCAGTGTTGGTGGGGGTGTGGTTTTCTCCTTGGTAGTGCCTTGATTACATTTACACACCATTCAAAAGAGACAATAAAAAGCTAATAAGGAAACAAAAAGACCAGAACACATCTTCTCCAACAACTGACCCCCATATAAGCAGGAATTAACACCAGTCAAACAAGCAGAAAACAATACCCTAATCAAGGCACTACCAAGGAGAAAACCACACCCCCACCAACACTGGCAGGGCAAGCTACTGTATATAAACAGGGAACAAACCCCACACCCACTAGCGCTGATAGTATTACCTAGTTGGGTAATGAAACGACTGCAAGCAAACAGCCAAGTTCAGAGAGCACCAAGGACTCCATGGTTCAGCCCTGAGCTACTGTACATACAGTATATTCTCTTCTATTGGAAGTTGTTTCTATTCTATTGCAGACTTCTTGAAGAAGAAATCCAAACCGACATCACTTTCTGTGTTGGCAATACGCTGTTCAAAGCTCACAAGGCCGTACTTTTAGCAAGAGTTCCAAACTTCTTTCTGCATGTTGTTGGAAGACATTTAAATGCTTGTAACAACTGTGAAGCTTTAAATCTGGAATATTTGGAACCTTCTGAATTTAAAACTTTCCTGCAGTAAGTTTCTACTTATTATTTTGTATTTTAAAATGCATTTCAAACTGAGGCTGTGATTGTTGTTTTGAGAGTTAAGAAATCTATTATAAGTCACCCATTTATGCTATTCAGATTTCTTTTTGTATTGCAAAGATAGGTCTGACCCCTGGGTTGTATATTAAGACACACATTTTTGTTTGTTTTTCCCTGTCTTACAGTTTCCTGGAGCACTATTTTCCAAATATTATTTATTTATATATATATCTATCTATCAAATTTCGTCACTGCCCATCTCCCTCAAATTTAAATTTGAAAATGTATCCTGTCATACATATTCCAATGCATCTCCTAGTTGGTAGATTTGGGTAAAAGTAGGCTGTCTTACAGAGTGGTGTCTAGATTGTTGATTCTCAGCATAGCTGGGTAAAATAGGTCTTTAAATGTCTTATGCCATACTTGCCCAAATGTGCCAAAAGTGACCAACACTGTTCTTACCATTAGCAGAGAATTCTGCATTTGGCATTGGTATGACTAAGTCTGTTAACCTAGTCTACCTTTCCTTCTCTTACTAAAAATATTATATGAAATTCATGAATGAAGTCATGACAGGCAGTACAGATTAATATTTATAGGCCCATCTGTTTATAATCATGGCACAGAAAAAAATTATAATTTGGAATGTGAGAGGAGTAAATGATGAAGAGCATGAACTAAGAAATGAAGTAAAAGTCATAAATTCATGTTTAATATTTTGAAGCTAAGTGAAATGATGTAATAGAAATGGTCTGCTGCTATGAGGTAGAGTTGAATACATGCATATAAGTGAAGGTTGAATTATGAATGGAAGGGCTGAAATGTATGTCAGAAAGTATGAATTATTATTACCTAGATCAGTGCTTTCCAAACTGCTGCCGTTGGAGACACACCAACGGCGGTGGCGGTGGCGTGCACAGGGGGGGGGGGAGCGGCCTCGTGTTTCCCGCACTTTTATTGCACTGACCAAACATACATAATTATTAATTTAGACACAAAATGCTTTTAAAATAATGTTCACACAGATATCTGTGCATCCCAAAGAGACTGATTATTTGGGCCATTTTTAGTGCTTCATGCTACCTTCAGAATTATAAAAAAATTAAGAAAAATTGTTATATTGCAACTTT
Organism: Charina bottae; assembly: GCA_023362775.1. Classification (NCBI taxonomy): domain Eukaryota; kingdom Metazoa; phylum Chordata; class Lepidosauria; order Squamata; family Charinaidae; genus Charina; species Charina bottae. Next base: position 31,266,241 of record JALMGJ010000003.1, on the reverse strand, counting down.
TGGAAATAAATGGCTTTTTCCCAGTATAGAAATGATGTTCGCAACTAGTTACTCTTTCTGCAAATTTGTAAAGTTAACCTGTTTCACTTTTGTCATACTTAGATTCGCAGCTCTCAACATAATGTGATGGGTGGACCCGGCAAATATTTTGTGTTGTGGTTTATTTACTTTTTATTTAGCTTCAACCTGGCTATATGTGAACATGGCTATTATGGTTTATAAACCATAGTTTAAGGCCTGGCATCTTGTGTAAACCCAATCAGCTCTTATAATAAGGGCAGTGTAATGGTATGTGGGAATGACCTTGGGAGACGGGAAGAGCCACAGATGGGAACGGTCGGGTAAGAGGCAGCTTAGCCTGCAGAAGGAATGGCGGTGTGGGGAAAGTCTCAGAAGGGACCCTTCCTGGTTTCTTGGGCTGTAAAGGCAACAGTGGTCCCCATGTATTTATGAATCTGAATCTGAACTTTTAATTGCCATCTTCGATGATATTTTACACTTTATATATATACTTCATGTAATATATCCTGTTCTTATTGTATTTTAATCTTTTTTAGCTTTTATTGTAAACCACCCAGAGTCCCTCTTTTGGGGGGAGATGGGAGGTGATGAAATTTGATAAATAAATAAACAAACAAACGGGGGGAAATGTACTTTCAGACTTGCAAGACTAATGTCAGCCTTGTGAGGTAGTCTATACAGGAAGCATGCCCAGATGAACTAATTCTACTTTTTTTTTTTAATTCGAATTTATCACCGCCCATCTCCATGACAGTAGACTCTGGGCGGTTTACAAACATTAAACTTAATATTTAAAAAGCTATAAAAATACAGTATAATAATAAATAGATGAGATAAGAATCCAGAGGATGGGAAGATCTTAAAAAAGGAGGGTATTACGGGGCTCACCACCCCCAGGAGGAACTATTGCCTCCTTTGTCCCAAGCAAGGCGGCAGAACCAGGTCTTTAAAGACTTTCTGAAGGCCAGGAGTGAAGGTGCCTGCCTCACCTCTGAGGGCAAGGTATTCCATCTAGCGGGGTCCAGGAGGCGTGCCTTCTCTGCGATAGCACCCGCCCTATGGAATATCTTGCCCCCGGAGGTGAGGCGGGCACCCTCGCTCCTGGCCTTCAGGAAGTCTTTAAAGACCTGGTTCTGCCGCCTTGCCTGGAACGAAGGAAATAATAATTCCTCCTGGGGGTGGTTAGCTTAGTAATATCCTCCTTTTAAGAACACACCATCTCTTGGATTTTTTATTTATTTTATAGTAGATTTTAGATGTATAGGTTTTTAACTTTTTATAATATGACTGTAAACCGCCCAGAGTCTACCATGGTAGAGATGGGAGGTGATAAATCCAAATAATAAATAAATAATAAATTCCACAAGGCGGGTGCCATCACAGAGAAGGCACGTCTCCTGGACCCCGCCAAATGAAATTCCTTCACTGATAGGGTCCGAAGCATGCCCTCTCTGCATGACCGGGTGGGGCGGGTAGATGTAATCGGGATGAGACGGTCCCTCGGGTTTATTGTAAGGTTTATGTTTACTTTACTGTAAGGTTACATTAACAGAAACTTGCAAGTCTGTCTCCCAAGGTCATTCCCACATATCATTACAGACAGAGACTGGTAAAATAGGAACCAATGTTTTCAAAGCCAGAAAGAACCATTACACACATTTCCCAGCTGTCTCCAAAGGCCAGCAGGAGGCTGGCCAAGTATCTATTGACTTGAAAGTTGGAGGAAAAAGCCTAGAGTTTAAATTGTGAAGCACAGTTATATACATATAGGCTATGACTTCAGTGTACTGTTTGAACAATCAATTGGGTCAGAGGCTTCATTCTTGTCAGCAATAAAGTTTATAAGCTAGACAAGTCATGTCTGAGAATCTTTTGCCTAGACTAATCAATCCCGCAAGTGTCCAGAGAGCCGTGATTTAATACTGAGCTCAGTTGTGAATCTTGACAGCTTGATTGCCCATAATTACTCCTATCAGTACGGGAAGTGAGTCTTCACCTAGAGACCTGTGATTAAACTTCTAGGAGCCCACTAACTTTTGATAAAGATTGCTAACGCCTTGCTCCTGCTTCAGAACCAAGTGGTGACCAGATGGACCAATTAGTTCAGATGAAAAATAACTGGCTCAACAGATGGGACAAAATCTACCATCACTGATGGTCTGTGGACTAATTTCAGCATTCCGTACTTGTTGGAGTAGCTGCAGTCCTCCATCAGTGAGCACTAGCAATCTTGCCTAACAAATATGATAAGAAATCAGGCAAATGTACTACCTTCTTTGCTTAATGGAACTACGTACCTTAAAATTGGATGGCTTCCCCACAGACAGAACCTGCTTAGAATTTTAAATTAGTCCAATAGCTGAGATTCAGAAAGAGTTTGATAGCTTCACCCATGAAAGCTTATACCTTAAATAAAATCGTTAGTCTCAAAAGGTGCTAACTGTATCAGATGCATCCACAAAAGCTTATGCTTTAAATAAAATTATTAGCCTCAAAAGGTGCTACCAGACTCTGAATTTTAACTACCATATATTGTCATGGCTCTTCCTAAAATGTCTCCAGTGACTGAGGGAGCTGTAAAATGGGCAACTTCTACCTTCTGATTCAGAACAGCCCGCATTTGGACAACTATGTTAATTTTGTGGCATGCCTGAGAGTTAATTCAAAGATTCAGTTGAACAAGAAACTGCCAACCATGATAATTAGTCACCTTTGATGGGTAAGCATTCAATGTGGAAATATGCTGCTGAGTTTCAACTTTTAACTCAGGACATAGGCTGAAAAATTGACCGGTTCAGAGTGGATCTATCAGATGAAATATAAGGGAAGAATTCACTCATCAAGGCATCGTAGAGAATAGTACAGCACTAATCCAGGTTTCCTTGGGAAAACCCATTTGGTAAATCAAAATAACCCCCAGATTTATTAGCTTGTTGGGAAGCTAGCAAAGGGGCAGAACTCAATGATATAAATGTGAACATAAATTTAATTATATTCTATATTACTTGCTAATGTTCCTCTTCCTCATGAGGTTCATGGGATGTGGATCAAGCAACAGGACTTCTTTATGATAGCCCCCATTTTGTGGATTATCTTCCCCCAAGCTTGCTGGCATTTCATAAAGTAATCAAAACAATGGTTGTTGTGGGTTTTCCAGGCTGTGTGGTCGTGTTCTGGCAGTTTTGGTTCCTAACGTTTCGCCAGTAGCTGTGGCTGGCATCTTCAGAGGACAGGAGCACAGCTAGAAGATTCTCTCTGTGCCCAAGTGGAGGGTGTGTGTTCCTGCTGGTGTTTATATACATATAATCAAAACAATGATAATCCAGCATGTGTTTAGCAGTTAGTTTAGTCTGTTTTATGGGTGCCCGTGATATTTATTGTTGACTTTTTAAAATGAGATTTAATTTTGTATGTATGTATGTATGTATGTATGTATGTATTTATTTATTTATTTATTTATTTATTTAGTCTGGTTTGATCTTGTACCCCGCCCAAAGTTTGCTAAGAATTGGGGCAGGCTATAACATTGAGAAACAAATAATTAATGTGGAAGGAAGAGGAAAGTTTACCAAAGAATGGAGACTTAACAGAGTGTGCAAACTATTGCACAATATCCTTAATTTCACATGCCAGCAAAATAATGCTTTGGATCATCTATCATACATTAGATGCTACATGGAAAAGGAGATGCTGGATGTTCATCCTAGTTTGAGAAAAAGCAAAGGAACAAGAGATTATTACTGGATAACTGAGAAAGCTAAAGAATATTAAAAAGAAGTTAATGTGTGTTTCATTGATTATAAAAAGGCCTTGATTGTGTTGACTATGTCAAACCGTGGAATGCCCTTAGAAGAATGGGAATGCCAGAACATCTCATTGTCCTCATGTGAAACCTATACACAGGATAGGAAGCCACAATCCAGATGGAACATGGTGAAACATGCTCACTTCACTACTGTATTTCCAAACACTTGTCTGAACAGTATATAATAGGGCTGTGGAGTACTTTGGGTTTGGAAGGCACAAACATAATATCCACCTGCAACATTTTGAAACAGCTGTCTGCAATTGCGCAGCTGCTCTCCAGAATCCTATGTGTATGCTGTGCTAGGCTTTGGTTTGATCTTTATCTCATAAATATTTTCCAGAAAGTCCTATTTTATATCAGTATAGCTTTTCTTTTTTTAAGTGTTTGTGATTTTTTTTTCTGTTTTGTTTTTGTCAAGCAAAAGATAGGGGCATGCCTGCTTTTTCAAACCTGTCCCTGCTTTTTCAACCATTTCCCCATCTTTCTCAACCAATAACAGTTCCAGGCCCTGCAAATAGCAAATAAATGCATCCATTTTCTTTTTCAGCTAAAAAGTGATTTGGGGGGGGGGGGGTAGGAAAAATCCCAAGCACAAATGGGAAGCACATTGTGGAAGTAAAACTTAAGTTACATTAGAGAAAGAAAGAAAATGAGAGAGAGGAAGGAATGGATGTGTTTCTTAAGAACAACACAACTAAAAAAATATGAGATTTCTCAGAAGCAGATCCTCTTTCTTGCCCATTCAAGAAAAAAAACTCAGAACAAATATTGACAGAACATCGAATCGAATTATCCATTCAGATGTATCCGACCCTTGGCGATTCCATAAGCCAGCTCTCTCCATGATTTCCGATCTTGTACAGCTTCTTTCAGTTGCTTTAAATTTTGGGCTGTGTCTGCTTTGATTACATCCAACCAGCGCGTTCTTTGGCATCCTCGTCGTCTTTTGCCACTGACCGTTCCAAGCATAACGTCTTTCTCCAACGATGTTGATCTCATGACATGACCGAAGTAACTTAAGTCTAAGTTTTGTTATTTTTCCTTCTAGTGACATGTCCGCTTTTATGTGCTTCAACACTTCTTTATTCGTTATCTTTTCAGTCCAAGGGATTCACAAGAGCCTTCTCCAACACCATAGTTCAAAAGAATAAATTTTCCTTCTATCCAACTTTTTCATCGTCCAACTTTCACAGCTATAAGTAGTTATGGGGAACATGATAGTGCGGACTAGTCTACACGTAGTCGTCAAGCTGACAGAACATACATATCAATAAAACATTTTTGTGAGTTAGGTATAGATTTGTCTTTCCAATGATATATAATTACTCTTTTGGCCATCCCCCCTGAATGAAAGAGTCACATTTCTCTATCATCAAGATTTTAGCAATCCAGTGAGGGTTCGGAATTCTTCCTTTACAAAAGTATGTATAATGTGGATGATTACAGAGCACTGAAGTTTCCAGGCAGGCATTTCAACCCAAAAAACTTCCTTATATTTTCTGGAATATTTATGAATTGATTTAACAAACATGTTTCATTTGAGTGCAGTGTACATTTTAGAATTTCTGGAGGTAATTTCAGAACAGATTTGGGAAAAAGTAACCTTTAAGAGGCATGAATATATTTAAAACCCCATTAAGTCCTGTGTTTGCTAAAAACAAAACAACAACAACAACAAAAACCCTATAAAATAGGCAACAGAGTTTATGTTATTGTTGGAAGACTTCCAAAAATATAGACTTTTACGCAATGCTGGTTAGGTTTTAAATGTATATGCTTTTTTCCTTATGACTATATCAACACTGAAGTTTATTATTTTATTTACTTATTATTTATATTTATATCACCGCCCATCTCCCCCAAAAGGGGGATACACCATTTCTTATCTTTCCTATAGCTATTACTATAGGTAGTAGTTTTGAACTTCTACTCTGTGTTCTGAATGACTCTGAGTGATTTTTTTTATCTTGGTCATCCTATCTCATAAAAAAACATGCATCTTAAAATTCTTATCTCAAACAGTTTGAATTATGCAATGCTTAAATATTGTATTGTACAGTGAGATGTTATATATGTGTAATTGGAAAGAAAGCACATCTCACTATGATTAATGCAAGTTATTTTCAAAGCATGGTGAAAAAGATTGGAGTCTGACACACTCTGTTCCTAGGGCTGCATATTCATCTGACCGAAGCATTATAGAGGCAGAGCAAGAGATTCTACATAAAAAAGTGTCAACGCCTGAATTAGCAAAGGAAAATGAAAGTCTGAAAGTCAGCAGTCTACACAACGATCAAATATGTACAGAGCAGAGGCTGGGAAACCATGAAAGGACATCTGACCATCATTGGATATCCTGCAACACAGCTGTAGAAACAGATTGTGCTGCTTCCTCTTCTGCTGCTAGTGACATTCCTACAGAAGCTGTTGATGCTATGGGTGATGAAGCTATGTCAGGTGAGATTAAAATGTAATGTGTGAATTGTTATCTAAGTGGGTTTGTTCACTGTCTCAAACAAAATTTACAGCTATCCCACAAGCAAAAACAAGATGAATAATTCATGGCTGTAACTTGGCTCCTGAGTAAATGAGGCTTGTATTGGTCAGACTAGACGGGGGGGGGGGGGTGCGCAACAATCCTTACGCTAGCTGATTAAGTAAGAGAAGAGCTGCAATATGTACTTGGAATCATAGAATCATAGGGTTGGAAGGGACCTTGGAGGACTTCTAGTCCAACCACTTGCCCAGTGCAGGAATCGTCATACCATTCTGGACAAATGGCTTGTCCAATCTTTTCTGGAAAAAGAATAAATGTGTTCGAGTTTTCTTTGAGTTTCCCTTGTAGTTTATGCTGTTAGTGACCTAAAAAAGAGAGTGGCAGAAATTACCTTTTGGTGGTTTTATCTCCACTGTTCGGGTGAAAAGGTTCTTGCAGAGCCTTGATCTGGGTACACAGATTATGCTAAGCCATGTTTTATTCCAGAGCTTTCCAAACTGTGTGTCGCGATACAAAAGTGTGTCGCCACACACAGTCTGGTGTGTCGCCACACAACCTGGAAGCGCTGATCATCATCAGCGCTTCCAGGTTTTCCCGTGGCGACACACCAACTGCAGCGCGCAAAATCTGAAAGCAGCAGCAGTGCTTCCGGGTTTTTGCACGCTGCCGCACTTCCAGGTTTTCCCGCAGCGACACACCAACGCCGGTTGGTGTGTCGCCACGGGAAAAACTTTGGAAAGCCCTATTTTATTCAGTAAAAACTCTATGGCTGGATTTACACATTCTGCCAAGCCCAAACCAAACAAAGTGTATCATAACTTAGCATGATGTGTAAATTCATCCATGCATTCTAAAAAAACTATGGGACAGAAAGAAAACATACATAGATGCCCATCATACTGTTCTCTTTCAGGATGAGCAATATTGTGCCAAGTACAGAAAGGGAGTAAAAATATTAAGCAAAAGAAAATAAAGGGAAGAGATAAGAGAAAGAAAAGGGAAATATTGTTAAAACTAGTTTTAGAGTAAATGCCAAATTCTGTCAGGATTCTTCTCATTCCAATTAATATTGTCAACATGAGTACCATATCATCCACATTCATTCATCAGCCATTCAGGTTTGGCCATATTTCTTCTTGCCTTACTTTACAAATTTGTTTTATAAACTTCTTTAGTAACTTGTTTCCACTGCATTCAACTTTTGTGTTTTTTCCTGAAATACCCAGCTTTCTTTTTTGTATAACAAAGTTGGCAAAAGTACACTCGAATGTACAGCCATTTTCACTCCCTTCCACAAACATTCCTTACAAAATACCACATACTACTCAGTTCCTTTCTACCAGCATTTGCATGTCTTAAAATTTCTCCATCTATTTTCCTTTCTTTAGAAAATGTTCTACTAAGGAACACAAATCCATCTATTTGCTCTAGTTTTTTTGCCATTTAGTTTACTAATTTACAATAATTCATTACATAATCCCTATTAAACACAACAGAAGTACAGTAATTTTCAGATCCATGCTCCGGCATAGATCTAACATTTACTGGAAATTATTTGAGTTCTCATCCAACCACATGGCATTGTTCCCATACTTGAGGGCATGCATATTCATGTCCCCAACCAACAAAATTCCAACATCACCCCAAGCATTCCTTATATATTTATCCATAAATACATTGAACAATCAAGTGAATATTACACATTCTTGTCTTACTCCCTGTTCTGAGTTGAAACATTTGATAAGCTTTCTGTGTTACTGCATTCAGCATCCAACTTCTAACTCTATAAGTTCAAGCCTATTTACTTTATCATACACTTTTTCTAATTCAAAAACTGTGCAATAAATTTTCTTTCACACATTTCTCAGCGACTTGTAAAAGAGCAAAAATATGGTCTGCACCCTCCTGGCCCCTTATAAAGCCATGATACACCTACCAAATTTTGCTCATTATTACCTCTCATACCCTTTCAATTAGAATTCTATCAAACACCTTCTCTGGCACACTTAAACTATTCTCCCACCACTTCTTGTGTTTACTTTTGCTACCTTTCTCCTTGTACAGGGGAACAATAACAGCAGTCTTCCTGTTGTCAAGCAGTCTACACACAAATATGTAACAACTCCACAAACAATCTCAGGATTTTAATAATTCTCCCGTTTCCCCATCTACACTTGCAGTCTTACTTTTTTTTCAACATTCTCACAGCAATTAGTACTTTTTATCAGTTTTTTTTACATTGTAGCATTCATTTCAATTTTATTCTTTAACATATTCATCTCCAAAATACTCCTTCCAGCATTTCCTCACTTCACTTTGATCTCAAACCATTTAATCACTTTTCTTTTTAATTCCATTCACCTTGCTGGAGGCTCTTTTCACCCACTTCCCTTTTAGCCCTTTTCACCCAGTTCCAAAACAAGTTTTTATTTCCATCAAATTTACTTTGCATTTCTCTGCCTTACCCTAACCCTAACCAATAAACATGAGCAAAGCATGTATACTAATGTACCTTCACATTTATTGCATCTCCAATGTAAGGTTGACAACCATCCTTTCTTAAAGCTCTGTAGATCAGTGCTTTCCAAACTGCCGCCATTGGCGACACACCAACGGCAACAGTGGAGGTGGTGCAGTGGTGCGCGCGGCGGCAGGGGTGCGCACGGCAGTGGAGGTGGCCTCATGTTTTCCGCTAAAACGTGGAAGTGCTGATGGCGCGCTGCCGCCGCCACCATACATGCCGCTGCCGCGCGCCCCTGCACCACCGCAGTGCTCGTCCACTTCCGGGTTGTGTCGCGACACACTAAACTGTGTCACGACACACAGTTTGGAAAGCTATGCTGTAGATCTTTAAGATCAGGTCTAATAAACCTGGAAAAAACTTTTTTAAGGACTGTCCCTTTCTTAAGATAATCAAAAACACATTTAATGGTTCTTAACAACTTAGTCCTTTGATTTTATAATACAGGAAGTTCTAGTTCTCTATTCCAAATTTTTTGTGTACTATACATATTTCTTTTGATAAAGTGCTTTAATCATTGGTTAAACTGAATTGCTGACCTAGACTCTAAAATTGTTTCTCTAATACACTCAAACTTATAGTTGTTTTCAAGGCATTCAGTGCACCTGGATCAAACAATTAGCATACAGGTAGTCCTCGACATACAACGGCAATTGGGACTGGAATTTCTGTCGCTAAGGGTCGGGAAGGGTACAAGAGGATCGAGGATGCATGGAGGTGCATGAGTTGCTGGTGTGCAAGCACAGAGGGGCTGGGAGAGGGTGCATGGGTGGGGGAGACTTACCCCAGTGACTTGCGACCTTCCCTGTTGGCTTTCCCAGTGACTTTCTGGGGAAGCTGGCAGGGAAGGTTGCAAATGGTGATCAAGTGATTGCGGGGCACTGCAACCGGCCGTAAGTGCGAACCGGTTGCCAAGCGCCCAGATCGTGATCACGTGTCCATGGGGGTACTGGGACGGCCAGAACTCTGAGGACCAGTCGTAACCATGATTTGTTCAGCACTGTCATAACTTTGAATGGTCGCTGAATGAATGGTCATAGGTTGAGAACTACCTGTAGTAAATGCTTCAGCTGCACATAGCTATATATATTGCCATTTAGCTATTCTGGGCAGATTATATTCTTTCAAAAGCTTTGAACATATCATTTATAATTATCTAATTAAGGGTAAGTATCCCATTTTCAGTCCGTATTTTCCTCCCCAATTTTTTTACCCATCGTTTTAAAATAAAGATTCATCCAAAAGGTCATTCATTCATTCATTCATTTACTATCCCGCTTTTATTATTTTTATAAATAACTCAAGGCGGCGAACATACCAAATACTCCTTCCTCCTCCTATTTTCCCCACAACAGCAACTCTGTGAGGTGAGTTGGGCTGAGAGAGAGTGACTGGCCCAAGGTCACCCAGCCGGCTTTCATGCCTAAGGCGGGACTAGAACTCTCAGTCTCCTGGTTTCTAGCCCATTGCCTTAACCACTTCATGACAGCAGGGGTCAAATTTTAATTTATTTCCCAAAGGTCAGGTACCTGATCTCCTTTAGTGCTGGTATTGCAACTGAGTGCCTACAGTACTTAGAACCAAGCTCGTGCCAAGATTTTAAAGATGCCAAATAGTAGTTTTCTAATGGAGACCATAATGGTATATTATTAATATAATTTTCATTCCAATAAAATATAGAAGTCAACAAATGGAAAGAGTAATTACTCCCATTAGTAATGACTTCTTGCAGAAGGATTGGAAACCAAGAAATAAAATTTGAGGAAATCCATTATTTTTCATAACTTGTTTCTAAAATTTAGTTTGTACTATATCAAAAGTTTTTTCTGTGTCCAAGGAAGCCACTATGGCTGTTTTAGGTTTCTCAGAATAGATTGTTAAAGTATCTACCAGTATTCTAATATTATCAGAAGCTTGGCATTCTTTCATAAAGGTGAATTATGCAGGATTAATTATTGATGATAATATATTCTGCAATATTCATGCCAAAGTTGCAGTCAGAATCTTTGCAACTACATACAATATAAGAAAGGTATCAATCAGTAGCTTGCACAGTTTGAAGAGTCCTTTCTCTTTCCTTTTCCATTTTTATAATCACAGTTATATAAGCCTCATAAAATGATAAATTGAGACTTTTCAAAAGACTTCTTATGGGAACCAAGATCTCTATGACTTTTATACCATTCTGTAAAAATCCAATTACCCCAGTGGTCTTTCCAACTTTCATAGAATCAATATCTTTTGCAGTGTTGGAGATATGACTAAATCCTTTGAATGAAAATGAGAATCTTACAAAGATGTATTTCATTTACAAAACTAACTAGGTGCTTGAGTGGTATCTCCACATTTATACTCAAAAGACAAGTATAGACATCTAACAGTCAATTACACTTGAATGCAATTATATTATTGCATTCAATATTATCCTTGTAGAATCTCTTATTATAGATTATGGTTTTTTTTCAGTTGTGTCAGTCAAGAAGCCAACAGTTTGCCTTGTTTTTTTCTCCCTGTTCTCAAAATATCTGGTTAATACACTTTAATGAATATTCTATATTCAAACCATATTGATCAAGTGCCTGTTAACAGATTTAAAAGCATTATACAACTCTAAAGTATGACTTCTTACTCAGTTTCCATTCCATTCTTCTCTAAATTACTATGATACAAACCTTTCATTTTCATCTTCATGATATAAAGTATGGTCGTAACCTATATAAAAGCTTTAAATGCCTCTCAAATGATCCTTGTATCTCTTTTTTTTAAAAAGAACTTTATTATTTTTCAAGGCATAGTTAAAATACAAAATAGAAAGTATAGTAAAGATAGAAAATAGAACTAAAGAAAAAACAAAAAACTGTAAAAGTGCAGAAAGGCAGAAAACAGAAACAAAAGGTGACTTCTGAGTTTCTCCAATACAGATATGTATAAATTTACAAATATAATCTCTTACCATTAATTAAACCATAGTAACATTATTTCTATTAAAGCAATCCATTTAATCACTAAAACCCAAGATCAAAGCTTCATTTTTTGCTGCAAGACTTTTATATGCACAACAATGGAAAGATCTACAAATACCTACGGTTGAAGACTGGATTATTAAATTAATGGATTTGGCTCAAATGGCTAAATGACCAGCGTTAATAAGAGAACATTCTGTTTCCGGATTTATATCTACCTGGCAACCACTTTTAGAGTACTTAAAGGTAAAGGTTCCCCCCGCACAGTTGTGCAGTCGTGTCCGACTCTAGGGGCCAGTGCTCATCTCCGTTTGTTAGCCGAAAAGCCAGAGTTGTCCAAAGGCGCTTCCACAGTCATGTGGCCGGCATGACGCACGCAGAACGCTGTTACCATCCCACCAAAGTGGTACCTATTGATCTACTTGCATTTGCATGCTTTCGAATTGCTAGGTTGGCAAGAGCTGGGACTAGGGATTCGAACCTCCGAACATATGATCTTCCGATCGACAAGCCTGGCGTCTTACCCGCTGAGCCACTATGCCCCTTCTGTACTTGTTTGTGTTCAAATGATCCTCATATCTCTTGACCATCTATTTAATGAAAAAATCAAACTTGTTATTAATCTAGAATTACAAATCATCTAATAATGATATGTTAAAATACCATCATGCACCACTTAGATATTTCTTACCAAACACCACTGATGTTTTACTAGATATTGTAATTCTCAACCAAATTAATTATAGATCAAGATATTAAAATATAGTCTAAATTAGAACATATGCCATGAGGAATTTTTAAAAAGTATGTGCCTATTTAGATCAATTCAGTTGACTCATATATCAACCAAATTTAATTCCTGAATATACAATGAAGAACTTGCCAACTCTATACAGTAAATTATTTTTTGGAAACTGTGTCGATCAAGTGATAGATCCCAATCTAAACTAAAATCCCCAGCCATAATTATATGGTCTACCTGCAAACCAAAAAGATTCAAAAAACAGTCATGTAAAATACCTGGTTTATCTCTGGTTGGGCCATCAAAATTTATTAGAACCATCTGACAAACATCATTAGTAATGAGCAAAATTATACAATACCCATTAATATTAAAATTTTCTTGTTCTGTTATAATATTTGAAGACTTCTTGATTAGTACTGTCACTCCTCTGGCTGTGTTTGAATTTCCACTAACAGAATCTGATCAACCCATTACTTTGTAAGTAAAAGTTGTTTGTCAGGAAGAATATGAGTTTCTTTCTCCAAAAACACTATTTCTGACTTCAGTGTTTTTTCATATTGGGAAAAAAATCTTTCTCCACTTGGATATGTCTCTTTAACTATTGACATTCCATGATACAAAGAATGACAATATTGTAAATAAAAAAACATTGAAGATATATAATTTATCTTGGGAAGATCCAACATGCTCCCAGCTCAATGTCACAACAAAGATTATGTAATATTTTTAAAAGATGAAACTTGTTTTTATTTATCAAAATAACCAGCTTAAAGAAAAAAAAGGATTATATGTAAATGCAAAACCTGTAATAATAAACATAAAAATAAAACAAAACCCGTACCTATAGAAATATAATCATGTAAAAGAAAATAACCCACAAAGGGTCACTGTGAAAGTGAAGAAGGAAAAATCATGATTAAAAATTTAGAAGATGATAACATAAAGTTACTTCTAAAGGGATTCCCAGTGGAGACATGCCTAGACATCAGACATAGCCATTCTTCTCTATCCTATGCTGAAAATCCAGTTTATTTCAAAGTCAAAATCTCTTCAAAAACCTCCTGTATTTAATAATTGAATATATAAAGAAAAAAATAGTATCCTGACAAATATATTTTAACACTAAAGACTGCTGTGTTGTTCCAATTACAATTTAGGTTTCAGAACTTAATTTTAAATAATTAGCAATTTCAGGGTCATAGAATTTCCTCATTCCACTATCCAGAGAGAGAAAATTGCAGTATAGATGAAACAATTATTTATCCCTTGTTGTCTTGTACATACCGTGAACTCTATAGAGTACTTTATACTTTTTTACAATCCTAGAAGGCAGATCAAGAAAGATCATTAATTTTTTGCTGGTATATTTCAAGGTACCCTGCAGAAAACTTTATTTTCTTTTTTCTTAATATTTATTAAGAATTTTCATATAATAAAAGACAAATCAAAAGAAAAAAAAGAAAAGATAAACAAATGTACCCATAAGTCATATGTGTTATATCACTGTTGCTAGAGGTGACATGAAAGCATGCAGAAAACTAAAGAGGAGTTCCCACTATTGCAAAGTAGAATATTTTATACTACTGCTGAGTCTTCACCCAAATGGTGGTCCTGTGAATCCCAGGAGTTCTGGCTGGTATGTCTTTTTCTGTACTAGCTTGGAATCATGAGAACTTTAGTTTAATGTATCTTAAGAGTGCCAGGCTTAAAAAGGCTACCACACAAACTAAAACATGAAGGATTTACTTTTATTGGTTGCAAGCTACAGAACTGCATGATTCTTATCATTGCTGTTGGCCAGTTTGAATTTCATAATGTTTTATGCCCAGCATGAGTACTGCTAAGAAATTATGCCACCCTCAAATACAAAAAATTAAGCATTTATACAATATTTATGTCATCAGTAGAACATTTTAAAAACATTTTCACCTATTAATGTTTGAATTTCAATACATGTAAATATATATTAGGAAGAGTTTTTTCCCCCCTTTTGTCTACTTGATTCCAAAACAGAAATCGCACCTGGCTTAGGAAAAGACCTGTTGATGCTCTACCAGAATTCTTGGTTTTCAGATATTAATATTTGGATTGATGAAAAACCATTTGAAGTGCACAGGTACTGTCTTTAAAAAGTGTGTGGTGGCTTTTATGTGTACGGGAGGAGAAGGGATAAGGCAATGAAACTTGTATGTATGATTATGTATTGTGTACTAAAATCTTACTGCATCTGTGTAAAGCTGAGCGAAATTTCTTTTTATGACGTCTCCTAGTTCTGATATTTGTTGGTGGGGATTTTGTGTATGAGTGGTGTTATCCTTTCTTCATCTATCAAATATTGTTTCTTGTACATATTTCAGTAATGTATGCTTGTACTGTATAGCCTTTAGATTTAAAAAGTAAAAATAGTTATGCATTGATCCATCAAAAATTAAAATGTCTTGCTTAAAGAGGAACGTAGTGTCCAGAGCTTTGAAATTGCTTGAGCTATGAGCTGTTAAGAGCTTTCAAGATGCAAAATGCAGAACATACTATCTCTAATGGATAAGAGAAAATAAGATACTACACAGATACACAGAGATAGGGGCGTGGTGGCTCAGCGGGTAAGACGCCAGGCTTGTCGATCGGAAGATTGCAAGTTCAGAGGTTCAAATCCCTAGCCCTGCGTGCGGAGTGAGCTCCCGCACTCGCCCCAGCTCTTGCCAACCTAGCAATTCGAAAGCATGCAAATGCAAGTAGATGAATAGGTACCACTTTGGTGGGTAGGTAACAGCGTTCCACGCGCATCATGCCGGCAACATGACCGTGGAAGCGTCTTCGGACAACACTGGCTCTTTGGCTAACAAACGGAGATGAGCACCGGCCCCTAGAGTCAGACATGACTGCACAAATGTGCGGGGGGAGCCTTTTACCTTTACCTTACACAGATACTACGGCACTTATTTCTGGGTTTTTCTCTGTTGATATATCAAAAAAGTATTGCAGCCCATGACATAAATAGGAGCCGGGGGAAGAAAGCCAAAGCTGTTTAAAAGAGACAACATACCAAAATGTTGGGTGCTAGACGTTGCATGTTTAAAGCTGCAAAGAAATGCTGGCCTTTTTTGCCCATCCCAGTAACCTAGAATTTTTGAGAATTTTGGCTTACTATTAACAAGCCAGCATGTTGTTCAGTCAGTAGCATCCTACTGCCAAGCTAAAATTGAATACCGCCATTTGTTTTTTACTTACCAAGAGTCAAGCCGGGAAACTGTTTATCAAGTCACAATGGCAGGAAGAAAAGGAGGAGGGATTAAGCAACCTATACAAGCCTCCTGGTAAAGCCACATTAAGTTAGAATTCTTGAAAATTTTGGTTTATTATGATGTATGAACCCTTCCAATTATAAGGGACTGGTGGATATTGCTGATGAAGGCAGAGTTTTTTCTGAGCTGAAACTGAAAACATTCACCCCTAGTTCTTTAGAAACCAGATGGAGATGGTAAGATGATTTTACCATTGAACAGGGCTTGGAGAGCTGTTCAGAATGAAAACACTAATAGTTATGAATTCATTATATGATTCTGTGCAGCAAGATAATTCTATGGAATATATGAGGTTCTTACTGCCTTGAGTCGGAGAACAGCAAATTCAGTGCTAAATTAAAGCTGGCATTTATGAATTGATTAAATCCATTTGGATTTTTAAAAATTCCTCAGGTGAAAGTTTACAGCAAAAGGAAATAGAGCTGTACAACTTTTTCAAGAAATCCTTTCTCCCCCCCCCAAAAAAATATATATTCTACTAATATGAACCGTATAGGAAAATCTGTATTAAGCATTGTCATATTTGAATTAGTGTTAAATTGTAAGTCTACCCTCAAAATAATGTATCTTCTCTGGACAAAAAGATGAAAGCACTAATAATATGTGTTCAAAAGAATTTGAGAGTTTTTTCCCTAGTTATTTTGTGGATAATGAAAAAAAATGTTTTAACTGGAGGCATTTCAGGAAAAGGGGAGTTTTCCTAATTTTTCTGTAACAAATTGGATTAAATGCCAGAGATACTAGAAAGAATAGTACAGTGAACAAATATACATTAGCATGTAAATTATCGAATTTCAACAGTTTGTAGCAGTTCTAAAATAAATATTTGTATTGAGTAACATAGTTTGTATTTCACTCTCTCTCTCCCAGGGCTATTCTTTGTGCCAGATCTAGTTACTTTTCTGCTATGCTGAACGGAAGCTGGGCAGAAAGCTCTCAAGAGCATATCACTCTTCAAGGGTAAGCTGAGGTGTTCACAAATCATGTGGAAAAATGGCAATTGATAATCATTCCAAATTTTAAGAAGTCAAGCTACCCATAAAATAATTCAGATTAAGTCTGCTCTGATATAGTGTTTGATGAGTAGGTTTGAGCAAGAGTTCTGAGCAAGAATTATCTGTGAATTCGGTCAGCATCTGCTTTGCGAGATTGGTGTCTGCAAAAGTAAAAATAGCATTCTGTGCTGGAATGCAGTCTGCTTGGCATTTAACTGGGATTGCATCTTTGCTTTCATTATTCTTTGTCTTGATGGCAAAGGTGCAGCAGTACTTATCTATTAATGAGTGTAAAAGATCATCTTGGGAACAAGTCTTCCCTGGTTTCAACTTTGATGGTTTGCTTAACCATCATTTGTTGAATAAACCACAACCGACTGAATTCACACACTGTGAATCGTATGATGGCTTAGAGCAATGAGCATAGCAAGTTCTGCTGAGCTGTATGGGGTAGCGTGATGAAATGGTTAAGGTGTTGGACTAGGAGTAGGAAATCCAGAGTTGCTTTTAGAATTTTCTGCTATGTAAAGTTGCCACCCTATGTGTGTTTTTGGGGCAGGAAACTCCATTTAAGTAAGTGGGGTTTAAACATGTATTGGATTTGTTGAGTGTAACTGTGAGGATATAAAGAGTTTGCCTGAGCTGCTGTTACAGTAGAAATGTCTGCTTTCATGCCACCCTGCTCACTGCAAATTTTTGTGTAGTTTTTATGAACACTTGAGAGCATAGTACATATGGCTCATCCCAAAATAATGAAAATGGTATTTAAGAGACCAGCTGTCAAGGCAGCAGGGCTGCTTCTTTTTGCTGTTTTTATTGCTATCTTCTGTTTCCATATACAGTCAGACAACTGTTGATTTTGCTATTTAAGTAAAAATAAAGAATTTTTCCTTTTTCTGGAAACTCAAATTTAATGTTTGAAGTGGTCATGTGTTACAGATATCATAGCTTTTATTATTATGGAAGGTGTACCTTTAAAAAGCAGGATTAATTTGCAGGATCACAACTGGATTTTGAACAGAAGGGCTATAATCTAGGAGAGGTTCTACTGGAAGGAGGCAGGATGATTTTGGGGACTGCCATGGCAGAAGTATGCTGCCCCCAAAGCTTTCCAGAGGGGTATCATAAAGAGATGGAAGGAGGGCAGATCAAAATAGAGGAGCTTTGCAATAATTTAAACAAGGGCCCCTGATCCATGGATTAATGTCTGGTTCAGATACCATGCTACAATATGGTGCAATATAAT
The DNA here is from genome assembly GCA_023362775.1 of Charina bottae. NCBI lineage: Eukaryota > Metazoa > Chordata > Lepidosauria > Squamata > Charinaidae > Charina > Charina bottae. The sequence goes on along the minus strand of JALMGJ010000003.1, from coordinate 31,248,143 downwards.
CAGCTTTGCAGAATAAGCCATAACCGACTGGGTTTTACACTACACAAACAATTTACAAACTACAGTAGCTGGAGTCATGCCGTACCTTAAATCAGAAACAATTCAGATTTTTTGTTGTTGTTCAGTCATTTAGTTGTTTCCGACTCTTCGTGACCTCATGGACCATAGCATGCCAGGCCTTCCTGTCCTCCACTGTCTCCCGGAGTTTACTCAAATTCATGTTCGTTACATCGGTGATGCTATTTAACCATCTCATCCTCTGCCGTCCCCTTCTCCTTTTGCCTTCAGTCTTTCCCAGCATCAGGGTCTTTTCCAGTGAGTCCTCTCTTCGCATTAGGTGGCCAAAGTATTTGAGCTTCAGCTTCAGCATCTGTCCTTCCAATGAGCAGTCAGGGTTGATTTCCTTTAGGATTGACTGATTTGACCTCCTTGCAGTCCAAGGGACTCTTAAGAGTCTTCTCCAGCACCACAGTTCGAAAGCATCAATTCTTCGGCGCTCAGCCTTCCTTATGGTCCAACTCAATTCAGATTAGTGTGACTTATAAACCCACTTGGCTTCCACTGAAGACAGTGGGTAAGACACTCACAAACTGTGCCAACCAAATTACAGAATCATTACATGCAAGGGGAAAGGGCAATGCACAACCCTGAAACTCGATTTCTCATAAACCAAAACCATGGTGTACTGTAATCACCTGTATCAGCTGATTCTGTTTCTCTCTGCCTATGACAGGGCTTTCCAAAGTGCCGCCACTGGTGACACACCAGCGGCGGCAGCGCGGGGGGGCGTGCGGTGGCACGTTTGCGCGGCGGCAGCAGCGGCGGCAGCCTCCGCTAAAACGCGGAAGCACTGATACCGCACTGCTGCCGCCGTGCACGCGCGCGCTGCCGCTTCCGAGTGGTGTGGCGACACACTTTTGTGTCGCGACACACAGTTTGGAAAGCTCTGGCCTATGAGCTCCTGGAGAAGTCTTCACAAGGTATTTTACATGTGTAGAAGACAGAGAAAATCTTGTAGAAGATTTTTATTTTTTATTTATTTTATTTTTATTTATTTTTCTATCCCGCCTTTATTATTTTTTATAAATAACTCAAGGCGGCAAACATACCTAATACTCCTTCCTCCTCCTATTTTCCCCACAACAACAACAACCCTGTGAGGTGAGTTCGGCTGAGAGAGAGTGACTGGCCCAGGGTCACCCAGCTGGCTTCATGCCTAAGGCGGGACTAGGACTCTCGGTCTCCTGGTTTCCCATTGGCTCCTTCCCAGGGCTGAGAGAGAGGGACTGGCCCAAGGTCACCCAGCCGGCTTCATGCCTAAGGCGGGACTAGGACTCTCGGTCTCCTGGTTTCCCATTGGCTCCTTCCCAGGGCTGAGAGAGAGGGACTGGCCCAAGGTCACCCAGCCGGCTTCATGCCTAAGGCGGGACTAGAACTCACAGACTCCTGGTTTCTAGCCCTTTGTCTTAACCACTAGACCAAATACTTCAGAAATTAGTACAAATCTCCATGTTCAAGAGATGAACAGTTTAAAGATAGTTTAACCTCATGATCATAAATTTCTGATAGCACTTCCTTGAGTCTTTTGAAGGTCACCTAACCAGTTAAGAAGATATCAGGGTTTCAGTCAAGGGATAGATTGCTGAGTTTTTCAAAAGAGAGATCTTGTTAAAAATATTTCTTATTTTCCCATTTTCAGCAGTTTGGGGAGGCAACCCCATGTAAAATTTTAGTGACGTTGCTTTATCTTGAAGTAGATTTGCATCATGAAAATTATTTTAGTAGATTTATATTCTGCTTTTCATTCAGAAGCTCAAAGTGGCATGTATAGCATTTCCCTCTCCCATTTTCCCCAAAACAATAAGCCTGTGAAGAGGGCTGAGGGAGAATGACTGGCTCAGAATCACTCAATGGCTAAGGGTAGACTAGAACCTGATCTCCCCCTGATCTTTAGTATCCTTAACTATTACATCACACTGGTTCTCACCTAATCTGATTAGGTTGCTACATGAGTTTTGGTGAATGACATGGGATGTATAAAATGTCAACACTGTATTACATTCTTCAGATTCTGGTTTCCGTAACTAATTTTTCTTCTGGTTTTGTAGCATAAGTCATGCAGAAATGACTGTCATTCTGCATTTTATCTATGGAGCAGTTCTGGAGTTCCCCAAAAAAGTAAATGCTGGGTATGTGTCAAGTCATGTTGCTTTTAATAATATTCCATGCCTATTTCCTAACCCTTATCAATCTGTATTTAAATAGAAGTTGCATCTCAGGATCCAGAAATGAAATTATAATGGTGCCAGAAATAATTGTCTTTGCAATGTAATCTGTATTTTAGCATGAGAATAACAGTAATTGTGTATTACTCTTAGTATGCTTAGTTGCTAAGCAGATATGACACAAATAGAAAATGTTTGCTTGAATGTTTCCATTTATTGAAACCATTTGCTGTCTGGGTTCACGTAGTGCAGTAATTATATTGTGGTTTGCTTGGTTTATGGTTTAATAAGCAGGCATGCAAGCAACCATGCTTCCAGGCCCTAGCTACTAGTTAAGGGACCTCAAGCAGAATATGTGATTGTGTGATTCCTTCCTAAACTCTTTCTGACATCCCATCGCAAGGGTGAATTTTCCCCAAGTCCAGTCTTTGTGAAATCTAATGTCAATGATAAAGTAAACTACAATTAAATAACTATGCTCACTCTTGTTCACTCTTAACCAGAGTTTGCTCTAACCATCTAATCTAATCTAATCTAATCTAATCTAATCTAATCTAATCTAATCTAATCTAATCTAATCTAATCTAATCTAATCTAATCTAATCAAGAAACTATAGCTAACAATAAGTCCCAATGGTTAATCTTACTTTGGGACATTGAACTAACTCAGGGTAGGCAACCTGGTATTCTTCAAAGACTTCAGATTTCAAGTCCTTTCAGCACCAGCCAGCTTGATCAGTAGCAAAGGATTGCAAGAATTGTACTCCGGTCATTTGGAAGCATTAGGTTTTCTATTCTGGGATAAGGTGATTGTTCCAATAAAAGAGAAGGATTGTTTTGTGTTATCCCAACCCAATAGATTAGATAACAGAAGGATGAGAACTATACTAGGCCAGAGACATTGTTATAGAAGATTTTAACTGGATCTATGAGAAGATAATAGGGGCGTGGTGGCTCAGCGGGTAAGACGCCAGGCTTGTCGATCGGAAGATCGCAAGTTCGGAGGTTCGAATCCCTAGCCCACTAGCTCCAGCTCTTGCCAACCTAGCAATTCGAAAGCATGCAAATGCAAGTAGATTAATAGGTACCACTTCGGTGGGTAGGTAACAGCATTCCGCGCGCGTCATGCCAGCCACATGACCGTGGAAGCGTCTTCGGACAACGCTGGCTCTTCGGCTAACAAACGGAGATGAGCACCGGCCCCTAGAGTCGGACACGACTGCACAACTGTGCGGGGGGAACCTTTACCTTTACTATGAGAAGATAAACTCTAGATATGTTAGGGATAAGCTAGTTAAGGCTTGTCTCAGTCTTCAGCAAGCTAGAACATAATAATGTAATAAATATGAAAAATAAATACAGAAAATACAATAAATACAGAAAAATCTGTAATAAATATGAAAAATAAGGTTAAATTTGAAAACAGTAACATCTGTCTAATTTTACTGTACCTTTAAATACTAGTTGCTGGGAGGGTGGTAATTGCCATCGCGTGCTGGTTGTAGACATTCCTTAGCCAAATGCTATGTGGTTGTGGGAAATAGGATGCGGAATGTTCTCATCCAAGGGGCCTTCATCTGCGGGTGAGCCAATAACTATCCTCTGGATTCTGACTTTTTGTTTCTTCATATGGTTTATTGAAAACCAACTATCTAATGTAACATTGGGGAGCATTCTTTACCAATATAACAAGGATTTTTAAACTTCTTTAAATTGTTTAATTTTATTTCCAAAAGCAAGATATAACTATATTAGCAATGTTGTAGTAATTCAAACTGGCTTATTCAGAATGCCACTGTGAAATACAAGAGACGTGCTATGGATTACTTTTTAAAATGTCCTTGTATACATGATTATAGATGAATAAATATGGTTTGAATTTTTAGTTACATTAACATGCATACCCCAGCACAATTCCTTTTTTATGTAAGGTATCAAAACTTATGGCCTCATTTGTGCAACATGAATTATTAATTTGTAATACATTTGCAAAAATTATTCTTAAAGTTATTGTTGGAATACAACTTCCCTTAAAAATACCACTTTACCAGGCTTTTAAAAAATTAGAATGAAAGATGCTTGCCTCAATGTAAATTATTATGGAACAATTCCATTATGGGCTTCCAGTGACTCTGTTATGATTGTTTTATGGTTAATTTTCATTATTGCTTTTACTTTAGATGTATACTGAGCATTGCAGACATGTATGGATTAGAAGGTCTAAGAGAAATAGCTATATACATTCTGAAAAGAGACTACTGCAACTTCTTTCAAAAGGTATGCCCCACTTTAATTTATTTGTTTACTTGGACACTGTGTTGATGAGAGCTGAACAATCCTAAATTTTTGGAATCAAATGTTACAAGTTTACCAATAGGAATAAAACAGAAACATTTCATTATTTAAGTGAATTAGGATTGCCTTAGGCAATATTGAACAAGGAGATGAACTGTTTTAAATGAATAGTCATTGCAAGGATTTTTTCATCCAAATGTTAAATTACACACAGTATGTAACATTTTGAAAATGTTTTTATATTAGTGTAGGTGAGTTTGTGGTTCATTGTATTGTACTCATATAGCCAGCTTGTCAATGATATTACAGGTAGTCCTCGCTTAACAACGGTAACTGGGACCGGAATTTTCATTGCTAAGCGATGCAGTTGTAAAGCGCGATGTCACGTGACCACATCGCTTAACAATGGCAATCCCGGCATTCCCCATCATTAAGCGAGGATCGTGGGTTGTTATGCGAGTCGCAGGCAGCTCGCAAGCTGGTCAGCAGGCAGATAAGTGGCTGCTGCTGGGTGGAGGAGGGTGCACAGGTGGCTGGTGAGATGCAGCGCGAGCACAGCAGGGCCATGGGTGGCTGCTGCCAGGCGGGAGAAAGTGCGTGGGTGGCCAGTGAGGCACGGTGCGAGTGGGGCTGGGGGTGGCTGCTGCTGTGTGGGGGAGAATGCAAGTGACTTACCGGAGTGACTTGCAACCCTCCCTGCTGGCTTCCCCATTGACTTTGCTTGTGGGAAGCTGGCAGGGAAGGTCACAAATGGCAATCACATGACTGCAGGACACTGCAACCATTTTAAGTACAAGCTGGTTGCCAAGCACCCAGATCGCAATCACTTGGATCGCGGGGTTGCTGTGACAGCCAGAACTTCGAGGAATGGTCGTAAGTACCACTTGTTCAGCACTGTCGTAACTTCAAACAGTCGCTGAACAATTAATCGCTAAATGAGGACTACCTGTAATAACATCCTCTGCAGTGCACAGAGGTTTCGTGAGAGATACTGTACATTGGAGTGTATTGTTAAATAAATTGATGTGGAAAGGATTCCCTGGAAGTGGAAAGTTTGATACTGATTGTTTTAGATGAAGCTGCAGATCAGGCTGCAGAAAGGATTGCAAAATTTTGACACCATTGAAATCTAGACAAGGATGATATTTTCAGTGACCACAAATTTTCTGTTGGAAATTGTAGTTTGTGAATTACTACAAGTTTTTAAATGACAATAATTTTAATCTTATTGTCTAATGATTCTAGCCTGTGCCTGGGAAGCATCAGCCTGTTTTAGAATGTCTGGCTATTGCCCATTCAACAGGAGCAGAAGACCTTTATGGTGCATGCATGAAGTAAGTGAGATAATATAGACTGATTTCTATTTTCACAGCTTAATCTTAAACTCATCTTAAAAGGATAGGGTTACAATTTTTTTGAAAGCTATTTATATTTTGATGCAATATGTAAAAACACTTTGCTATTGGTTGCTTATGCCAATAGAAATGCATATTTTATTAAACCCGTTTGATGGATTTATTTAAACAAGACATTTCCTTTAACAGGTGGTTGGTACAAAATTTTGCAAGGTGTTGGTCAGAAAAAAACTTTGCTAATTTATCTTCTGAGCTCCAAAATAGTTGTCTTACTGCATTGATTGATTCTTTGGTAAGTTTGTGCCTGTTTTCAGTCATTCATATTGATTTACATTATTATTTTGTTTCTTGGAAAACTGGTCTGAATTTATGGTGTAATTTAACTTATTTTGATTATACAAATTTGCCTTCTACTTCAGACTGAAATAATTGACTGATATCTCAAAATTGAAATCAGTATCTTTCACCATTTCAAGTTACATTGGGTAACACACTTAATCAAAGGAGTTCTGTTCATCTGCTGAAAGGCATTGGAGAAACAAGATTTTTTTTTCCATAGGCACACTTGCTTCTTGTACCTTCCAAGTCTCACAATAAACTCCAATTAAATGTAGAGAGGCACATATCTGTAAATAAAATTTATTTATTTATTTATTTATTTATCGTATTTATACCCCGCCTATCCCCTCCCTAACAGAGGACTCTAGGTGGCTTACATACATCGTATTTCATTTTATACATTTCATGTAATACAACATTCAAACCGCACGCTAAGGGAAGGGGTAAGGGAACCGACTCTTCCGTGGGTACTGGACTACATGTCCCACAATACCTTGCGTCGGAGCCGGCTGCTGACATCCTGGATGTTGCTGTTTTCAGGATCCGTCGTCTCCGCCGCCATTCACAAGATGATCTTCGTTGTTGGTTTTTTTTTTTTGGTGGGCGACCCCCGACAGGACGCCAGCAAATTTTCCCACTTAAGGTGGTACCCATTTATCTACTTGCTAAGCTTTCGAACTGTTGGGTTGACAGGAGCTGGGACTAGCAACGAGAGCTCACCTCGTTGCGCTGGGATTCGAACTGCCGACCTTCTGATTGGCAGTCTACAGCTCAGCGGTTTAACCCGCTGAGCCACCGCGTCCCTTAATTAATTAATCTTAATCCCTCTCCCCATGGCTTTTTATAACGGCTTATAATGGCATTTTGGTTATTTCTACATCCTGATGTACTGGGATGCAGCATGTTGGAAGAGGCTGGCAAGGAGTGAGGAAATAATAGAATTGATAATAGAAGAGAAAAGGAAATCTAACTAAATATAGCTTACACTAACACCTATACTTCTTCATTCCTTTCTATCCTAACAAACCATCCTTGTTTCCATCAACTCCATAAACCAATTTATATTTTCTTTTGTTCTTTAAACTTCTCACCACTCTCCCATCCAACTCCATCCAGTTATGAATTTTTCAGTCTTCCCTTTCCTCTCCATTCATTAATTCTTCTTTCCTGTATCTGTTTGCAATTTGATCCTCATTCATTTTGTCTAGATAGATAACCAAAGCACCCCAATCCACTTTTTTGTACCAGTCACTCATTTTTGTATTCAGTCTACATTTATTCAATACTCATTCATTTTTTACACATTGTCTCTCTCTCTCTCCCCCTCCCTCCCTCCTTTCTTGTTTTAACATGCAGACTTCTTCAGTACACCAGTGCCACTGATATACATATTTTAAGGTAAAGGTTCCCCCCGCACATTTGTGCAGTCGTGTCCGACTCTAGGGGCCGGTACTCATCTCCGTTTGTTAGCCAAAGAGCCGGCGTTGTCCAAAGACGCTTCCACGGTCATGTGGCCGGCATGACGCGCGCGGAACGCTGTTATCTACCCACCGAAGTGGTACCTATTCATCTACTTGCATTTGCATGCTTTCGAATTGCTAGGTTGGCAAGAGCTGGGGCGAGTGCAGGAGCTCACTCCATCACGCGGGTCTCGGGTCTCGAACCTCCAAACTTGCGACCTTCCGATCGACAAGCCTGGCGTCTTATCCGCTGAGCCACCATATTTTGCACTTCTATAAAACGAAATTCGGCAGAAACACATTCTTGCAGGCTGCCATTTTCACTTCTTTGGGTAAACATCTCTTAGAAAAAACCTCACAGTACCCACTACCTTGTCTTTTTTTTTTCATCAATTTTTCATCTTTAGTAAATATTCTACTAAGCTGTACAAATTCATCTACTTAATGTATTTTTTCACCATTTATGTGCAGCGTTCAATTGTTCAGTCTGTTTTCCCTGTCAAACAGAATTATCCTGGATTTGATGCACTAATTTTCAGATCCATAAACCTCACTGTATTATATGATCAGTCTAATATTTGCTGCAAGGACATTGCATATCCCTTACTTCCTGCTCATTGTCAAATCATTTTCTAAGCATCCCATTTATTCTCACGCTTTACTTCCTATTGGCATGTGTGGATTGCTTTTACCCATAATTAAAGTGAGAAGAATTTAATTTGCTAATGCTATGGTGTAAGATGTATTTATTGAATTGTGCCAAATTTTTGCTCAGAACATGTGCATTCTTTTATTTTAAGAGCCCACAGAATGCAGCCCATCTTTTGATGGAAACCAACAGGCTGCTTAATAGTCTTCCCCAAGTGAAATGGACTGAAACAGCTCAAACTTTGGCATCTAGACTGCAAGAAGAATGTATGGCGTTTATGGTGACAAATTTTCCAGAAATAATACAAAGTGAAAGCTTTTTAGCCCTCTTACAGGTAAATATACCTGAATTATAGGAGCATTACCACAGACCATGTGATGGGTTTTATATTGGTTTTGCTAGAAGCTCAGTGGCTAAAGGAGAGAATGTTCTTTCCCTCGGGCAGAGATTCTAGATCAGGGCTTTCCAAAGATTTCCTGCGGTGACACACAGCCGTTGGTGTGTCGCTGCGGGAAAACCCGGAAGTGCCGCTGTTGAGGCAGCGCGTAAAAACCCGGAAGCGCTGCTGCCGCTTTCGGTTTTTGCACGCCGCCATTGGTGTGTCGTCACGGGAAAACCCGGAAGCGCTGATGATGATCAGCGCTTCCGGGTTGTGTTGTGACATACCAGACTGTGTGGAAAGCTCTGTTCTAGATGCTTGGTTACTTTTCGAAAGAAGAAGAAAATTCTCTGTTCAGTGCAGTAGATTCATACAGCCTACAATGTAAGCTGTTGCATTATTAGCTAACAGCTGTTTTGTCTTTTTTTCAGTGTTTTATTCTGTGTATTCAATGTTTCATTTGTGTACTCCATTTTGCATAGAATATGATTGGAGTTTGTTTTGAATGTGATAAGAATGAAAAAAAAATTGGTTCTAATTCTGGCCTGTTTTGAAGCCTTACCAATCTTCTGCACTAGATTCAAATATTCCTTTAATGAATGCAAACCTATTGTGCACATAAAACATAAAAACTTAGTATATGGTAGGCATTCTCAGGATGTTATTACAGGTAGTCCTTGGTTAACAACCACTTGTTCAGCAACCATTCAGAGTTACGATGGCACTGAACAAGTAGTACTTATGACCAGTCCCAGCACCCCTGTGGTCACATGATTGCGATCTGGGTGCTTGGCAACTGGCTTACATTTATGACGGTTGCATGTCCCACAGTCACGTGATCACTATTTGCGACCTTCCCTGCCGGCTTCCTACAAGCAAAGTCAATGGGGAAGCCGGGGGAAGGTCACAAGTCACTCCGATAAGTCTCCCTGACCTGGCAGCAGCGACTCCCGGCCTTGCCGCACTTGTGCCGGCCACCTGTGCACCCTCCCCAACCTGGCAGCAGCCACCCCTGGCTCCGCTGCACCTCGCCGGTCACCTGCACACCCTCCCCCCCGCACACCCCCACCTGCACACCCTCCCCCTGCACAGCCCCACCTGCACACACTCTCCCCGCACATCCCCACCAGCACACACTCTCCCCGCACATCCCCACCAGCACACACTCCCCCCGCACACCCCCACCTGCACACACTCCCCCCGCACACCCCCACCTGCACACACTCCACTCCCCCACCTGCACACCCCCGAGCAACCTGAGACTTGCAACTTCCTGCTGGCTTCCCCACTGACTTTGCTTGTTGGAAGCCAGCAGGAAGTTGTGAGGAGGTCTTTGCTTAATGACTCGTGATCCTTGCTTAATGACAGCAACGGGGACTGCCGGGATTGCTATCACTAAGTGATGTGGTCATGTGACATTGCGCTTTACGACTGCATCGCTTAGTGACAGAAATTCCGATCCCAATTACCATAATTGAGCAAGGACTATCTGTAGTTAAGAAAATAAAAGCCCTTATGTTTTGAAATGTCTGCCCTTTAAAATTAGAGCAGTATTGCTAGAGTTAGTCCTGAGCATAGGTTTGAATGAACAAGATGCATAGAATCTGAACCCTAAATCAGTGGTACGGCTATATAGAAGGTACAAATGTTAAAATTAGGCCAACAATTGAGTAACTGAAGAAGGCAAGAAATAGGTTTCTTGGCCTGCATGAATTTGTGTATTCATATTGGAGGCTGTTTCTCTTATGTAGTCTCTCTCCTTCTTCAGAACTCTTTGTTTAATTCCATCCTCCTCTCACAATGCACTTAGTGTTTGGATTTGAGCCAGGGCTTCTCAGATTATGAAACTTCTTTTAGTGATACAATTCAGCTTTAAACGTGCATGATTAGCAACAAGAAAGATTCTTAAGTATAATCCTATGTGTGTTTACTTTGAAATAAGTCCATTGTGTTTAATGGTATTGTCGGTCAGATAAGTGTGCAGAAATAGTGACAGACTGAGATCCTATTGAGTGATTCTTTGCTTCATTAAGTAACCTTTACCAGGAGCTGCTCACTGAAGCATGTCACAGGTCACACTTTGAACTGTGTTACCTATAAATTAAGCATAACCTTATGGTAGACAGGGAGGCCGCCGATGCTGCAAGTTTGTTGTGGATAAGTAGTTGAGCTTCTGATCAGTTCCTCAGATGGAAAATCATTACAAATTTTGTCCATTAGGCAAAGCTTTTCTAAGAAAGGGATTAGCATGTAGAGCTTGATGTACCATTGAGAAGACAAACTTCTCCCATCAAGTTTTAAATTTTCTCTACTAGCTATGAGTAGAATTCCTTGGACCATTTGTTTTTCACATATGTCTGTGCCATCATGACATGTGAGATGATTACATCATAGGTAGAACAATGGAAGCTGTGGATAACTTTGCTTCAAAATGGAAGCTTTGCAATATATGTCAGAGAAAAAATAGTAACTTTCCTGAAACAGCTTTGCTTGTTCATGTTTACCAGGATGCACTTTCCTAATTAGGGCAAATATTCTACATAACGATGCCCTAAAAAGAAATGTAGACTCATTGTGCTGGTGTAGGCATGTTGGTGAAAATTGAACCTTTCCAGTTTTTTGTAACTTTCATAAGAATGTTCCATAAGACAATCCTACTTTCCCCCTTTTTACGGCATCTTGTTTGTTGCCAACAAGATGCCCCGGGAACCCTGCTAGCTTAAAGCATAGGAATTACTCTCCAGAGAAATCTTCCCTAATCTGGTGCCTTCCAGAAGTGTTGAACATTAACTCTCATAATGGCCATAAGGGCATCATTGGGGAGGGGTGCTTCAGGGAGTTATTACCAGTTACAGTAAACAATATCATGCGAAGTAGAACAGTAGTTTGATTTTCAATATGAGATTCTACTTATTTTTATATGGCAAGATATAGGAAGAAAGCAAAAAGTCTCTATTACTTCTGCCTGACTAAAGAGTGGATACAATATTCAGGCTACCATTCTATATTCATTTATTTAAGTCCTGTTCAATTTAGCATGGTTAATTCTGAACACATGATCCTAAGATTGTTTTATTAGTCTTCTGTCATCTGATTAACAAAAAATGGAAGAAGAAAACGAAAAGAATCAAGGAGGGTTTGTCAAGCAAGGTATGTTACAAATATATAGATTAAAATTGGCCCATGTGTTCCAGCACATCAGTGTTTGTGTGAAGAACTAGCGTACAAAGGGCCCACACACATGAAGAGCCCACATACACCCTCTTTTTCGGTTCTCCCGCCAAAATGCATTGTTCAGTTTTGGTTTCAGCTGATCTGTTTTTCTGATAATGTCTTCCAGGCTCAGGCCATGAGCAGTAAACCTGACCTTCTTGATCAAGTGTTTGAAGCAGTCAAAAAAGATGTTACTACTGAAAATAGTTGTTGCCTTCTTATAGCAATGGACACTTTGCTCAGTTCTTCAAATGTGAAAGAGATGGTAGGTTTTAAAAATTAACAGAAACATATCCCAATTGTTGTTGTTTTTAGTTAGAACCTTTCAAGCCAGTCTTTAAGGGCAGAAATTCTACCAAGGTGATCTACAGCATTAATAGGTTATAGAAAATAATTTAATAGTGATACAGTTCTGAAATGCTAGCGGTTAAAACAGTTAACCAGTTAATTTTAAAATGTAAACACCATTGCAGTTAAAATTTAGAATACTCTAATAAAGCTTTAAGGATAAAAGTTATATTGTACTGAAAGTTTGCAATGAAAGACCTTGCAGATAAACACTCATACTAGAGGCATGGAGTCACTGTGGAGAAGGCCCTGTCTCTTAGCCTAGTCACAATATTTATCTTTAAAGTGAGGCAGTTAAGAAGGTCCTGTAAAATAAGTGTGGATCTTAAAAGTGGAAATGGAGGTGGTCTATTATGCATCCATTTAGGAGGCAAAACAATTCCTTAAGTTGAATGGCTTTATTAGAAAACTTTACAAAATAAAGATTCTAATCCAAAATTGAAGTTCCAGTCACATTTGTTGGCTTATTATTATACATATTTGCCTTAAGTTCTTCCTAATAATACTATGGGAGCCACTTTGGTGTAGTGGTTAAGGCACTGGGCTAGAAACCAGGAGACAGAGAGTTCTAGTCCCGCCTTAGGCACAAAGCCAGCTGGGTGACCTTGGGCCAGTCACTCTCTCTCAGCCCTAGGGAGAAGGCAATGGCAAGCCACTTCCGAAGAACCTTGCCAAGAAAACTGCAGGGACTTGTCCAGGCAGTCTCCGACAATCGAACACGATTGAATGAATTAAAATTAAAAAAAACTTCCCCTAAGACTATCTGCCTTCCTATATCATCCTATAACCTAGCCTATTTTTAACCTTATATTACCTTATATGACTTCGTATATTATATTACATATGACTGTTTTAAAGTCTTAATCCTACACTCTTTACTTGGAACTTGTGTATCTTATTATTTCATATTTCAATGCCCTTGTATCTAATGTTCCAATCTCTTCTCTTCTATCCTAGATAGCCCTCACCAAAGCCTCAAACGCAGTGTTTCTCAACCTTGGGAATGTTAAGATCCCATGCTGGCTGGGGAATTCTGGGAGTTGAAGTCCGCACATCTTAACGTTCCCAAGGTTGAGAAACACTGCTCTAGCATGATACAGACATTTTCTTGTTCACAGTTGCCATGTAGCAGCTGCTTTCTCTAACTAGTCTTCTAGTCTGACCCAGGGGTGTAGTTCAGTACCCTCCATTTGGATTGAAATTTGGTCTGTTGCTGGGTGATGGGAGTTGGTGTCATTGCCACACCCTTGCCAGAGCTCTTTTTAGTGATAGTTGGATGACCGTCTATTGTCAAAGCCTTGCTTTGCTCCTGCGCCTGAGGGAAAAACACTTCCCAGATGAGTGCTTGCCAGGGCTGAGGGATCTCAAGTGCCTGCCCTTAGGCCACACGTAGCTGCCAACTGCGGGGCCACACCCAGTTGCCAACATTGGGTCTGCCCAGTACTTGCCACTGCGAAGGGTTCAGTAAAGAGCCAGTGCCTGTGCCTCCTTCAGCTTTGCCAGAGCCTAGGCTGCATCTTGGTTCATTAAGGAGCTTGGTTTAAGTTCCACATCGTGCCGTCCAGCCACTCTTCTCTATAGTCCCTCAGCTTTCCTCCTCTGTTGCCTTAATTCTCCTTCTTCACTCTTTGTTCCTCCATACTTCATCATCTGTCTTCTCAACACCACTATTTCTCTCTAGCCTGGCCCTTTTGGAAGGGCCAGCACTCTCAAAAGGGCAGGACCCTTAAAAGGAAACTGGTGAGCCCAAACTATTAGGAGCATCAAAGGTTAAAACTAATACTTACTGATGTGCTACTGAGCCCAATTTTAATTACTGAAGCAGAGTGAGAGATCATCTGGCTGCCCATAACAATTGGCATTTGTAGGATAGGAGAACCCTTTTTGCCACTGACTACTTAAACTCATAATCCTAAATACTGTATATTCCTGGATATACAGGTAGTCCTCGCTTAACGACCACAATTGGGACCAGAATTTTGGTTGCTAAGCAAAGCGGTCATTAAGCAAATCTGACCCGATTTTACGATCTTTTTTGTGATGGTTGTTAAGTGAATCACCACGGGCGTTAAACAAACCATGTGGTTGTTAAGCAAGTCAAACAGTTCCCCATTGATTTTGCTTGCCAGAAGCTGGCTGAGAAGGTAGAAAATGGTGACCACGGGACGCTGTGATGGTCGTAAGTGTGAGGACGGCCGTAAGTCTGAACCATCACTAAACGAATGGTTGTTAAGTGAGGACTACCTGTAGCTGAAATCATCAGTGCTTGTCTTCTGATCTAGAGCGGGCTTGCTTATACATCTGTCTTCCTGTGCTTCTTTTTTATAAAATGGGATTAATTCACTCCAAATCAGAGGAATTGATGGTTTTCATCCTCCCTCCCCCGGTTACTGTAATCTCTTTAAATGTATGTATACAAAAGGCTCCTTACTATAGAAGTGCAGCTTCAAAATGTGGAAGGCAGAAGAGTTGAGCCATCAATAACTCAATGGATATGCTATAAAACTAGATTTGAGAATCTCAGGTAGTCCAAATAGTATCAGATCAGATGGGATATTGATCTGGCTGGTATGAGCCTTTCTTTTTATTAAATTACATTCTAGTTGTGGCACCATTTTTATCCCTGAGGAGCAATCAGCAACATAAAAAATAAGGAATATAATTATTATTCATTGAATTGTTTATCATCTGGGTTTTGTATTCTTGAAACTGAGTATTTGTGGTTACTATTTTTTAGCAGTGAAAACAAAGGTTCTTAGCTTTCTACTGAAAAATATATTTTTAAAAAACTTTATTGCCTTTGATGACATTACCATGTTTTTGCAGGTCAGGTCTTTTTCAGTTAACTTAACAGGGACCCATTGGACAGGTGGCACATTTTAAAATTTTGGTATTTTTTATACATAGGCATATATACAGAAAAGTATATATAAATTATTGCTCTGTACTGCTGCAGACCTCTTCTATTGTTGGCTTATTCAACAGGAGTGAAAATTTAACCAGATGCTTTATTGGGCCCTAGAGAATTTGACCTTGTAGTGACAAAGCCAAGAGTGAAAAGCTGTAAAGAGATTTGTTTGTAAAATTGGAAGAGTGGGGAGAGAGAAGTAGGTAGGTTTGATATTTTATGAGCTTCAGCATCTGTGGGAGTGGCTTGGCTTCAAGCGGAGCAAGATTATGATGCAGGACAATTGGCCTCTGCAAAGCTCGACATCTATTCAGCAATCATAATATCTAAGTGATGGCACAGTTGATCTAGCTGAAGGAGACAGTACCTTCTATAAGGAGTAATGACTGGTTGCTATGACAATAAGGTTTTTTCCAGCTGCTGATTTTTTCTCTCTCTCTTACTTGAGCATAGGGGTTTATGTGCAGGATCCAGGCTTTGCGTGATAAACTGTGGATCTTCCTGCTTCAGTCATTTTTTGCTGTTCGACACACAGAGGGTTGGAAACTGCTGAAGGCAGCTGATCAGGAGAGAATACAAGCAGGTAGGCAAGCTATAGCTGGAGCTGAGCGCTTTGCATGACAGCTGTGCCTTTATTATAGAGAAGTCATGGGAACTGATAATTAATGTTAGCTGGAAGGATATGTTGATGAGCCTTCTGCTTTCCAATTATTATGTAAGAATTTTGAAAAATAAACAGCTCAGACCACTTCAAGTATGGATGCCAAGCTGATTATACCTCCCTATTGTGAACGTTATTATGCAGCTATATGGAAGCCTTATAAATAGGTAGGCTGTCTTTTTCTTTGCATTTAGAATGATTAAATGTAATTCATTAGGATTGTTAAGCACATAGGCATTACAGAAAGGATTTTATACATTTATTTCATGATTGTAGTGGTTGGGGGTTTTTAGTCTGTATCGTAAGCTAAGGAACATCTTGCTTAACAGCTGATCTCATTTGTGTCAAAAATGAAGGGTCCATTGAATTCATGATTGATATGATGCTATGATACTGTGTGTCTGCTGCAGAGGATTCATCAAAGAAGCTGCATAGCGGCCTCTGAACATTTAAGCAGCACAATTTGAAGCTAAACAAAAGAAGTCTTGCTCTGCCCTCCCCCCCTCTCTCCCACCCCCGTCCTTTGTTTTCAAATGTATGGAATAAAATCTTGCAGATGAAGTACCTGAAAATGGCTTCAGGGCAGTGCTGAATATTTTTGCTATAGTCATGTATTTTCTTTGGTATGGGGAGGTAGATACACACTCAAGGTTATAGCATTTTGTGAAGCATTTCAGTAGCAAAAAATAAATGCCAATATAATATAAATGAAGCATTTTTTCTGATTTATTAAGAGTGCTTTGAATATCCTAGATTGTAAAGTGTTATTTAAAGTCTCTGTGTATTAAACTGTTTTTTTGGAAATCAGATCAGTCATGTCCAAAAATGAAATTTTATTGGAATGTTAGATGATGTCATTCTGAATAATGCTTTCATGCTAATGTAAAAATATAAGCCCATGCATAAGTTTAGACTACAGTTCCTATCTTCACCTGACATGAATATTTAGAGTATAGTAAATTGGGGAAAGCCCGAACAGTAGTCTGTAGCTGTGATAACTATCTAGTTGATTCATTGCTTTAAAGAGGCTATAGCGTTAATTACTGCAGGTTGATTACAATATCCAGAAGAATAAAAATATTCTATTTTGTGTAATTGAATGCCTTTCTTGTACAATCAGAGCAGGAGCTATTCTATGTGAGCTACTTGAATGGCTACATAAACTTTTAAAGAAGCATGCAATTTAAAAAGGTACCATTTAAGGATTGCTTCATGTTCCCTTTTTGTAGCAATATATTAAAGAAGATTAAACCTGGAAGCTTAAACGCTGCCCCCAACACCACTTGGTGCGTGGTATTGGTTCCCAGTGGAACATACTGTTTTTTTAATTTATATTTTAAAAATAGCATACGCAACATATACTGTTATTTCCTTAAGAACATGAAAAAGCCACCCAGGTGCCATTTTCATCCTCATGCCTTCCCTTAAGAAAACAGAGGTTCACTGCAGGGTGGGAATGCAACTGACTCTTACATGATACGTATTCATAAAATATATAAGTAATAATTGCAGGCAGCGATAGAGTTGGTAGAGCTACATGCTTTGTAGGATTTTGGGGGATAGAAAAAACTGTACTTTGGCAAAGGGTGTTATAGATAAAGTACATTCCTCAGTCTGCATCTTTCTGGTGTAGGTTACGTAAGCTGTAGCATTGCAGAAATCTAATTTGGGTGCCTTATCAGAGAGTTTCAATCAAATTCCATTTGGAAATTTCATACACTATACTGCCTGACTGGCCTCGCTTACTATGATTATTTCATTTTCAGTTATGCTTAGAAACACAGATACACAATTTTAATACATGTTACCAAATCAATATAAGAGGAAAGAATTCTGTTTTAAATTAATAACATGAGATAAGTTGGCAACATGTAATAAAGTTTGTATGTGGAAAGAGTGGGTATGTACATTATTCTAGGATGTACAAACCAAAACTATGAGATGATGATGGTGGTGGTGGTGGTGGTGGTGGTGGTGTTCTCCAGGTCTGATATGACTTGTCCTCTGTTATTAATTTGCACTTTAAAAAGTGTATGTGCCCTTCAGGAGCTACCCTAATGGTTCTGCTGTGTTTTCCTCCATCCCTTTTCTCTAAATACATCCTAAAGAAAGGTGTCCTTTTCTTAAACAGCTGCTGTTGACAAAGGAGATGACAGAAGACCTACCAAAAAGCCCATATTCAGTAGTTCTCAGGTAAAAAAAAAACCTTACATTTTACAAGACATTCAGATTTCTGTATATAAGCATTTGTATACTGTACATCTTTCAAATATGATATGTGATTATTTGGGGACTTGTATTTGTATGGCTTGAGGCTACTGTGTCTGTCATATCATTATTATGTAACTTTAACAAGCAAATATCCATCTATTAACTTCCTTGCACAGAGAAATGTTTCTTCACAGCAAGAGGTGAGATTCAACCTCACAGTATATTAGACAGCAGTAATTTACTGCATCTCTTTTTCTGCATCTCCGACCTACTGTTTTGTAAAAACCTACTTTCCCAGTTGCAAAGCAAATGGTGTGCTAGCTAGCAAATGGAGCTTATTCCCTTAATTCATGCCATTACTTATACCCTGTGATGTCATCCTTCTTTTGCAAGGGAATCTAGCTCAATATGTTCATGAGAGAGAGAAAAATATAGTCAGCTATGCATTTGGTTACATTTGATAATTGGTTAACTTGGAATCGTAAACTCTGATTACATTCGATAATCATTTAACTTAGAACAGTAATATTTGGGAAATGAAAGTAACCTGAAGCTGGTGCTTTTTTGGAAGGGGGGGAGATATAAAGAAAATGAAAGTATTCCATCTGTTCCTTTCAAAAACATTCATCTTAGCAATGCACTTTGCATTTTGGACATGAAATTATTTTATAGTTCCTTCCAGCAAGGATGGTAAATCTGTGTCTTCCAAATGTGGTTGAACAGCATCTCTCATAATCTTTAATCACCAGACATGCTAGCTGGAACTGCTAGAATCTGTAATTTAACAGCATCTGGAGGGCCTCATATTCCCCATCCTTGTGCTGTAGGATATTTGTCAAGGAGACCTTGATCCACCAAATGTTGCAAGCAGATGACTGATTTATTTTTCATTGCATTTTGTTCCTAAGTGCAGGGCTGTCTTTTTCAGCCTCAAATAATTATTCTTCTAAGAAAAAGACAAAAATATATTCAGGACATCTCAGGATAAACTATTCTCTTGCCCTAAAGACCCCAACCAGCGAGGAACAGATCTCATTCTATTTGAATACCTTCTGCCTAGCACCATACTGTGTTCTGTTTCTTGATCATGCTAGGGAGCAACAAAATGTTGAGAACTGATGGTTATATATTTGTAAAAGAAAAATATGTATGTTTATTCAGAGGTTTCCTGCTGAGTCTCAAAAGGCATTCTCATTAGTAAATTTAGTTAAAGTTGCAGCTTTAAATGCTCAGATCAATTATTAGTCATGCCAATTTTCCTTTCTGAAATGTTGAAATATGTTTTCTGTAAATTTATTGCTCAGTTTATCTATGAAATACAAGTGACCAAATTAAAAAAAACACTATGGACACAATTTGAAATTTTTATATAACTTCTTATGACATCATGACAAGAGCTTGGTTCCATTTGTAGCTATAGCTCGATGTCTTTCCTACATTAAAGGCTATATAGCACATTTGGAAGATGCTGGGACAGAAATAAAATTTCAACCTTTATTCACAGAACAAATTTATACTCTGGGACAATCCCAGTTTGAAAGCTGCAGGTAAGTTGGGTTTTGTTGTTGTTGTTGTTTTGAAGTCATGGGCAGGCAAGACTATTAATACTTTAGATTATCTTATTGCCAAACAAGTTTTTAAACCTTTTGAATTATTAGAAGGAATTACAATTGTTAAAATTGAAAACTGGCAGTATATTCAGTGAAAACATCTCTTGATTTGTTTGCTTCACAGATTTCACAGAAGTATTAGCAGTGTCTAAAATTTCCACATTATTGTTAATTTTGTTAGAATAATTTTGAATTATTCTAAATCTACCGTATTTTAAAATAAAAATTAAATTTATAAAGGTGGATATTAGTTTTTACAAGAACCCTGGAAGAAAAAGTTGGAATATCCCATATTAACAAATCAGTGGTTAAGTGTCTTGTCTTGTCCTACTATTGCCTTACTTTGGTTTAATATCCAAGTTTGTAAATATGGTGTTACAAAGATCAATATAGTTTCAAGATGTGAAGGTATCCTTGAATTATATACTAAAAAATTACAATTTATCATTAAATAAAGATTTATTGTGCATAGGAGACAGAAGGGGAAAAAATTATGCTTCAACTTTGGAAACAGACTCCAGATTTAAATATTGGATTGTTGATATGGATTGGCTTTCTGTTTATGAACCAGTTCTCTACTGAGAACTATAATGGAAAGAGTGACTAATTTTATTTCTTGTGGTCAATGTTTATTTTAAAATTGGGCTGAATGAATTTTTATATAAGTTATAATATATCGTATTATATATTATAAGTCTTTGCAGTTTTTGGTCTTTTTTTCCTTTGCATATTAAAGCAATACAGAATTTTAAAAAATTAAGAATGTATTGTGAGTAAGATTCATGCTGAAATGTATAAACAATATTTTTGGGGTAAGTAACAGTGATCCTCCTACATTTTTTGATAAATTATCGTATCTTTCCCTCCATTCTCCTTCAGTTAAACCGATGCTTTGCTGGTACTTGTGGTATAAAACGTACCGCTTGGAAAGCAAGTCAAAAGGAAAACTCTTCGTGTGATTCCTCTGCTAATCAGGATAAGATGAAATCGGATGGATTAGGAGCATCTGGACATACCTCAGCTACCAACCGGAACAGCAGTAATAAAGCTTTGAAGCATGATGATTTAAAGGGGAAAGACAGTAAAAAAGCAGTTTGTAAGATGATGAAGGAATCCAAAATGGGAGAGAAAATGCCTTCACCAAAGGCTAGAGCTGTTATAAAGCCTAAAGTTGAAAATAATGGAAATGCTAAGATTGAAACTTTGTTTGCCAGACAAGATTCTGACCGGCCCTTACCTTCTAGCGGGCACAAAAATGCTGGAAGCAGCAAAATGTCAAAAAACCAAGAAGGTAAAACAACAGGTGCCCGTCCCAAAGTATTCCCAGGAATCTCAAGTGTACAGATTAAAGCAAAACCTTTGAAGAAGACAGTTGGAAAGGAATCTCCTTCTCTTATGAGCACAGATACTCTAAGCAAATCAACCAATTCAAGTCCAGATCTACGGATGTCCATTGAAAAAGATGACCCCAAAGAGGAAAAAGCAGATGAAAGCAAAAAGCAATCCGGTAATAATCAGAGAGTTCCTTCTAATTTGCTGCAGAGCTCACACACTGAAATTATCTTAGGAGTTTTTTTATTATTATTACCAGTCTGAAGAGGTTTTAATTATCCCAATTCCTTCTTTTTTGATGTTTAATTAACAATTATAAAGGAAAAATGGCAATAGTAAATATAGATGGGCTCTTAGGAAAATCTCTCTCGAACACATTAGAAGCTACATGAAAATACTCTCAGGGTTAGAATAAAGAGTATTTTCCCCCTTTTTTCTTTGTATATTATTCAGATGAATGATCTGGGGAATTTTTTAAAAAATCTGCTAATCATTGCTAGAGATTATTGAATAGGAATAATTTCAATGCTTGAATTATTTTTGGATAATCAGTGTTTGTAATGTGTATAAGAAAAGGGTTAAAGCTTGTTTATATTTATACAAGATTCATATGGTCCCCCAGAGTCACAATTCTTGAGATGGGTGGCCATGTCAATTTAATAAATAAATAAGAGTACACACACCCACACATCCATACACACCTTTAGCAAATGCTCATTATTGAGGATCTCTTGCTTTCTGAGTTCTATATTTTATTATTTTATTGTACAGTTTTGAAAACAAAATCTGCTATGAAGATGACTAATGGAGCCTTTTCCAAAAAACTTGTTAATGACCTTGAGGCTAATAGTCCAATGAACAGGTATGTTAAAAAGTGGGTTATTAGTTTTTCATGTGCTAGGATTTTAATTCCCTATTGAAAATAAAGCTCCTCAAGTCTGCCTGGTCGATTGATTCCACATTTTGTGTTCTGGGTCATGTTTTGACTAAAAAAAAAGGTAACACTCTTTCTATATTGCCAGGACCCAACAAGACCAATGGCTATATGGATCATCTCTTTAAATGCTGATTTATATACTGCTTTCTTACTTATCATTTATAGCTCTTAGTAAAAAGAGATGAGCTCTCCCAAAATTTAGTCAGATATTTGGTCTTAAAAGTGTCCCAGTTACACAGGGAAGAGGGAAACACATCCTACTCCCATGACCATCATTCTTGGACATCTCATTCCAGATACCATTATCAATCCAACTGCACTGTTGTGTCCCTGACTTTCTCATATTGCCTAGGGATATTTTAAGGGGGGGGGTCATTTACTTTTGCTTGAATAAAAGTAAAAGCTTCTCCAGTGTCCAGAGCCTTACATTACTGGGGCTCTTTCTTTATTTTTTTTAAAGATTATAATTGCAATAGTAAAAACCAAGACAGACAGACAGACAGAGAAAGAAAGGAAAAGAATATAGTAAAAGGAAAAGACATATATAAAGAAGTGACTTCTAACCTTCATCACAAGTATAAACAATTTTAGTAACATTTCACCTCCTCTTAATTTACAACCAATGATCTTTTCATCCCATGTCCCATCTCTTAATCTATAAACAAATACATAAAGCATCGTCATTTCAGTCCTGGTGTCAGCAAAAGTCCATTAAGGGTTGCCAGAAATAACAACATATCTATTTTAACTTTGATCAGATAAACCAACTTTATATTCCTTCCTTTTACTTCTAACACTCTTAATCTTTAGTCCATTCAAGTAATGTCATAGAACTTGTCTATGAAGGTTCTCAGTCATCCAGGTGGAATTGTCTGTAGCTTGAATCATGTCAACTGGATTTCTATTTTCTCAGTGGAAATGTTTCGCTCCTTATCCAAGGAGCTTCTTCAGTCTGAACAAAGTTGGTAAGGGAATCCTAAATATATATTTAGGATTCCCTTACCAACTTTGCTCAGACTAAAGCAGCTCCTTGGATAAGGAGCGAAACGTTTCCACTGAGAAAATAGAAATCCAGTTGACATGATTCAAGCTACAGTCATAGAACTTGATTTCTTTTCATTTCTTTTTTACCCCTTCTCATACAATCGCCCAAGCTTTAACAACCCTCTTTTGTAAATCCAATATAAAAGAATTATCCACATCACTCTTTTGGTTTATTATTTGTAATTCCCTTTTGATTTTTAAAGCATCAACCAATTTCTTTTGTATGTCCAATGAAACATCTTTTTCCATGTCATTCTTGTAACCTGTCATTTGTAAATCCACTTTCAGTGTCAACTCTGTCTCTGTCTTGTCAGATAAAACTTGTTCCTCTTCTGTCATTTCTTCCAAAACATCTAACTTTGTGTTGTCTGGTTTGGGTGTTGTCTTCTGTTTTTGCTTATAAAGAAGTTAGTTATTTTAGAAATGCATGTAAGCTGTAGAAACGTTTAATGTATTTATGCATTTTACTATAGCTGTGGATAGAGAACCTGTGGTCCTCTAGGTGTTGCTGAACTACAGTTCCCAGCCAGCACAGCCACTGATGAGGAATGCTAGGGACTATAGCATAGCTTTTCAAACTGTGTGTCGCAACACTTTAGTGTGTTGCGACACACAGTTTAGTGTGTCGTGCGGCGGTGGTGTGGGGGCTCACGCAGTGGTGGCAGTGTGCACGGCAACGGCGCGCCATCAGCACTTCCGCGTTTTAGTGGGCACGCCGCCACTGCCGCCGTTGGTGTGTCGCCAATGGCGGCACTTTGGAAAGCACTGGACTATAGTTTGGCAATTACTGGAGGGCCACAATTTCCCAGCTTTATTCAGGATCTTTAAACTTGCAAATAAACCAATCAGTGTCTGTTAATTTCAGCGTCACAAAGAAATGCACTGGGAAAAGCAACAATGACCATATACCACAAGCAGTTGTGAAGAAAAGGGGAAATGAAGCTGGCAGTGCTGTACCTCAGCAGAAGACAAAGAATATAGCTAATCCTACAAAAAACCAAGGTAAACTCAAGTTGACTGACTAAGTCCTGTAGAAACCATGTTTTCTAACTTGGAATTTTTGTACACAAGGGGTTAACAACTGAATGGACAATGTTATGCATATTTCCCGGGCATAAACTTCATTGAGAACAAAGAGAATCCATTCCAAGGAAACAGCCATTGTATTGGAGCCTACTAAAAATAAATTTGGGGAGTTTGTTGCTATATGGCAAATTGGATATTCTTTCAAAATTAGCAATGAGGTTCCTGTGACAACTGCATTCTATCCAGCAAAGCATAATAATTATGGATACAGCCATAGAAGTAAACCTTGCATTTTCTCAGGTCTGTAAGAATGTATAGGTGAAAGCTTAGAGAACTTTGCCCCAACAACAGAAGTTTCATTACACAGGAAGTTAAGTGCAGAACCAATAAATAAGAAACAAGTGAATTTTAGCATAAAACCTGTTCATGTAAAAAGTGTCTATATTTTTACATTTTTTTTTAAATGATAGATTTATTTTTTATGTGACAGCAGTACTACTTGAATTACTAATTTAATTTAATACATATCTGTTCAATGGTTTGGTTTCTTGAAGGGTTATTTTGGGAACCAAATCAAGGATGCTTGGCCAAAGCCCAAATTCCATTCTTTCTCTCCCTGGATTCCCCAGGAGCTTGCTCCCACATCCCGCTGCCTTAAATGCATTCTACCCTCCTTTGTCCCTGAAATGCCACGGAGCTCCCATTGCTACTGGCATCATCTGGCATACTTTATCTTCTCATATTCCTCTGTCTGTTTTCAATTCTTACAAACACATTGACATAATAAAACTATGGAAACTATAGATTTTATTCTTGATGGCTTTTGAGCTGGAATCTTTATATTAGGATGCATGAAGCATAACGTATATAGCTCAAAAAAGATAATTATTCGTGTCTATATTTTGGTCCAGTGCCTGCTAATTCTTCTGAATATGAAATACTGATTTGCTTTGTGTATTTTAACATGCTTTTTTCCTTGTTACTTTGTCTCTTTTCCCCCTTTTTGGTGGGGAAATATAAAATATTACTGTTTTCACCCACTGATAACTTATTGGTTCTTTTGATATATGGGTTTTCTTAATAAAGTTTGCTAAGTACCATAACTTTAATATGTTGCCTTTTTAGGTCTACAGGGAGATTTGACAAATCCACTTAAGGCTGCTCTTTCTCCAAAACAGAATGAAGAAAAAAGTATGACACAACATATGACACAGATGGAGAAACTAACTTCGTTGAAGAAAAAGGCAAAATCTTCACAAGCAACTTCAGTTAAAACTACTGCAAAAATAATAACAACCAAAAACCAAACTCATTCAAAGAAGACTGAAATGACCAGCAATAAGGAACATAAACAGAAGATAGTTAGTGTACTGAAGCTTTCATCATCAAGCCAGAAGCCTTCTAGAAGCGAATCACCAGTTCTAAAGTACATACATGGAGAAGAGCAAAAGAATTCAGATCTTAAACTTGAAAACTCTACTTTGGGAGATCAACCATGTGGCAATCACAAATCTAGTCCAGAGAACAAAAATGATAGTGGAACACCTTTACTTGAATTACAAAAGCAGAATATACCTATTTTGGAAAAAAATATTCCCCTTGAGGAGGTGGATTGCAAGGGAGACTTGGAACCTTCTGGTGTTTCAGAGCTGAACATGTCAATGAAGCATGATGAAATAACCAAACAGGTTCATAAAAATGAGGAGGAGGATAAATCCCCTGTAAATAAAAAGATGGAGCAATGTACTGCCATTGAACTGCACCCTATTAAAGGTCATGAGAGTATTACATGTGGGAATATTAACCAGAATACCACACATTTGACTTTAAATGAAATGTTAAAATGCAAAACACTTCCAGAGTCTGTTGCTTGCCAGAATTTCTTGGAAACTTTAACAAAAAATGAGAACCATTTGGTACAAGAAAAATCAGTTGTCTGTTTTGATACCTTGGAAGCCGAAAAGGATGTTAACCATGTGAATGGCCCAACATATAGGCTATCACAAACTGCCAGTGATGGTTCAAACTATGAACATGAAGAGAAAAGATCATCTACTTCTAAAACCTTTGTGATAGATTCTGAAAGTGCTGACGAATTTTCTGACAGGTCTGCCTTGACTGACTCACAGCTGGCTACAGTGGAATCGGAACCTGCTTCAAAATCTTACATAGGGCAAGTTGCAGAAAAACGCTCATCTAAAGACACTGATACTACAGAAACTCCAGAAAGTCATGAAAATTCAGAAGCTCCGTTTACTGATCAATGGAATTTAAGTTCCAGTGCACTCGATCCTAAAGAAAGTCCTGAATCAGATACTGGCAGTGCAACAACATCATCAGATGATATAAAGCCAAGATCAGAAGACTATGATGCAGGGGGTTCTCAGGACGATGAGGGATCAAATGAAAGGGGAATTTCAAAATGCAGTACCATGTTATGCCATGATTTCCTTGGCAGAAGCAGTAGTGATACAAGTACACCTGAAGAACTAAAAATGTATGATACAAGTCTAAGAATAGAAGTAAAAATGAAAAAGGAAAACTCTGATCTCTTTCGGGTAATTTCAACAAGTGATGAGGAAATCCCTAGAAAAAAGCCTGAAACAACCTGGTTGCGTCAAAGTGGAGACAGACAGAGTGGATCCAGTGGGGGTAATGCAAATTTTGCCACCACACAATTTCCACAAGAAGCTGATCAGGTTTCTTCTTCGGCAGATGAGACAGAAGAGGAAAAGTCTGAAAATGAAAATGTAGAAAAAATGCCTCCATCAGAAGTTCCTGTTCAGCAGTTCCATGGGATAGTGAATCTAGCATTTGATGATGCAACAGAAAATGATATTGAAAGTCAAGAATTCTCTGCCACTAAAAATTTTAAGCGCTCTGTATTACTATCAGTGGATGAATGTGAAGAACTGGGATCTGATGATGGTGTAGAGGTTCATACTCCTCTTCAATATACTCTGGATGCTGCAACACCTTCTGATGTATTTGATAGCATTTCCCAGGAGCATCATAGCAAGACATTTTATTCAAGATACTCATTGGAGATTGAGGATGGATTCCTGGATTGTAAGGGAGATGACAAAGAAAGGTTGCACAAAAATGAGAACCCTTCTTTAGATCCTCATGACAGTGAACAAAAAGTAAAAGATAATCCAGCTACTTCAGTTACAGAGCAAAAATGCATGGAGAAAGCTGAGAAAATAGGACACAGCCAACCTTCCACAGAAGTTAAGTGTGAAGAAAGTAATGGCTTTCAGTGCAATAAAGTTTTAGACAATGACACAAAAAATCAAGGAAGACCTTGTCACTTGGATCTTCACCAATGCGATAATACTGACTTACAGAAGAACAGCTCTACAAAACCAGTAGATCCATATAAGAGTCACTTCCTGGCTCAGGAAGGTAACATGAAAGAGAGTGAGTCAGCATCCCCTGAATACACTGCTTTACCTGCAGGTAATGTACAGAAATAAAAAATGTTAAGTTCCTTGAGATATTAAGTATTAATCGAATATTAGGGTTATAGCTGGGACTGAGTTTAAACTCTAGTCAATCCCTTAGGAATTTTATGCAGACTCTTATAAAATACATATTCTGATTAGTCAAGAATATGCTGTAGCTTGCAGTCCCTGTGGGCATTTGGTAATGTTATCTTGGATAAAGTAAGAGCAGGCTGCAGTTCTATTCTTGAACCTATTTTTTTCAGGAGGACATTAGCAGCTCATATATCCATTTGTTTGAAAAAAGTATATGATTCATAAATATATATATACACACACACACACACACACACAGACACTAAAGTGGGATGTGCAATAAGTTTGTTAATTTAAAGTGTTTCACATTGTTGACCTGAATAGGTATATTGATTACTGCAGTTTCTGTTTTGCACAAAGCTGGGGATTGGTCTTTGTACTGTTGTAATCAGTGGGACTTTAAGATTGTCTTCAGTGGAAGCTGGTCTGCACCCTGAAATACTTTCAGGGTATTCCTAAATTACGCTAACTGGGGGAACATCCTTTTTTTAAAGAGAGAGAGAGAGAGAGATTATGCTTTAGAAACCAACGAATATATCTAAATTTATGCTTGCTTCATATAGATAGGTAACTTCTTGTCTAGTTTTGTGTTTCTTAAAACAGGAATTCAGCTCAATATCCCCAATACACACAGAGCACCTGAATTTTTATTTTAAAATTTCTGTGTACCAAAACATTTGAAATTTGTGTTCAGAATCATATAATTGATAAAAGTTGTAACTCTTTTCGTTTTTTTGTTTGCTTGCTTGTTCTTGCTTGCAGCTATCCTTTGCATGTACAGTACTTTAAGCATAAGCCTGTGGGAGCAGGGGGAATATTTGTTTTTGTCACCTTTGAAGATGACTTGGTGAACATGTCTTCTTCTCTTTTTTCTTTTCTTTTCTTCCTCCCCTTTCCTCTTTATACTCTCTTCCTTCCTATTTTAAGTTGCAGCTTTAGTGGTTTCAGAAATCTGTGTGCATTAAATGTTGGTTTACATGACTTACCTCTTTCTGTATTAGAATTTTTTTCTAATTCTGGAGGTATATTGTTAATTGCCAGTGGTAACTTTATGTATAAGCCGTATTTTGTTTTATCTTTTTTTTAAATACATAACTTAAAACCCACAATTTTTTGTGAACTTTGTATGCAGTTACATTTTCTCCTTCTTATTTGGTTGTATTTGTCCCGCTGCACTGAATTAAGTAACCTGTACAGAAGCCCTACAGAGAAAATCAAAACTTGTGCAATTTTTACAATGTGTAGTATTATGAATTATTTCAGGAGACATAGATGATTGTGACAGATTGACACAAACCTGCATGTATGAGCATCGGCCTCCAAAAACCCTTTCTCCAATATACGAGATGGATGTTGGGGAAGCTTTTGAGCAGAGGATGGAGTCTGAAGTGAATTTTCTAGATATGGATTTTGAAGACCATCAGTTTGCCGAACAGGACTGGACTCTTCTCAGGCAATTGTTATCTGACCAGGAGTCAAACTTGGACATCAAAAATTCTGTTCCCGAAGACCTTAACTTAGCACAGTATCTCATCAACCAAACACTATTTCTGGCACGAGACAGTTCACAACCTCAGGGTAAAGCACAGATTGACACTTTCAGTAAGTGGACTGAACTAATATCTCCACTGGACGATTCTTCAGCAAGCATCACAGTGGCAAGTTTTTCCTCAGAAGATTGTTCTTCCCCACATGGGGAGTGGACAATTCTTGAACTAGAAACCCATCATTAAAGTATCTGTTTGATACAGGACTCCTTCCTTCTTTTTCTCTCCCTCCCTCTGCAAGTAAATATTTTGCAATATTTCCATACAATAAATATTACATTGGTCAGGCATGAGTGGTCCAATTCTAACTAAAATTTATTTGCAGGTAAAATCATTTAAGTGGATGGTTTCTAAAAAGCATTTGCAGCCATTTTTGTCTTGTTTTTCTTAGGAAGAATTCTGTATGGAAAAAATCTTGGCTTACTGTATTCTTACTCATCACTCAGTCATACCTTCCTGGATGCTCAATGAATTAAATTGGGAATGCAAAAAAAGTAGTTCTATCCTTCCCCCCCCCCTATCATTCTCCATTTAGTAGCTTCTTCAAATAAGAGATTCACAGTGATTATGTCAAGATGTGTGCCGACAGTACTTTAAATACTAGAAATGTATGTTTGAATTTGGAGGAAAGTTTTGATGCAACTGTTTTTGAATTTCTTTATAAACAGCAGCATGTGGGTTTGTTTTCTCTGACTTGATTTTGTACCTTTTTTGTTTTGAAAAATTTCAATAAATTTTTAAATTGCTTAAATATAAGACGACACATAACTATTACTGGAATGAATGAGAACACTTCTTTTTTGAGAAGGAAAAATGTGTTGGTAAAAGGCATACAGTAATTAACAATTCCTTTTTTTTTGGTAAGATGAATCTGATTAGCAATTTTCAAACAGGATCCATGTCTGTCTGTCTTTGGTCTTTGGTCTAGAATTGATAACTTTGTATTAATCTGAGCAATAGTGCAGGAACAGAGCAATATGGCTATCAGTTTTAGAAAGTTTTTTTTTCCATAAAAACTCTTCTCTGTGACAAAATGCACAAATCATTCTTAAATTTTTGTAGTTGAAAATCAAATTAATTGCTTTATAGTTAATGTGTAAGATGATTTTATATTTATTTATTATTTATGTATTATTTAGATTTATATTACCGCCCATCTCCCCCAACGGAGGACCCTGGGCAGTTCACAATAAAATAATTACTTTTCCTTTAGTATATATGTTAATTCTTGACTGAGGGAAACATTTTACATAAACAAAAATCATTTGAATCCATCTAAGTAACCCAATTCTTTATTGCAAGGGAAAGCTGGAAAACACTTCGTAGGGACTTTTTATTTTGGAACATCACTGAGGATGAAACTTGAAATCAAAGTTTCCTTGTGGCAAGATGTATGCTTGGTGTCATATAGCTTGGGGTCAGGTGCACTCTGGTCTTAGTGTGGAAAATTTTGACTTCTTTTACAGTATGTTGAGGGTTCCGTGGATCCACTGATCTCCTCCATTCCGATGGATCTGCTGGGCTTGCCTATGTGGCTGTAATGAAGGAAGTGTGAACCACAGCATCCCAGCAGTGTATTCTTGCAGGAAGTGTTTAAGGACTCTGCAGTTGATCTTCATTGTGCTATTTTACATAGGGGTTGTGTCACAAGTGAATATTAATGCCCAAAGTGATAATTATTTATACACCACCATCCTTTCCATATCTAGGATGCATACTGGGGCATTTTCTCTCAACTGAACTTAAAAAGCACAGGAGCTAAATTTGGAACACTGCAGACTAACTGAATAATGTTATAACAGGAGGAAATATGAACTGGACAGATAATGAAATAATCATAGGTTTTATATACTGTTTTTTAGGATTAGCTATAACTTCAACAGCATAAGACATTTAAAAGCAACGGGTTTTATCATTAATAATAACTTACAATAGTTTTGGCCCATTCTCTTGAACTATTTCTTAACTTGTTCCCACAGAACCATATAATTCATTAGGACCCTTGCCTCTGATTGTCAGGTTCTTTAGAGCAGGGGTTGGCAACCTGTGGTCCGCGGCCCACCGGTGGGCCGCAGGCCGTTAGGAAGTGGGCCGCAGGGTGAGCCGGAGCAGCTGACTGGTGGGGGCCCAGAAGGGGAAACACCTCCACCTATCAGTGCATGGCGGCAGCATGCGCGCGCCCGGCAAGGCTTTTCGCCTCCCTGCCAGAACCAAGGGCATTTTCGGGGTCCCAGGAGCCTGCCTTTTCAAAGGGGCAGGCTCCAGGGACCCTGAAAATGCCCTCGGTTCCAGCAGGGAGGCGAAAATCACACACGTGCGCTACTGGGCTGCTTCCCTGCTGCACAGCTGATTGGCGGGGGGGCCGGGGTGGAAAATCTCCGTGCCGATCAGCTGTGCGGCAGGGAAGCAGCCCAGCAGTGTGCACACGCACGGCGAGGCTTTTCACCTCCCTGCCGGAACCGAGGGCATTTTCGGGGTCCCCGGAGCCTGCCCCTTCAAAAGGCCCCGAAAAAACGCACGGAGCAGCAAGCCCCGCCCCCGTCCGTCCGATTGGCTGTCGCCTGCAAACCCCACCCCCGTCCGTCCTATTGGCTGCCGCCTGCAAACCCCACCCCCCGGTCCTTGGAAAAAATTTTCCAGCGGGGGTGGTCCCTGATGGAAAAAACGTTGCCGTCCCCTGCTTTAGAGGCATTGTAATATTCCTTCATTCTACAGATTAGCATGGTTTAAATTTGGTAAGTTCTTTTTTTTCATCAATGCCTGCTCAATTATACTGAAGCAAGTTCTTGAAGTGAGCTCAGATGAACATACTCTTTAACTAGCACACTATGCTTGTGACACACATACAACCCATAAATATCCTATGAGTTTCATAGTCTCTACTTGGTGTACAGCAAGGTTCATAATTAGGTTCTGCAAGCCAACACTCCACTCATTCCCACTTTAGAGAGTTCTGCTTAGATATGAGAATTCTACTACCACTCAGCTGTAAATCTGGCTGGCAACTCATATAATAATAATTAATAATAATTAATTAATTCTTTTTGCCGTGTATAAAAATCATAATTTGGTACCTTTTTGCTGTCTCTGGGCCTCTGGAGCCTCGCACTGTGCATCTCTGTGCGAGATGTAGATGTAACTGTTCACTAGCTTGGTTCATACAATGAGCGAAGGCATGGTTTGCTTAATCACAGTTTGTTTAGATCATAATTGCTTTTTCATACTTTATACTACCAAAACCATGGTTTAGAAACTACTATGGCGGGGCACACACAATATGTTAAGATAAAGCCAAGCAAAACTCGTTCAGCTTAGCGCAGAGGTTTTCAATCTTTTTCAGGCTGTGGAACCTGTTAGTTAAAAAAAGAAAATCCAGAACTCTTGATCGGGAGGCAAAAAATTGACTGTTTGAGTTGGGGCGGGGAGATGCTTAGTTTCTCATAGAACCCCATCAAGTTCTCATACAATCCTAAGATCTTGCAGACCATGGTGTGAAAACCCCTGGCTTAGTGTCTTCGGTAAGCCGCTCATTTTTCTTCCAGTAACAAATCACTTTAAAAAAAAAAAAAGAAATTAACTCCAGGCTTAGTCAGCAGGTTGCTAATACTGTAGAAACATTGTTTTACATGGTCTACTTACTCAAGTTGTTGTTTCTCTCGTTTAACTGGCATACATTATTACATGAAATTCATCTGTAAGCTTCTATTGCCTAAGTTCAAAGTCTAACAAGAACGCCAGTGTGGAAAACTGGCAGCCATGCTGGCCTTCTTCACCAAGAAGAGGCCCCAAAGCTCCAGGCGCTTCTGGACTTCACTTACCCAAATGGGAGGGACCCCGATCATGGCCTGACCTCCATTTTTAAACTTGAATTGCCTCAAGCAGGAATAGGAACTAATGGATTAGAAGATTTAAGCCATTGTCCTCATCAAAGACAAAACCTAGCTTACACAGCAGCATATCTGGGTTCTGTTTTCATCAATTTTGAATGTACTTTAAATAAAGTCTCTCTCTCAGCCCAGCTCACCTCACAGGGTTGTTGATGTGGGGAAAATAGGAGGAGGAAGGAGTATTAGGTATGTTCGCCGCCTTGAGTTATTTATAAAAATAATAAAGGCGGGATAAAAATAAAAAAAATTAAATCACTCCTGGCCTTTTATTCATGTTAGTCAATGCTGCCTACAAGCCTTATTTTTGTAAGTAAATTGAACTGAGAGTGGGAGTGGGTAGTGCAATGATGTTTATTTCTCTGCTCAGTGGCACTTTCTTTGCTGCATGCCAGACAGAATGAACCTGGTGAATTTCTGCCTGTCATTACTGCCGCTGTTAGGTAAGAGGGTTTTTTCCCCATTGAGCTTTTATGTATGAATCCATTTAACCCTCACATCTCTGTGAGGTACACTTGGCTCAGAAGTAGTGACTATTCCCACATCATCCAGTGAGCTTTAGGGATGGAAATTACTGGCATCCAGGACATAGTATAATCCCAGTCTTGGATTCATTTTACCCTCCCCCTTAACATCCTAATTGCGAGAGCAACATAGTCATGTGATGTTATTAGTTAATCTGCAAGAAGTTATAATATAATTCAGTATATGCAGATGTATCTCACTTAGCCGAGAGGCACTACATTTCTCTGTTTAAATACCCTGCTTGTCAACATCCAGAGGAACTTGCTCCTAGATAAACACATTTAAAGTTGCAGCCAAAGGCAATGAGGATTTCCTTGCTTGTGTTGCTCAGCTTCTATAATTATTTTGGTAACTAAAAATAAACATCACAAGTGCTCTTTACAACATATAAACAATATTTCTACTATTTTCTCCCAACAGTAGGTAACTTTCTATAAGTGGAGTTGCGTTGCAAAAGTAT
This sequence comes from Charina bottae, assembly GCA_023362775.1. Taxonomy (NCBI): domain Eukaryota; kingdom Metazoa; phylum Chordata; class Lepidosauria; order Squamata; family Charinaidae; genus Charina; species Charina bottae. The sequence goes on along the minus strand of JALMGJ010000003.1, from coordinate 31,214,196 downwards.
TAGCGATTGCCAAAATGGCTTCAAGTTGTGGTCAAGAAAAAATACAATGGATTACTACAATAATTCTGAGTTCATCTCTTCAGGTAATGTATGCCATTATTGCTCTCACAAAATGGCTGCCAATTGGAAAGGTTGCCTATTCACAAGATTGCTACATACAGACAGCATGGCCAGGCACCAAACGCTAATTTACTAGAAAGCAAGCTGGTGATGTTACCCACCCTTCTCCTTCACATACCATATTCTCACCAATCTAATTTTATTTGTGTATGTATGTATGTACTCTGTGTGTGTGTGTGTGTGTGTGTGTGTGTACATATATGTTTATTTTCTGGGGAGGTGGCCTCATGTCTAAGCAAAGCCATGGGTTGCAGACACCCATCTTTGTATCAGCTGGAATGCTTTTGAGCCTATATGGAACCTCCAACCCAAGTATTCTCAGATTGCCTATCCCAGTATTAGATGTAATTGAAATGAGTTCTGTTACTGGAAAGAACAAATAACTATTGAAGAATCACAACACTGCTTCTATTTTGAGAGAGGGGAAGCAGCCACAGCTATCTGAGCTTTTAAAATAGTGGAATGTGTTTACAGGACGCACAAGACTAGCCTTTCCCCATGCTGGGGGCCTCAAGATTCCATCTCTCAGAATCCTCATCAATGGCCAGGCTGCCTGGGAAATCCTGCAACTTTGAAGTCTGTGCATCAGGAGGACGCTGAGTTACCACATTCCAGGGGTGCCTGGGCATCTGTGCGTAAAAAAAGTCAAGATGATGGCATGACTGTGATTGAAGCCCCACCTCTCTTGATTTTTTTGACATCCCCCCCATTCCTGCAACAATCAGTGTTTCTTCCTAAGTGACTGAAATAAATTGAGTCGTGATAAATTTCTGCTATGTTTCTAGTCATTTCTGTAACTTTAGGATTTTTACTCATTTCTTGTTATCCTTGCTTCCTGACAAAGCTTATTAATCTGTTTTTATTAATTTTGTGAGTAGAGATGATGCTCACCTATATGTTGCCCTTCCTTTCTTTTCTCTTGTGGGCTCTTCCTTTAGTTGGCCAATAGCAATCACACACTACATTGAATAGTCTAATGAGAAAGAGGCAGTGCAGAAAACGGTATAGAAGATTTTATCTGGATTCTCCTTGCTTTCAAGGAGATTGATAAATCTATAAAGTTTATCTCTATTTTTACTCCTCATTTTTTTAATACTGTAATAATGGGCCATGTTTTTAAATAAAACACTATAGCCTCACAGCATTTTATTTTAGTGGGCTAAAGATGGGGGAAAAAATTAATTAAAAAATGTGGAAAATTTATTTTCTCACAAACCAACTAATTTGACTGACAAAATGAAATACTGAATGTGACACATTATTCACTTGTATAATTTACTTCTACAAACTGGGATTTTAGACAGAAACTTTGCTTACTTTTTAAAAAGTTAGAAAAATTACCAGATCTGATAACAGCAGTCAGCTAACAAAGCCAAATTGCACTTTAATATGCAAGGGTAGTCTATCTCCCTACCAGATTGGAGGTCAAAGGAAAGACAGTAATAATTAGTCTTATTCCATGATTGCAGCTTCCATAAGCATTTATTTTTCAGCTTTTGCAAAGAGAGGACTTGGCTAGATGGGCCTTGGGTTGATCCAGCATAACAAAGATTGCAGGGTTTTTCAAATTAGTATTTATGTACTGTATATTAAACTATTTTGAATGTTTTAATCATTCTATTTAAGGGACAGAATAATAAATATATTTTAATATAGCATTTTGTTGCATATCTAGGATCATGAAATTTCAGCAACCTTACAAAATCAGCAACACCGGGTTCGTTATTCAGATTCAGTGGAAGATGGATCTATTATTTTCTCACTTTCTGGTATAGTACTAGAAACTTTTTTAAAAAAATGTTCAATCTAGCAGCATGGTATCAAGCTTACAAGGCTGCTGTAGTTCTTGTTTTCATTATTATATCCCACCTCTTTTATATATAACTCAAGGTGGCAAACATACCTGCCTCCTATTTTCCCCACCACCACCACCCTTTGAGGTGGCTTGGGCTGAGAGAGGATGACTGGCCCAATGTCACCCAGCTGGTTTTTCATGCCTGAGGGAGGCCTAGAACTCTTGGTCTCCTGATTTCTAGGCCAGCACCTTCACACCACCACCAAACTGGCTCTCTTTAAATGGAGTAAATGGTTATAGAGCATGAGCTAATGAAAGAAAAATAGGTGTGTTGTGCATTTTGAAACTACTGTTAAGTAAAATGGAAAGGATATAAGGTCAGAATGAAAGTCTGATCTCTTGAAAGTGAAGTTGATTAATACATGCATCTAAGTGAAAGTGTAGGTGTAATTGGTAGTCCTCAGTTAACGACCACTTGTTCACCGACTGCTTGAAGTTACGTCTGTCCCAGCTCCACTGCAGACATGTGATTGTGATTTGGGCGTTTGGCAACTAGCTTCCACTTACAATGGTTGCACGTCCCGCAGTCACACGATCATCATTTGCGACCTTCCCTGCCAGCTTCCCACAAGCAAAGTCTATGGGAAGCCGGCAGGGAAGGTTGCAAGTCACTCCTGTAAGTCGCTCCCACTCCAGCTGCTTTTTCTCCTGAGGAAACTAGCTACGGAGTACGATATCCCAGGGATATTGTACCCTGTAGCAGTCATCCACTCGCAGCACCCCCCGCCTGCACTCGGTAGCGCACACCCACCCAGCCACAGTCATGCAGCACAGCAGCCACCTGCATGCCCTCCCGCACCTGGCAGCAGCCACCCCCTGCCCAGCCGCATTCATGCTGCGCTGCAGCAGCCACTCACCTACCTCCCAGCCTGCTTGCAACTTCTTGCCAAGTCCACCCAGGACTTGCGACTTCCTGCCAGCTTCCCCATTGATTTTGCTTGTTGGAAGCTGACAGGAATTCGCAAGGAGATCCTCATTTAACAACCCGCTTAACAGCAGCAACGGGGACTCCCGGGATTGCCATCGCTAAGCGATGCGGTCACATGATGTCACACTTTATGACCACATCGCTTAATGATGGAAATTCTTGGTCCCTATTACCATCATTAAGCGAGAACTACCTGTATAAATGAAAGGGCTAAAATACAGTATATGTCAGAAAGTAGGAATTGTTGTCATCTAGGTTACTGTGGATGCCTATGAAAGTAACAATTCATAGGTTCATGGATCAACATGTTATGCTGCAGTGAATGATGAAAATAGATAAACCAGGAATGTATTTTGGGAAACATTGCAATATGATTCAGTGGAAAAAAACTACTCTGTTAGGTGACGTGAATGGAACAGTGGGAATGAGTTCAGAGAGTACAGAAAAAGACATAGAGACCCAAGAATGAGTAAGAATTTCTGTTCAGAAAGACTATTTTGAATACATGGTTACCCATAAATCTATGAATGCATACATGGGAAAGAGAATGTTTTGAAAAGTATGATTTGATTATGATGAAAGGGTGATGAGGGATTCTGAATAAGAGAAGCGGTTCTTCTGGGTCTTTGTGCTCTGCCAATTCCCTCATGTAGCAGTAGCGTTAAGCCTGCTGCATAAAACTTGCAAGATGATAATACCATTGCAGAAAATATTATCCAAGATCCCCACTGCCATTTTTTCATCTCTGTTCTAGATCTATTTTCCTGGAATTTCCGTTAATCTTCAGTATGTGGATTTAGGATGCAGCTTTATATAAATGTTTTGGTTTCAACAGCTGTATATACCCCGCCATACACAAATCACATATGTACTTTTTAAAATCAACAATTAAGTATAGCTTAATAAAAATATTCTTCTTGCTCAGGTGTTGCATTTTTGCTTGCCGATGCTCAAGACTTATTTACAAATAGCAAAGTCATTTTTGAAAGAATAAAGAAGTTCATGACCATTCACAGAAACGGGTTTTTACTTTTATCAGCTGCCCTTCATGGACAAAAAGAATGGGAAGTGATGTTCAGAGTTCAGCAGAGGTATGAAATCAATCAATCATCATTTGTAATTTGCTTTATTACTAATGGAAAATGGATATTTCTATAGCATTTGCCAACTCATACTATTTAAGACAATTTACTTGTGTTCATTCAGTGAAAGCTAGCCAAAGAATAAAAGCACTTTACCTTGTTATATTGCAACTTATAAGATACAGACTCTCAATCATTTGGACCCTTGAGAGTCATGGTTGAGGCCAGGTTACCACATAGAAAATGCATTGGTTGTGCTTGTGGATGTCCTTTGGAGAGACCAGGATTGGGGGAATGCAACCCTTCTGGTTCTCCTTGGTCTCCTAGCAGTTTTTGATCCTTCTGGATGGTCTCTTAGGGATTTGGGGGGGGACACTGTTCTGTAGCTATTTCCCTCCTTCCTAAAGTGGTGGTGCTAGTTGGTGATGGTGGGAGAGATCTGCCTAGAGCAGAGCTTTCCAAACTGTGTGTCGCGACACAAAAGTGTGTTGCCACACAGAGTCTGGTGTGTCGCCACACAACCCAGAAGCGCTGATCATCATCAGCGCTTCCGGGTTTTCCCGCGGCGACACACCAACTGCAGCGCGCAAAACCCGAAAGCGCAGCAGCGCTTCCGGGTTTTTGCGCGCTGCCGCAGTTCCGGGTTTTCCCGCGGCAACACACCAACACCGGTGTTGGTGTGTCGCCGCGGGAAAAACTTTGGAAAGCCCTGGCCTAGAGAGTGCCTCAAGGATCTTTCCTCTTCTCTTCAATTGATCTTTCCTCTCTCCACTCCTTTTTAACATTGACATGAAACTGCTGGGGAAAGTAACCTGTTGGCATCAGCTTTGGTATCATCAATATGCTGATGATACCTAGTTATACATCTAAACCCCAGGCCAAACAAGGGATGCCATGGAAGGGCTGGCCCAGTGCCTGGAGGCTGTTAGGGCCTGGAAGAGAAGGAACAGATTCCAATTAAATTCCTTCAAGATGGAATTGGGTTTGTGACCTAATGATAAGGGGAGCATGCTATGAATATTACAAGAGTAGAACATATCCTGATGATGTTGCAAATTTGGATGGATCAACCTATTTAAATTTGTGGGTTGAAGTGTAATTGTATGCTATTTTTTATCTGTACTAAAAAGTTTTAAGTACAAATGGATATTTATGAAAATTCTGTGCTTAAGTTTTTTAGGCAGTAATTTACGAATACTTCCAGTCCACAATACTGCTGAAGCTATTAAACTAATGTTGACCATAGCAAAGGTAAGGGCAGAATTTATGTTTTAAAAATTCTATGTCTACGTTAATACATAAATATTTGCACTCAAATAGATTCATTTGTTGTGCAGTATTGTGGACATAGCTGCATGGTACTGCCACGGTAGGGTTTCTGGTTTCAAGACTGCTTTTGTTATTCCTTATAGTAGTAATTAGAAATGCATCTAATCCAGAATTTCCTAAAAATGAAGTAAGGTAAATAATATTAGGTACTTGCCCAAGTATTATTTGGTTGGGCTGTGCATACACAAAACAGGAAAATGCAGCTGCTTTAATAAGAGTCAAAGTGTTGTTGACTCTTTAAGGCAGCCACAATTTTTTTTTCAGGCTCAAGCAGAAATCTGAAAAAAAGGCACTTGAAAGAATAGTAGAGAGGTCCAACTTACTTTTTCTAACATTTATGAAGTGTGCTTTGTTGTTATTCAGTCATTTAGTTGTGTCCGACTCTTCGTGCACAGCCCTATTATTATGGACTTAATATTTATCTAGTAAATTCAATATTTAATATTTAAAAAGGAAAAAAAGAAGAAAGATAAAAGCAAAACTATAATAAAGAGAGAAAAGAAATATATAAAAAAGTGACTTCCAATCTTCATCATGTTGGAATCTGGCAAATCAAGCATGCCTTATCAGCATATGGGTTATTGCTCTAGGAGGCAAACTCTGTGCTAGAGGAAGCTGCTTGTTGCCCCTCCCACTTCTTCTCTGATTCTTCCACCGATGGGGTAAGACGCACGTGCCTTAGCTCCTCCATGGAGAGGTCATACTTATGCCTCATGCCCTCTTTCTCCATGCAGCCTCTGGCAGCAAACAGGGCCAGAGGTATACAGTTTAGGGAACAGAAAGAAGAACTGAAACCAATTTTCTATTGAAATGGCTGTACCTGGACAGAATAAATGTAAGAACTCTTTTGTACTTTTTGTACCTGCAATGTCTAAGCGTGTTTTTCTTTATGCTTGGGCGGGCTAAAAGTATAAGAATAAGAACCTGAATCTCTGTAACGTGCTCACAGGCTGTGTTTTTAAACAATATTCCTTTTTCTATGCACGAGTTTACACAACGTTAAGCTCTGCTCCATTCACTGGTTCTAACAGGCCACTGAATGATCTTCACATCACAACAAGTATAAACAGATTTAGTGACTCTTCACCCCCTCTAAGGTTACAAGCAATTATCTCTTCATCCTATATCCCATCTCTTATCTATAAACAAATCCATAAAACGTCATCTTTTTAGTCCTGGTGTCAGCAGAAAGTCCATAAAGAGTTGCCAGAAGTAACAGCATACCTTATTTTAACCTTGATCAAATAAACCAACTTTATATTCCTTCCTTTTACTTCTAACAGTCTTAATCTTTAGTTCTTTCAAATATTGTCGTAGGATTTGATTTCTCTTCATTTCTTCTTTGTCCCATCACAGAGAGTTCTTCAAGGCTTTAACAAACCTCTTTTAAAAGTTAAATAGGAAAAAATTGTCCAGGTCACTCTCTTGGTGTGTCATTTGTATTTCCTTTTTAAATTTTAAAACATTAGCCAGTTTCTTTTGTAAATCCAGTGAAACATCCTTTTCTAAGTCATTTTCTTGGCTTGTCAGTTGTAAATCCACTTTCAATACCATCTCTATCTTGTCAGATAAAATTTGTTCTACATGTCATTTCTTCAACAACATATTTTGGACATAGTCTATCCATACAAGCAGACATCACTACTGACATTGTTGATATTGTGGCTATTTCCTGACTCCATTCTTCAAAAGTCTCCTCCAGTATTTTCATTGTTATAATGTTTTGCATCATTTTGTATGCATTTTTTCCCCTCTACCTAACATCTTTAGTCCCCCCGTGTCCAGTTTTTAAAATCATGAAATTACTTATCTTTGTTATGTCTTGCAAAAACAAAAACAGGATCTATTTCCCATGAGAAGCTGTTTCTTCTTTATAATTAATTTCAAAATATTACTGTAAAAGTTCTAATATTCCAAATTTATCTGGACCCTTAGTCCTTTATAACTTTCTAAGATCAAAACCTTATTTAGCTTTTTGCTGCTTATTTCAGATTCTTTAAATTCTTAAACTTATGATTAAAATTTTCTTTTTTTCAGGATTGAAGGCAAACACATTTGGCGTTTTCAAACTTGTCATTCCAAAGGTCTCTAATAGCTTAGAAGTAGTTAATGAACAAGTTCCGAAAGTGATTAGTAAGTGAGGTTAGAGAACTTAGTGTCCTTTGAAAGGTGCCAAGATGGATATTTCCATTGTCTCCCAGCATTCAAACCCGCAGGAGACGGCTGTCCTACAGTCTCCTCGCAAGTAGCAGCCGTCCGGAGCACGTAGGCGATCCCCCTTTCTCTCCTTGTCTGGAGAGGTTCCAAAGAGCCGATCTACTCACCGGCTCTTCGTTCTTCACCGTGGTTGTCAGCTCCGCTTTTGCAGAGACGTCTTCAGTCCACCATTCCAATCCCCGGAATGCCACTCTGCCATTTTGGATTACAATCCAGCAGCCCAATTCAAAATCCATTTACTTGACAGCAAGCCCCAAATTACTTTAATGGATCTTACTTCTGAGTCCGCTTCTAACCATTGTGATACAAGGATATTTTAGCATATGTTTTTAAGAGCAGATGGTGTTTAATTATTTCTGTTTATATCACATCAATATAAAATCAGAATTAAGTCTGGGAGTTCAACCACTTGAAAAAGTCATTTATAGAACTTTTGCTTGGACATTGGATGGTAAAATGCTCCAATCATTCTCTGTTATGGTGTAATACATAAATGATTACTATAACCTATTGTATTTCTCTCTTATTGGGAAGACTTCTTCAAAACCCTACCTGGACAACATTCGCTATAGAATGCTAATGGCAAAGGCACAGATTGTAGAACAAAGCCCTGTTTGGAAAATGCTTCATCACAGCCAACTGCACTGAAGTTAAACACCATCCAAGGGTTTATTGAAAAATTTGACCATGTTTATTTGCTTATTGTTGTGCTTTAAAAAAACATATCCACAAAGAAATCAGAACACCTATTTGAAAATACATTTTTAACAGATATGTTCAGAATAAAAATTCTCTGTAATTAGATGTTTAATTTCCTGCGTAAAGAAAGGAATATTACTGTTATATATTTTCCTTTCAATAGTCAAAAGAAGACAGGTATAAACAACAGCTTGTATATAAAGATCCCAGGATCGTTTAAGTAATATTGGGGGAGAATGGTCATTATTCAAAAGTACAGAAGGGCAGCTAATAGACATGATTCTAACTTTATAGTTTTACATCACAATAGTTGTTTACTCACTTCTATTTTTGTTTCTCGAGAAATTCTTTTTCAGTATTTTAGCAATGTTCTTTCCTTGTTATTTTTTCTTCCCTTTGAATTACCTGAAGTACTGTGGGGACTTATATCATAAAGTTTGAAATTTGGGTAATAAGAATCATCATTCTAACACATCTGTCTACCAGCCTGTGACTAAGTTAGGAATTAAATTATAAGCAGCTTTTGCCAATCAATTCACTAGTAGGAGACTTAATTTGATGGGATTAAATCCAGACCAGCTGTTCTGTTAATAGAAGAAGCCCTACTACTCATAGAACAAATTACAATCCAAGAGAAGCTTGCTGCTAGAAGGGGAAGGGTTGAGAGAAAGCAAACAACTTTTGCCAATTATCTTTTCCCCCTTCCATTCTGCTTCTCAAACTGCCCTGGAGGATCCCACTAATTCTCTGCAGCAGGTTTTCATGGGATTCAAGCAGCAAAATGGTCTTGCTCCCTTCCTCAAATTTTAACAATCCCTTCTAGTCATAAATCTTGTTGAATAAAACTGATTGTACCAAGTAATACCTGTTGTAATTTTTGCTTGCTTTTATATTGATACTTTATTTCATAGTATGCCTTTATAAATAGGTAGTGTTACATAGTCAGGGTGAAACTTCATGGTCATGGATACCTATGGTTCTGACATCCAAAACGTAGCAAGAGCACAATGTAATCCAGCCATTGGGGCTAACGTCTGAAGGTTTAGGGGAAAAGATATATTCTAAAACTCATCTAGAAGTCTGTATAATAACTGTTACTTTGAAAATATTTAAAATTTGGCGTGTTATACTTCAGTCAATCTGACTTGACAAGTAAAAGTGGAATACTGAAATAAAGGTTTTTTAAAGTTTCATTCCTTCAGTTGCAGCCTTTGTTTTCAATGAGTTCTTCTACCCTTGCCAGAACACTCTCCATTAAATCAAACATGAAAAGTGCAGAGTGAAGAGCCTGAAACAGATAACATTATAAATTTAGAAGTATCTTGGAAATATTAATGTATCAAATCCTTATGTAAAAGGGAACCCCCACAAACACACATTTTAATAGCTTCCCTAAAACCAAATCACTCACCTGAAGCTCCATGTCAGTTGTAATTCCTGACAACTTTGCCCCAGCTACTGTTAGAGCACAAGTCCTTTTGGGAATGTGAGGCTCTGCGATGGAAAAAAATGAAGGTTAGTAATGTAGGATTCCCTGTAACCTCACTTCTGCTTGAAACTCACTATATTGGGGTGTGTATATGTGTATGTACTGTATATATGTGTCGGGGTTTCAGTTTGAATCCTGCCATATATTTTCGCAGATACGTGTCAGCCAGACGCGGAATGGGAGGGGGAGCACATTCCAGACTGTTGGAGCTTGTTTTGCAGATCATCAAGGTTGTCCACCTGCACGAGTGTGGAGGGGGCTTGAACGGAGTGTGAAAGTAACGGACACTGACATCATGGGGCGCAAGGAGGCTGGCACAAGGGGGGGGAAGCTAAATTCAATCTTTTGGCGGGAAACGTCATTCGGGTCTTTGAGAATCCTTTAATTTACATGTAACCTTAATAAAGCTTATTCTGCAATTCAAAAGAACTGCACGGAAAAGCGATCATTGGGTCATTGAAGTCGGGGTCATCACAGAAAGACCTGAATCCCATTGTATGTCGATTCTACACGAGGTCAGTCCTGCGTTTGAGAATCAATACTGCAGCAGACTAACAATCTGCATCTCAGAAAACCAGATCATGGAAGATTCGAATGTGGAAGCTCAGGCCGCTGGTGAGGAGCAACCTAGTACTTCTCAGAGACCAGTTGCGAGCCTGAAGGTGGAGAAAGCTGTACCAGTTGAGCCCAAGGGTGGTCGCAAGAAACGTTCCCAGAAGCAAGACACTATGTATATGTATATGTATATGTATATGTATATGTATATGTATATGTATATGTATATGTATATGTATATGTATATGTATATGTATATGTATATGTATGTGTTGATTAAGGTTCTGGCCTAGAAACCAGGTGACTATGAGTTCTAAGCCTCCCTCCTTTAGGCAAGAAAACCGGCTGGGTGACTTCGGACCAGTCACACTCTCTCAGCCCAATCCACCTTACAGGGTTGTTGTTGGGGGGAAAAATAGGAGGCAGGAGTATTAGATATGTTGAGAGAGAGAGAGAGAGAGAGAGAGAGAGAGAGAGAGAGAGAGAGAGAACGAACCGGCAGGATAAAAATGTAATAATAAATAAAGATAGTGAGACAGAGATGGAGAATAGCACCTTTGAGTCAGTGTGTTGACTCCAGGCAACTGCCTGGACAAGCCCCTGCAGTTTTTTTGGCAAGATTTCAGAAGTGGTTTGTAGTTCTGATTTATTTTAACCACTAAATGTGAAAGCACAGCGTGAAGGTAAAACAGTAAGTTTTACCCTTGGTTGGATCACAGCATGGAACTCTTAAGTTCCTATTTTCAGTATCCCCTGCAGTCAGTCTTACCTGGCATTTCTTAGAGGAGAACTATTAACGTAGAGCTAGTCTGGTGTAGTGGTTAAGGCACTGAAATAGAAACCAGGAGACTGTAAATTCTAGTCCTCCCTTCGGTGTGGAAGTTGGTTGGGGAACTCTGGGCCACTTATTCTCTCTCAGCCCAGCCCGTCTCACAGGGTAGTGGTTGTGGAGAAAATAGGAGGAGGGAACGTTATGTACATCGCCTTGAATTGTACAAAATGAAAAATGTGCATGCTATTTTTGTTCAGTTGGTTATTCACCTGTAACTCTTTGCACAACATTTTGCCAGGAATAAAGCCTTTTGCTTTCTGTTTTTCTTCAGCTATTTTCAGTGTGTCAGCAGAAAGACACGTCACCTTATTTTGCTTTCTGCATTTTGGGATACTTTTATTTCCTTCATTTTTAACAATGCCACAAATTTCAATGCAGCATTTTTCAGGCACTCTATTTCTCAGATCTAATCCATTAAATCTATTCTTTATCATCTCTGCACAATCATAGGGAATATTGCTAAGGTCATATCTTGTTAGTCTGATTATTTTGTTTCCTTTAAGTTACAATTTTGCAAAAAAAAAATTCATGATTGGAGCCACAAAAAGCACCAATGGTTTTTGTGCTGACTGAATAGAACTTCTCCATCTTTGTTTGCAGAGTATGTATTCAATATTATTATTATTATTATTATTATTATTATTATTATTATTATTATTAATCAAATATGATTTTGGTGTGACCATCCAGTAATGTACAGGTATAGAATCACCTTTTAGGTTGGTAGAAGAACATATTAGCTATAAACTAATATGTCAAGAGAAAACTCTTCTTGACAGAACTACTATATTAGTCTTTTTTCTGAAGGTTTTATGCATGATTGTATGGGGAGGGAGAGCCAATCTGATGTAGTGGTTGGTATCAGGCTAGAAACCAGGAGACCGTGAGTTCTAGTCCTGCCTTAGGAACAAAGCCAGCTGGGTGACCTTGGGCCAGTCCCTCTCTCTCAGCCCTAGGAAGCAGACAATGGCAAACCAAAATCTTGCCAAGAAAACTGCAGTCACCAGAAGTCAACACTAAGGCACCAAAAAAACAAAAAGTGTGCGGAGGGGTGATGGAAGAGGGAGGTCATATCACCTATGCGTACTTTTGTGGTCCATGTCATCTAAAAGCAACTTTCCCCATAATGCTCTCCATATGAATGGACTTTGACTCCTAGAATTCCCCAACAAAGCCAAGCTGAGAATTCTGTAAGTTGAAATCTAAACATTTGGAGGGCATCTGGATTTGAAAAGTCTCATCAATCTATCATTACACGAGACCCAGAATACTTCCCTCCCTTCCAGAAAATGTGTTGCAAACCTTATATTCCATAACGGACCATTCTGTGTTAATGGAATTTAACACTAGACTTCTAATTTAGTTTATAAAAATCAGAATGCAAATCCAGTATTATTAACTAAAATAGCCAACTCACAAAAGTATGCAAAATTATTCTGAACAACTATTTTTTAAGAAGTCACAGATTCCTGCTCTATTATAGTGAAAGGTCACATTTAATGTCATATCGCTTCCTTTGCTTAGAGTCAAAAGGTCTCTGATATAATCCTACATTCCATTTTTAGGTCAAGATCCGTTTAAGGTTTTGGACAGCTCTTATTAACGCATGGGCAAATGGTGAGCAGTTTCATACACTCTTCTTAAATAGATCTACTGTATTTCTTCATTTGTTTCTTGAATTCCACATAGTCCAAACGCCTTAGTCTAAAATGCAGCCATCCTTTGTGCCTGTGAAAACTAAGACACACATGAAATAATGAAGTTAACTAACCTCTTTTGTTTTCTTTCTTCCTTTTTATTTCTGCTTCATAGTGTGCTCTTGACATGTTAAGTCCAGTGTGTAAGGGCTTCAAGAAATCTCTCTCTATCTTGTAAAGTTCTGTCCATACACAAGTCTCGGGGGGAAAAAGGAATATTAAATATGATCAGCAGCACTATAATTTGTAAATCTTAATAAACATTTTCATCAGTGATGTGATCTGCTGGTTTTAAAGAGAAAAGGATTTAAGACATAACCTGCATTGCTAAGCTACATTTTAATCAGTTAAATACATGTGGCTTTTCCAGTGTCTTAATATAGCATTTATTTTTACTTATAACTGAACTTCATCTGGAGTATTTGATGGGCCCTCCAGATAAAACCTGGAAAAGTGCAACTCATTAAGCTGAGTGCAACTCCACTAATCACAGGTTGCACTACAACCATGACTAGATTAATATAGTAACACAGATATTCCACATCAGATGGCAAGAACAGGAGACATGTTGAGCTTTTGTCAGATCACTTGAACTGGCTGGTTAACAGATTATACTTTGCTTGCAAATTTTAAGATGCGCAGCCTGTAATGGCAGTTGCCCCAAGTATTTGGACCAGCTTTCTTTGGGGCCAGATAGCAAGAAATGGGGGTTAATTTTAATTTACTGTATTGTATTCTTATTTTATTGATGCCTTAGTGACAGACAAGTCAACTGAAAATTAGGGCTATAGGTGATTGATCCCCAATTTAGAAAATAGTCTGAATGACATTAAACCATGTCTGAGTGCATAAAGACTCGCACAAAACCCTGAAATCCTGTAATACAGCAAGTCTGTGACATATATAAACTGCAGCTGCTCCCTAAAATCATATCAGTTGTGATTTTCCATTCCTGAAATCATGTCAAGCATCAGCAAGAACCTTTATAAATGTTATATTTCAAAACAAACTCCAAGTATGTCCTATTATACATGTTCTATTTGTAGCATTAGGAGGAAAAATGTACAGTGCAGCAAAATGCATAGTCCTTGACTTATGACCGTTCATTCAGCGACCATTCAAAGTTACAACGGCGCTGAAAAAAGTGACTTATGATCAGTCCTCAAAGTTACAGCCAATGCAACACTCCCCCATGGTCACATGATCAAAATCCAGGCACTTGGCAGCCTGCCCGCACTTACGACCGCAGGGGCGCTTCAACTCCCCCCACCTGCCTATCTCCCCCCATCTCTGCCCTTTTCGCTGCCCTGCACAGCGGCATTCCTCAGCGGTGGCAGCAGTGTTAGGGCTGAATTAGAGGCCTGGGGCCTTCAGCAGTCTCAGCCGGCTGTCCCCACCCCCAGGCCTCTACTTCAGTCCCAATGCAGCTGGCACCACCGCTGAGGAGTGCCGCCTCAAGCCCCACACCACAGCCAGCCACCCCAGCACCACAATGCAAAGCCCCAGCTGTCTCGCCGCCCTGCACTCTGCAGGCCCTGCCACGCCCAGCTGAACTTCACTGTCTTCCTCCCGCTGCTGACAAGGCAATCCCACCCCGCCTCATGCAAGGCAGCTGCTGGCTGCACCAGCCTTCTTCCCGAGGCCACTCACACCGTTCTCCAAATAGCATGCCCCGTTCTCACGATGCTTTGGAAAGCCTTCAGAACGCTTCTGAGGTCTTCCAAAGCATCGTGAGAACGGCGTGCCTACCATTCTCCAAATAGGGCTGCCATTCTCGCAATGCTTCAAAAGCCTTCGGAAAGCTTCTGAGGTCTTCCAAAACTTCAGAGTGCGTGCTGGAAGCGCCCCTGGAGAACTGGTCTGTGGCCTTCAGTGCGTTTGGAAGCTGCTGGCCCTTCGTGAGGTTTTGCAGGAGGAAGGCTGGGCTGAGAGTGAGCAGAGGGCCTGCAGGTAGGTTCTGCCAGTGCTGGGCTCGCCTCCACCCCTCACTGGAGCCCGCAGGCCGGTTTTCCAGGACTGCTTCCAACATAAGCTGCAGAGTGCGTGCTGTGCCTCCGGGAAGCCCTCATCCCTCCGCTTCCTCCAGTTCTGCCACCACCCCAAACAGCACCTCCCACACAGCCTCCATCTTCACTCGGGGAGCTGCCACTGGCTCTCCTGCCTCGCCTGGCGACAGAGAGTGCTGGGCCTCACTGTCCCGCAGCCTCTTCCCCGGCCGGGCCTCTTCTCCAGCATGCACTCTGCAGTTTTGTAAGACCTCAGAAGCTTTCTGAAGGCTTTTGAAGCATTGTGAGAACGGGCGTGCTATTTGGAGAACGGCGTGAGTGGCAAGCTCCCTTGGACAGAACTGCTGCGCTCACCGCACGCATCCCAGGGCTGCACCCTCACCCAGTGCCCAGATCCCCGGGCCAGTAGCAGGTGGAAGAGGACAACGAAGGGCAGCGGGGGGCAGCAGGGGTAGGCAGCAGAGTGCAAAGCAGCCAAAAGAGCAGAGATGGGGGGAAGATAGGCAGGTTGGGGGAGTTGAAGCGAAGGTGATGCAGTGCAGCAGTGCAGCAGGGCAGCATGAGGTCGTGGCCTAATGACGGCACTGTCTTGCCCTAACGACCACAACTGGGATTACTGGAACTGCCGTCCCTAAGTGGTGCGGTCATGTGATGTTTTGTCTAACGACCGCATCACTTAGCGATGGAAATTTCAGTCCCAATTGTGGTTCTAAGTCGAAGGCTACCTGTACTATTTCAGTGACAAGTTCCCTTTTTTGTTTTGTATATTATTAACCTGCCATTTCCTGGTTAATGAGATATTCAGCCCCAAGCTGACATAGAATTGGTTGGTGGTTTTGGATAAGTACCTCTCCTAGGACTGAACCTGCCAAAGAACTAAATTTACAATTGCTTTTCCATGATTAATGAACAGTATGTACTTAGAGTAGATTAAGAAAAAGAAATCGGATGCAAAGTTGGTTTCAAAATTTAAATATAAATTGTTCCCTTGATTATCACAAGCCATTTGCCCATCATAACATAGCAGCTGCATAGGGACAGAAGCTTGCAAAAAACATATCAATCATTATGAAAAGCTGTTACAACCACTGAATGTTAAGCTGGATAAGCACCGTTATGAAAAACTGATATTGCAAGATGGACTTGCTAATGCAGCTGTGTCTGTTGTGCACTGAAAGACTCCCCATGTCAAATAAAAATACTGTAGTAACTTCCGTAGAAATACAAAACAAAAACATTACCAACAGGGTTTATCTACTACAATATGCTTTATTTGGTAAATATGTGAAAACTAGTCAGAAGTGAAATCTGAAAAACATTATTTTCCTTGACTTCTAGGAGAAAGAAAAAAAATGCTTAACTGGATTAACTTAATTCTACCTTTTAAAAAAATGTCCCTGTCACTCCATTCCTTCTGGATCGCTCTGCTCTGAGGATTTAGGAATCTCCAGAAACTCTCACTATAGAAAATTATTTATTCCTAGATTAAGTATAGTATCAGTGGTGAAACTATCATTAAGCAAGCCTAGCATTTTGCTAGGGGCTGTGCATCAGATGGGACCACCGCCGCCACCCATTGGCATTTGGGTGGGTGGTTCTGCATCATCCTGGGACTATTCCTGACTGCTCATGGGACTGGGCTGGCATGGCTCCTATAGGGACCCCGTATTCATCTCTGGCCATAGGTAGAGCAGCTCTGGGTCTTTGCACTCTATGCGGGGACAGCACAGGAGAGCAATGGAGGCATATTGTGAGCAGCAGCATGGAGGGCCTTGACTCAAGGCTCCAATTATGGCAGCTGGAGGGAAAGAGAGGGACGTATTGCCGCTAAACACAGGCTGGATAGGCAGCTGGAACCAGCAGACCTGCCCAGACACAGTCCCACTGGAATGGGGGTGAGGCCTGGCTTTCTTTCAGCAGGAAATGGCTTTTTCTTAGGTTGAGGGAAGCATCCCTCTCTCTCAAGAGCTTCATACAGTTCTTTGGTTATTTTAGCTGCATCTAATAGATGTCACAAGAATGTGCACTAAAAACAATGGCTGGGTTTCCATGTCACACTATGGCATGGTTAAATAAGTTGAATACAGGTAGTCCTCACTTAGCAACCACAATTGGGACTGGCAACTCCATCGCTAAATGTCGCGGTCACAAAGCAGAAAATCACATGACTGTGATGGACTTATGACCTTACTTCTGCTTTGGTCGTTAAGCGAAACATCATGTGACTGCAACTTATGATTTTACTTCCACATTCTCCAATAACTCTGCTTATCATAAGCCAGTTGTGAAGCACACAAATGGTGATCACATGACCACGGGACGCTGTGACGGTCCTAAATGCATGCTGGTTGCAAAACGCATGAATTATCACGTGACCGCGGGACGCTGCAATGGCCGTATATGCAAGGATTGGTCGCAAAGCTTTTTTTTTTTTTACACCGTCGTAATTTTGAATGGTCATTAAACAAGGCAGTCGATACATGAGGTCTACCTATAAGCCATAGTTGGCTGAGATTGCAGAACATGCTAATTCTTCATCCATGATTAATTCAATCCTGTTGTAGCACAGGATTTGAACCTCCTTCAAGGTTTTGAGGTTTGAATACCTCCCCACCCCCACCCCTGCCCAGCTCTGAGGAGTTGAATACAAAAATAAAAATTCAGAACTGAGGAGGGCAAGCCAAGCCAAGCGTAACATGTTGACACCAAGAGCAGTGGCGAGAAGAAGCCAACATTTTACGATCATACAAAGGAAGCAGCAACACTCCTAAAGGTTACTTCATTTTTCAAAACCACAGTGAGGAGAATGGAGAAGGTCCAAAAAGAAAAGATAGTAATCATGGGGAATCGGGAACAAGATAAAACCCTTTGTTACCCTGGCCTCTCGAGTTTGTCCTACAGACCAAAGGAACCTCTCCAGAGATTCCCCACAGGGAATCCCTAAGTGCACCAAAACTCTTGCCGGCCTCAATCAGTCAAGGGGCCAGAAGAGCAACCGGAAGCAGTTCCTGTGCTAACACGGCCTCTCAGGAATTTCCCGTAAACTGAATTCACTTTAGTGAATTCTCGAGTGCTGATAAAAATGTTTCATTATTTTAAGTGGACGTGCCAGTCCATTTCCAAAGGACAGTAATGAGATTTTTAAAAGCTTCTGTTCTTACATAGCCACCAGCAAAGCTAGTGTGTAAGTTTAAACAGAATGGCTCTGCTACTTTCCAACGCTGGAACAAGTATACCGCCTAGTATGCGGTGTACCTCTTTTCATGGCCCCCACCTGCCCCTGGCCAAGAACGACGTTTCCGGGCCCCGTTGGGTTGTACAGGGGGCACTAGCTCTGAGGCAACACAAACACAGACACGTGCAGCACAGATTCTCTGGCTGGAAGACTGTACAGCCAGGTAGAATGAGAGAGAGGAGGGGCAACTGGTTTCTACATGCCATTCCCTGTCTTCCTGCCTATATGAAAATTTATATAAAAATAATTTATATATAAATTTAAATTTATAAATGTAGTATATAAAAGTAATTTATTACTACTGCACTCTGTGCATGCTCTGTGCAGCCTGCGTTTATAATGCAAAAACCAATTTTTCTGGTTTGTTCAACTTTGTGTACTGTATATTGTGGTTACTGCATCTTATTTGCATGTTCTTGGTCTCAGTCTGTTCTGTGTGCATTTGGGGGGGGGGATGATGCATTGCGTACATCCTTCTTCATGCAGACTAGCCATTCATCTGAAGACTCTTAACAGTATCTGGCATAGATTGAAGCCAGATTGAATTCGTGTTATGAAATATCAGAAAAATGAGATGCGCTTCAACTCCTACCCATGGAGCTGATCCAGACTACCACCGTGAATTAAAAACTGCAACGATACCCCAATACGCTGGACGTACCGGCAGAATGCAGCAGTACCACAGATGTGTTTGGGGCCTGACTTCCTGATATCTCTACATGACTTTCCAAAGCATTCCACCCAGGTGGGGAGCCTAAATATATGGCCTCAAATGTTATTTAAAGGGCACTAAGCCAGAAGGCCATCCCAGTTTTCAAAACAGCTGGGAAATGGGATTAAATTTCTAGTAGACACATGCTGTGCAGTATGTGCTACTGAAATGAAACATAAACCAAATAATCTAGCATTTGAATCCCAGAGTTTTCAACTGAATCTGAAATGTGCCTATCCGTTGAAGTATTAACTTGGAAGCGTCTAGCTAAAGCCAGCTTTTATTTCTTAGTAAATATGACTGGAATCAGAATGCAAGGTTGTATGCTTCAGTAATAAGTATTACTTCAGGGCTAATCATTTGTTTTTAATAGAATAGGGATGTCAGCTAGCTTGCATGGTTGGCTTATGTTGACTGTCTATTTACAGAAAGCAGCACATTTGAAAATCAGGTCAGGGAGCACAGCTTGCAAAAAAGAGATGAATGTACAGAAGAGTAGCAAATAATTCAGAAATGGAGGCAATATCCTGCTTGCTGCTTGAGAGGCATAAAATATCTGCTGGAGCAGACTTGAACTCTGAAAAAGGCTCCTGATAGCTATCTACCCTCCAGCAGAACAGATTTAGCTCTGGAGGACTGTTTGGTAAAGCATATTTGTTGTTGTTGTTCAGTCGTTCAGTCGTGTCCGACTCTTCGTGACCTCATGGACCATAGCACGCCAGGCCTTCCTGTCCTCCACTGTCTCTCGGAGTTTACTCAAATTCATGTTCATTACATCGGTGATGCTATCTAACCATCTCATCCTCTGCCGTCCCCTTCTCCTTTTGCCCTCAGTCTTTCCCAGCATCAGGGTCTTTTCCAGTGAGTCCTCTCTTCTCATTAGGTGGCCAAAGTATTTGAGCTTCAGCTTCAGCATCTGTCCTTCCAATGAGCAGTCAGGGTTGGTTTCCTTTAGGATTGACTGGTTTGACCTCCTTGCAGTCCAAGGGACTCTCAAGAGTCTTCTCCAGCACCACAGCTCGAAAGCATCAATTCTTCGGCGCTCAGCCTTCCTTATGGTCCAACTCTCACAGCCATACATTGCTACTGGAAAAACCATAGCTTTAACTATACGGACCTTTGTCGGCAAGGTGATGTCTCTGCTTTTTAATATGCTGTCTAGGTTTGCCATAGCTTTCCTTCCAAGGAGCAAGCGTCTTTTAATTTCATGGCTGCAGTCACCGTCTGCGGTGATCTTGGAGCCCAAGAAAATAAAATCTGTCACTGCTTCCATTTCTTCCCCTTCTATTTGCCAGGAAGTGATGGGACCAGATGCCATGATCTGGGTTTTTTTAATGTTGAGTTTCAAGCCAGCTTTTGCACTCTCCTCTTTCACCCTCATCAAGAGGCTCTTTAGTTCCTCTTCACTTTCTGCCATTAGGGTGGTATCGTCTGCATATCTGAGGTTGTTGATATTTTTCCCGGCAATCTTAACTCCGGCTTGTGATTCATCCAGCCCGGCATTTCTCATGATGTACTCTGCATATAAGTTAAATAAGCAGGGTGATAATATACAGCCTTGTCGTACTCCTTTCCCAATTTTGAACCAGTCGGTTGTTCCATGTCCGGTTCTAACTGTTGCTTCTTGACCCACATACAGGTTTCTCAGGAGACAGGTAAGGTGGTCTGGTACTCCCATCTCTTTAAGAATTTGCCACAGTTTGTTGTGATCCACACAATCAAAGGCTTTAGCGTAGTCAATGAAGCAGAAGTAGATGTTTTTCTGGAACTCTCTTGCTTTTTCCATGATCCAGCGAATGTTGGCAATCTGATCTCTAGTTCCTCTGCCTCTTCGAAACCCAGCTTGCACTTCTGGTAGTTCTCGGTTCACATGCTGCTGAAGCCTAGCTTGTAGGATTTTGAGCATAACCTTGCTGGCATGTGAAATGAGCGCAATTGTACGGTAGTTTGAACATTCTTTGGCATTGCCTTTCTTTGGAATTGGAACGTAAACTGACCTTTTCCAATCCTGTGGCCACTGTTGAGTTTTCCAAATTTGTTGGCATATTGAGTGCAGCACTTTAACAGCATCATCTTTTAGGATTTTAAATAGCTCAGCTGGGATACTGTCTTCTCCGCTAGCTTTGTTGTTAGTAATGCTTCCTAAGGCCCACTTGACTTCACTCTCTAGGATGTCCGGTTCAAGGTCAGTGACCACACCATCGTATTTATCAGTGATATTAAGATCTTTCTTGTATAGTTCTTCTGTGTATTCTTGCCACCTCTTCTTAATCTCTTCTGCTTCTGTTAGGTCCCTGCCTTTTTTGTCCTTTATCATGCCCATCTTTGCACAAAACGTTCCCTTGATATCTCCGATTTTCTTGAAGAGATCTCTAGTCTTCCCCATTCTATTGTTTTCCTCGATTTCTTTGCATTGTTCATTTAAGAAGGCCTTCTTATCTCTCCTTGCTATTCTCTGGAATTCTGCATTCAGTTGTTTATATCTTTCCCTTTCTCCCTTGCCTTTTGCTACCCTTCTTTCCTCAGCTATTTGTAAAGCCTCATCAGTCAGCCACTTTGCTTTCTTGCATTTCTTTTTCTTTGGGATGGTTTTAGTTGCTGCCTCCTGTACAATGTTATGAACCTCCATCCATAGTTCTTCAGGCACTCTGTCTACCAGATCTAATCCTTTAAATCTATTCCTCACTTCCACTGTATATTCATAAGGGATATGATTTAGGTCATACCTGATTGGTCTAGTGGTTTTCTCTACATTCTTCAATTTAAGCCTAAATTTTGCAATAAGAAGCTCATGATCTGAGCCACAGTCAGCTCCAGGTCTTGTTTTTGCTGATTGTATAGAGCTTCTCCATCTTTGGCTGCAAAGTATATAATCAATCTGATTTCGGTATTGACCATCTGGTGATGTCCATGTGTAGAGTCGTCTCTTGTGTTGTTGGAAAAGAGTGTTTGCTATGACCAGCGTGTTCTCTTGACAAAACTCTATTAGCCTTTGCCCTGCTTCATTTTGTACTCCGAGGCCGAACTTGCCTGTTATTCCGGTTATTTTTTGACTTCCTACCTTAGCATTCCAGTCCCCTATGATGAAAAGGACATCTTTTTTTGGTGTTAGTTCTAGAAGGTGTTGTAGGTCTTCATAGAACCGGTCAACTTCAGCTTCTTTGGCATCAGTGGTTGGGGCATAGACTTGGATCACTGTGATGTTGAATGGTTTGCCTTGGATTCGAACTGAAAGCATTCTGTCGTTTTTGAGGTTGTACCCCAGTACTGCCTTTCCCACTCTTTTATTGACTATGAGAGCTACTCCATTTCTTCTAAGGGATTCTTGCCCACAGTAGTATATATAATGGTCTCCTGAATTAAATTCGCCCATTCCTGTCCATTTTAGTTCGCTGATTCCCAATATGTCGATGTTCAATCTTGTCATCTCATGTTTGACCACATCCAGCTTACCTTGATTCATAGTTCTTACATTCCAGGTTCCTATGCAATATTGTTCTTTACAGCATCGGACTTTCCTTCCACTTCCAGACACATCCACAACTGAGCGTCCTTTCGGCTTTGGCCCAGCCGTTTCACACTTTCTGGAGCTACTCGGAATTGCCCTCCGCTCTTCCCCAGTAGCATTTTGGACACCTTCCGACCTGAGGGGCTCATCTTCCGGCGTCATATCTTTTAGCCTTTTGATACTGTCCATGGGTTTTCTTGGCAAGGATACTGGAGTGGTTTGCCATTTCCTCCTCCAGTGGACCACGTTTTGTCAGAACTCTCCATCATGACCTGTTCTTCTTGACCTGACTTCATTGAGTTACGCAAGCCCCTTCGCCACGACAAGGCAGTGATCCATGAAGGGGAAAGCATATTTACCAGCAGCAATTAGACTGCTGTGACCTGGCTCTTTTGCTCTCCCTTTTTTTCTTTCCGGGGTGATTTTCAAGAGATTTGCTTGAAATGCTAAGTTTACCCTTCTTAATGTCTTGAGGCATGCCTCGATTCTACATCTTACCTAAGAGAAGATATGCTAAGCGCTGTTACAAAGATTCTCCAGATGAAAGCAGGGGAGATTCTCAAATAGGCTTATTCTTGGAGGATTAGAGTGAGAGGGTAGGAGGAAAAAAAGGAACTCCCATGGTGATGGCATTTCAATTTCTGTATCAGAAATTATTCATCATAGACTGATTAAACACAGACATTTTATATATGCAGACCAAAAAGACCATCATGCTATTCCTTTAGCAAATCTGTGTGTGTGCGCCTTCGAGCCAGTGTTGACTCCTGGCGACTTTCTGGACAAGTCCCTGCAGTTTTCTTGGCAAGATTTCAGAAGTGGTTTGCCATTGCCTCCTTCCTGGGGCTGAGAGGGTGTAACTGGCCCAAGGTCACCCAGTTGGCTTCATGCCTAAGGCGGGACTAGAACTCACTGTCTCCTGATTTCTAGCCTGGTGCCTTAACTACACCACCAAACTGGCTCTCTTTAGCAAATCCTACTAATAGACAAGAATTCAGTTCAAGCTGATCTTATTTAGAGAATGGAGCTGCAAGAGGAGTTAGAAAATCAAATTTCTTTATCATTTTCCATGGGACTAAAAATTACTGATTGAAAACAAGGTTCCATGAATAAACTGCTGCCATTGCTGTATTTTCCCCCCTACATACTCTGGAAAAATATATAACATTCCCTTCAAGCTGCATAATGAGTTTTTTTTGTTTGTTTTTTAAAAAGGGCAGACACACACATTGCTACATGAGGTACAAATTCTAGAAAGATCTTAAAGTGTTACTTTTGTAAGCTAATTGGATCACTCAAAAGGATTGTTATATGTGGCTATTCAAAAACTGCAAATGTGTATATTCTGATCTGGGTTTCCAATACATGCAAATGAAAGGAAGAGTCTCTTCCCATTTAAGAATAATCCAATATTTCAATATATTCAAATTGTGCCATTTTTAAAGGCACAGTGACACAATCTATCCTCCTCTCTCATACAAGCTTTTTTCATACAAACATTACAGGAATTTTTTTTTAAACTTACCTTATTGTCATTTTCATTATCCTTAATGAGCAAATATCTCAGCAAATTCAGTGAGGCCATTATCCTGCAAATTAGAAATGTTAAATAATCAGCTGTATAAAATGTTGTTCATCAAGCATTGATACAGTATATTCATATCAAGCAAGTTATAATGGAAGACAAATGCTGTAAGAATTTTTCAATAGCCAACAATAAAACAATGGATTTGATTTCTGCTTCTTAGCTCCTACCGACGTTCCCCGAAACTCCACTGGTTTTGCCTTACTGGTTAGGCTGATATTTTTAGTACTAATTTATAGTAAGATATGAAAGCAATGGACTGTGTTTTTCCTAGAGTTGCACTCCGAGCTATTTCCCATTCTTTTTCTTTCACCCAAAAAGATTCACCAAACAATGATAAAAGAAAATCTTCCTTTCAATCTCACGTATATCCCTTGGCCCCACCCGCCACAAACACACACTTGTTTCTGCATGAGGATCTGGTAGTTTCATCCATCTGCATGCCAGCCAAGTTTCTTAATTCGGGTAAGCTATATTCCTTGAAGGGGCGTGGTGGCTCAGCGGGTAAGACACCAGGCTTGACGGTCGGAAGATTGCAAGTTCGGATGTTCGAATCCCTAGCCCCGCGTGTTGGAGTGAGCTCCCGCACTAGCTCCAGCTCTTGCCAACCTAGCAATTCGAAAGCATGCAAATGCAAGTAGATTAATAGGTACCATTTTGGTGGGTAGGTAACAGCGTTCCACGCGCATCATGCAGCCACATGACCGTGGAAGCGTCTTTGGACAACGCTGGCTCTTCGGCTAACAAACGGAGATGAGCACCGGCCCCTAGAGTCGGACACGACTGCACAAATGTGCGGGGGGAACCTTTACCTATATTCCTTGAAATTTAAGCCATTCTCAAATATCAATTCAGCTTAAAGCCAAGTCTCATTTATCTTTTGTTACCCATTTCAGTGGTAATCTATCAAGCAAAAAGAACTCAAGGAAGAAGCAGTTCTTGTCTCATTGTCTTCAGATAAGAAGAGATCAAGAAAAATACCTGCCATTGTTTTCCCTAGTACTGCTAAGTTTGGAAGAACATCTCAGAAACCTTTCCACCAGGGAAGAGGTATTCACCTTCAATAGTCAGATTTGTGACAACTATTCCCAATTCCATATATTCTTCATCAGACACGGGGGGAAAATATTTATTTATTTATTTAATTTATTTATTTATTCGATTTATCACCGCCCAACTCCCTCAAGGGGGACTCTGGGTGGTTTACTGCAAACATAATTAATTATACTACAATATAAATAAAGTTAAATAAAACATTAAAATAACAATTTAAAAATATAATAAATATAATAAAATCCAGATGGCAGTATCTTCTTTAAAACCATGGAAAGGGCATTCTAGGGCCACCCTAAGGCATTAGCCATCCCCAAGAGCGTACACTCTTCTTCCCGCCCCAGGCCTGTTGACAGAACTAGGTCGTGAGTTTTCTCCGGAAGTCCATTACAAAGGCTTAATATTTCTAGTGCATGAATGGCAATACGTATTCCTCCAGATGTTGCAGGAATACAGTTCCCTTTATTAATTACTACTGACCAGTAACAGTAACAACACTTTGATCTTTCCTATTCTACCGGAAAAGGTTCTTGAGCTTATCTAGTAGCCGTGTAACCTGCCTGGATTGTTCACCATTAACAGAAGTACTGGCAAATGTTGAGCATATGTTGACTTCCTACACATAACATATGCTCCATGCTTGTCGTCAAACTTATATCAATAATATATTACATCTGCAACACATTTGAACAGTTTCATAGTTAGCATCTCAATAAATGTTCAGACTAAGTGAATGGCAAAAGCAAAATGACATATTTGGATTAGTGAATCACTTATTCCACAAACAGAAGATTTTTATCTTTTTGACTTCATAGTGCCTTTTACTACCTGGAGCTCATAAATTTGCTTATAAGCCTAACAGGAACCTCCAATAAGCAACATACTTCTTAGAAAGTTATTTGGTTGACAAATTATAAAAACCTTAATGAAGGCAACTCAAGGAGTGTCAGCCCTTCTAGGTAGACCAGACTTGAACACCAATGTTATGAATACTAAAACTACTTTTTATTATAGGGTTACAGTAACAGAAGCTTGCATGTGCCTCCCTTTCCCTGCCTTTATCCTAAAGAGAACTAGGGAGAGTCAAGTCTGAGATGTTTTCTCAAATTCCATTCCTGCTTAAGACTCAGATTTCTCTTCTCTGACGGTTGCCTGGGCTGTGACTCTTCTTCCTGTTCCTCAAGGTTATTCTCACATCCCATTACAGGGAGATACTTGCGCAGTGACCTTTATCACATCTCACCTGTCTGAGTGCTGGAGAAGATCAGTTTCAGCACCTTCAGGAAGTGAGAGCACCATGTCCAACAGAGAGACCAACTGGAGTCCAGTAAAAAACGTGCTGCCTTCTGTCCTCTGAAAAAAGAAACGTAACAGAAGAAACAGTAATACGTGCTTCATACAGTGTCTGTATTACTATTATAACTAAGTTTCAGAAAACAAATTTACTGAATTTTCATTCCAACTACCTATAATTGTGTTAAACCCTCCCCCCCCACTTTATACTAATTGCTTCTTTCTCTTAATTTCTATTGCATTCCGAAAGCACTGCACATGGGAAATTTCCTTCAGATTATAATCTAAATAGATCTAATTCAATAGGCCTTATCCCTGGTTAGTCTCACAACCATAAAAGCCAAAAATCACATTTGGAATACATTGCATAAAATCTCATAAATGTATTTAAGCTACATGGATCAGCCCACATTTTTCAAGATTTTTAAAAACTATTTATTCAGAAACCTCTCTTTTAAATCTAGTCACAAAAAGTGTTGAAGATAGAAATGAGTGTCAACCAAGACTGCATGATAGTCAGAGGGGCACTGGCATACTCTGGCACACCATGCAGTTTTATTATCCAGATAACCACTAAGCCAGAAACAGGCAATGATTTTTGTTTTGCTATCACATATGTTCATAGCTTCAATGGTACCCCAAAATGGCCTGCCATACTTTTTTTTACCCTTGAGGCCACATTTGCAGAGACTAAGACATGATGCCTGTCCTTATAGAAACTGCAGGGGAGGAGGGAAGGTATATAAGATATCAAAACTAATGTTCACGCTGTAACTACAAGATTGAACAACTGAACAGGATATCTCAGCTGGAAGGCTGGTGAAGTTTTATGGCTACTTCTATAACTAATTTAATGTTAGAATATCAATCTCTTCAGTATGATTTAAGCATGGTAGGAATTTCAGAGCAAGAGGGAAAAAATCAGCCTGTTCTTTTTATAGAAGCGCTAATACATGGAAGTATTAGCTCTGCTGGAATGTTATCTGCTAGAGAACCCATTGCATTCCAGCTTTTCCTTTTTGTTCTGTTGATAAGCCTCAGCCATTTATTTGAATGAGGGCAGAATAAATCCTGTATTATGTTCTGCCCAGATTATGTTAAGGCAATTCAGTAACAAAGAATCACATTTGTTGTAATGATAAATGATACTTTTCAGAGAAATTTTTATGTACCAATCGAAGAGAATTTTTATGTATTAGGTATCCAGCTACTTCTGTTCTCAAATCTTTGAATGAAGTCCAAAGATCTTTTCACAATCCTGCAGAAGCTGAAAATTCTCTTACTACCTTAAGTCCCTGCTGAAATCTCAGTTGAGTATTAAAAAATTTCCATGTTTTAATATAGCACCTACTATCAATGTGGGGTTGCCAGGCTGTTTATCATCAGCTTCTATCATCAGCTTCTAATTAAGCATTAATTTGTTCTGTGTAGTTAACCTTCACTAACAGGAAAGGATAATAAATTGTAGTCCCTTTTACAAACGTTTACTTGTAAACATTTATTTCTTTATTCCGCCCCTCCACCATCCCTTTTTTTATTTACTTGGACTCACTGAAAATATATGTATTTTAGCAGACAATTTAGAAGAAATAGGTTTTTTTACTATTAGTTTTTGTAGTATTATTCATTATCGGTAATGATTAGTTTACTGAAGTGAATGTTAACCAAGAAGAAAACAAACAAATGGATTGTAGAAGAAATCAACCCATTATGACATGAGGTACCATAAAGTATTATAATTTGAGCCTGGTCATTTGTGTCTCTAGTGAGTATTGATTTGTTCTCCCTCAGTCTGCATCCACAACGCTGTGCTATTTACATTTCAACCCTGATTTAAATCTACAGGAGTACCTTCTCCACACAGTTTGTCTTCATTAGTTTTCCTCACCTTTAAGGATAAATCAATTTGATTTTTAATATTCTGAATAATATGTCCTTCCACACCAGAATGGTTGCTCGTCTTCAACAAACATCTACAACCGGAAGACCAAAAAAGAACGATTATGCTCCAAGTCACTTTTCCCCATCTATCTGGCCTCTAAATGTTGTATCTCTCATTATTTCTAACAATTGGCCATGCTAATTGAGAGTGATGGGATTTGCAAACTAAAGTATGCGGAAAATCTAAATTGAGTATAATTTTTACTTAAAAATCATATTTTGAATGTATAAAATACTACAGTATTATAGTTAAATTAACTACTGTTAAAGTACTTGATAATTAAATAATATGGGACATACCTAAATAATATGAATTTTCCCTCTTCATCAAACTTATCTATATACATCTGCAAAATCTTTAAGCTCTTCTTTCTCTACATAAAAACAAAAATATGGAATGTATGAGATTTAAGTACATTTAAAACCCAACAGTTTTAAGAGTCATAGAAAACTTTATTACATACCAGAGATTCAAAAGGGCATTGGGTCATAACCTTGACCAAATCCTGCCATTAAAAACAAAACAAAACAAAACAAAAAATATTTCAGCAGTATAGTATATGTTAGACCTTACTTAAAAACAAGTAGGGCAATTTAATTTTTATGTATAGCGGGAACCAACTTTAACTCACAAAAACAAAGGACTCCTTCCTTAAGCCACACTAGTGCATAAACATATTGGAGAGGGAAAGACAGAAAATGATCTACAACAAAGGCAGAAAGAAGTGGATTAAGGAGTGAGTGCTAGAAACATCGACCCCAGTATTGTATTATACCACAGTCAGCCATAAAATTATAGCAGACGTCTAGAAGAAAGTGCAATCTAGTAAAGCAAGAGCATGCAAAAACCCTTGCTTCTGATATCACAGTACTATCAATTTTGCCTTTCACCCCACTTCCATCTTTTAAAATCCAATACAGATGTCAGCTGGTATTGGTACTTAAAAATGTGGGCTGATGTCCCAAAGTGGATGCCAAATATTTGATTCAATTCATCATGTTCTCTGTATTATATTGAAATAAAAAATTGGGCCTACTTACAGTCTTTCACCACTTTCACCTCTCCTTTGGGAGAAGCAGAGCTAGTTAACTGAATCTATCTAGAAGCCATGTAGTACAGTACAGAATTACTGGCTGGAGGCAGAGCTCCATTTTTGCTCTATATAAACTTCTGGATGTAAAGATGATTTTCCATTAAAATGATAGAAACAAGACCAGATTAAAAATGTGCTAAATAATTATTTAACAAAATGGAGATTTTGAACTTTTTTGTATCAGTCTGTTTAATTAGCCCCATTAAAGCACTAAATAAATACTGTTGACAATCTTCTCAAAGCACTTGAGAAATATCAACACAATGCATTGGTGTAATTAAAAGTTTATGGTTTCCCCCACATTACCTGAGGTGTTGTAATAAAGCCTTCAAACTCCAAGTACTCAAGAATAAGGCTATTATCTTCCAATCTTAGTAGACAGTTCTCCAAAAGAGCCTACAAGTTAAGTTGATATATTAATTTTAAAAAACAATCGCCAAATATAGAACAGAACAGTGAAAGTATAGTGTTTTTAAATGCATCTGAATGCAGATTCCTTACTCTTTGCAACAGAATTCATAGACTGAACATCTGTGAATGATATATGAAAGCAGAACTGTAACCACTAGTTGAAGAAATATGTAATTCTGTGTTTAATTGGGAATATCTTTTATTCTGAACTAGTAAAACACCGACTAATGAGACAAATGGAATATGCATGTTTGGACCTTGGACTTGAAAGACACGTGGAGCTTTAATGCAGTGAAGCAGCATATCTCTATAGTGTTTTGTTGCGGAGCGTGCAAAATGCCATTCATCTGAGAAAAAAATAAAGTGGTGTATTCAGACAATACCACTCAGGAAATAGCTATCTGTAGAGCCTTCCCTTTCCTTCTTCATAGCCTCATCCTGTGATCTCTTTCTCAGCAAAGCTTAACTTAATGTTGGGAAGCTGCAAACTGCAGTCCTTGGATGAGGACAGGCAACTCCCATCTCCTCCAACCAATTGAGGGCTGATGGGAGTTGGAGCCAAACCTATCTGAAGGCTTACATGATCCTCATCCTGGCTGATCATAATCTGAGATTATAAACTAATAGTAGTTGGATACAAGCCACAATGCTTAACTGAATAGGTAATTCCAGTGGTATCACTTGGCATCCTGGGTAAAAACACTCAGCCAGCATGTGACAAAAAGCCCTCTGCCTGAGCTTTTTCACTCCCCCCGGACCAAGCAATTAAAGGCTGAGTTCATGTATTGTGTTAGTGTAGTTGGTTTGTTTGTAGTTTAGCCCAGCTTGTGAACATTGTGATTTGGTCTAACATTGGAACTAGGCCATAACACCTTATTCATCACCCCTTGGTTTTAAAATCCTTATTTATTTCATCATCTTTATTGTCGTCTCATTTATATCCCGCCACAATATAAACAGACTCTTGGCAGCTTACCACAAAGATAAAACATAGAATACATAATAAGGTAAAGGTACCCCCCGCACATTTGTGCAGTCGTGTCCGACTCTAGGGGCCGGTGCTCATCTCCGTTTGTTAGCCAAAGAGCCAGCGTTGTCCAAAGACACTTCTACGGTCATGTGGCCGCATGACACGCGCGGAATGCTGTTACCTACCCACCGAAGTGGTACCTATTAATCTACTTGCATTTGCATGCTTTCGAATTGCTAGGTTGGCAAGAGCTGGAGCTAGTGCGGGAGCTCACTCCGCACGCAGGGCTAGGGATTCGAACCTCCGAACTTGTGATCTTCCGATCGACAAGCCTGGCGTCTTACCCACTGAGCCACCACGCCCCTTAGAATACATAATACAGAGACAAATACTGAAAAACCCACTAACAACCATTAGGAGGTGTGAAACTCCAAATGCTGGGAGAGTTCCATCTTCAGCTTTCTTTGGGAAGGTGGTAAATGTCACAGCTAATGAACCTCCAATGGGAAGCTATTCCAGACAGCTGCCCTACCATGGAAAAGCAACACTTTCAGGCTGTGGCCCTTCTGACCTCCTCAAAATGGGGAATAGCCAGCTGCTTCTCCTTGGTTTATCTTATCCGATTTTTAAACTACTGCAATCAAGCAACTCTCAGCAGTTTACACGGATTTAGTCCATAATGTAAATCCAGCCATCCGTAAACCGTGCTTTACAGCTTAGTGTTATATCAATCAGTTCATAGTTTGTTCTAATCTTGATTTGTTTTATAAGTCACAATAGCTCAATTCACTCAACTTAATTTGAAACTAAACAAATTACACTATAACTTCATGCTGTGTGCAAACCCAACTAAAGAGCTTGCTTTGTCTAAGGCAGTGTCTTTGTTTGATATGGCATATGGCACCTTACCCAACTGTGTCCACTAACAGTAAATTATTTTCCAGGAATGCATCTGAGGTTATGCTGTAACAATAAACAAAATCCATGTACTATATAATTAAGCACCTAGCTTAACTCGGACTATCTTAAAAAAAGTTAAGTGAGGTTGGATGTAATGAATATTTGCATAGGAGACCTTCAGAAACTCCCAGGCTAAACTGGGAAGTTGAAAATGCATTCTAGATGAAGGCAGTGGCAAATCACTTCCATGCTGTTGCTGCAAAAACTATATAAGCACCAGAAGTCAAGATCAGGTTGTGGAGTCTTTATTAACAATCCATGAAATTAGATGTAGGATTAGAGCAATTCAGAATAATTGAACCTAAGAGTTCAATCTGATTCATTTTCAAGGAAGCAGACATAAGAGTTCAAGCTTGCTTATAAAGCATATTTGATTTTAAAGAAAGTTGGATTGAGCTTATATTTTCTGAGAACATAAGGAGAAACAATTTATACATATTATACTTACAAGTCCTTTTGATAAAACAGATTCTTCTGTCCTGCAAAACAAATAACAGCTAGTTTGTAAATACCATATTATTTAAAGTTTTTATTTTGTCTTTTCTAGAAACAATTAAGATTCTTGTCACCAATGTAATATATTCAAGATATATGAGTCAGATGCCTCTTCTAAACAAAGACCCAGCAAAGACCTTCAGACTAAACCTTTTCTAAGAGTATTTTATAGAGGTAAGGACAGGATTATTACACCATATTTTTGAAGGCCAGCTATCCACACAACATGTTTTGTCAAGTCCTCTCATAACTAGTGAAATGGACTACTATACACATGTTCTCAAATCCAAATGTTATGGAGAAAGCATTTATAGTTCAGTGCAAACTCAATTTTATATATTAAAACTAATACCAACTCTGGTAAAATCAAGCCTTCATACTAAGTTCCTTAAAAATATGAACTAAAACACAATTTAGCCAAATAAGACTGAAGTACATGCCTCCCTTATTTCCAAACAAATTACTATTAATTGCCCTATTTCTTTTCCTAACACTGTGCTTTAAATCTTTGGAAACATGTGAATAAAAAGAGAAACAGTGTACACTTACCTTTTCAATAAAACTCTAACATGCCCCATATTGCACTGCAAAATATATGTTGGGCTACAACAGAGAGTGATGCATACATGTAAGAATAATTTATCAGATTAAGACAGTCACTTTCAATATCGAAACAACGAGCATGACGAGCTGGAAGATTCAGCAAACTAGCCTCAACCAAAAATGGTAGATGTTGTACTCCCAGTAAGATAGTGATCTGCTAGAACAGTTTCTCTCTCTCTCTCTCTCTCTCTCTCTCTCTCTCCCTCCCTCTCCCTCTCCCTCTCCCTCTCCCTCTCCCTCTCTCCATTACTTTGAAGGCAACTTTCTGTGTTGTTAGTAAAGATTTGGTAAGCAGAAATATTTATACCGGACACTGGAGTAAAACATAGTCTGTGATCTTAATATGGCCCTTAGTTACCTTAAACACAAGATGGCTATTCAGACTGTGGCAACATTACAACAGTATATTGAGAAATAATAAATTGGAAGGAGGTGGTATAATTTATGTATGTATTTTCCATACTGGGGAGAAAGCTAGTTCTCTCCCCCCCCCCATTTATTTCCTTTTTTACATTCATACCTTGGGAGGGAGGGAGAGGTGGCTACAACCTTGGAATGTCTTTGTTGGGAGACCCTAGAAACTAAAAAAAATCAAAAACTTTCCTTTTTCTTTTTGTTTATTGGTAGAAGAGTATGCAGGTTATTCTTTAGTTGTGACTATGGTTCCTACCATAATACATAGTACATAAAAATGCTGACCAATAGAAATGCTATTTGGAGCTTATATTACAATATGATATTTACATTATATTTGCTGACACTGATTAAGAAGTTTCAATTGTTAGAATATTTGTATTTTAACCAAGAGTCAGGATCTAGTCTGATCACCACTCCTCACAGTAAATATTTTTAATGTTGATTTTTTTTTGGTAAATCAGAGGTATAACTAAGTGGTGGAGGCCTTTTTATAAATTGAAGATGATGTAATCTGAAGCTGCTTTGGTTTTATTGGAAGAAACTCATGCTGTCCATTATGAGAAACATATTTTGTCACACAGTGGATCAATCACTTTTATATAAGTGGAAATTCTTCATCTGCTACATCTGCTAGAGCAGAGCTTTTCAAACTTTTCATGTTGGTGACACACTTTTTAGACATGCATCATTTCACGACACACTCTTACAGCAGGGCACAAGGCAGGCACTAGGACCTGCGCGGAATCACAGCAGGTTTGGAGGCAGCAAGGCACAAGGCAGGCACTAGGACCTGCGCGGAATCCTGGCAGGGCTCGGAGGCAGCAGCAGCCGCGACACACCCAGACACTGCAGCCAATCCACTAACGTGTCGCGACACAGAGTTTGGAAAGCTCTGTGCTAGAGGAATAGTGGTTTTAATTAAGACATCTTTTAATTTTCTAGTTATACATGA
Organism: Charina bottae; assembly: GCA_023362775.1. Taxonomy (NCBI): domain Eukaryota; kingdom Metazoa; phylum Chordata; class Lepidosauria; order Squamata; family Charinaidae; genus Charina; species Charina bottae. Next base: position 31,180,158 of record JALMGJ010000003.1, on the reverse strand, counting down.
AATGTTGGATCTAAAAGTCACTAAATCAGGGCTTTCCAAAGTTTTCCAACGGCGACACACCCGCTGCGGCGCTTTCGGATTTTCGCACACCGCAGCGGTGTCGGCAGCGGTATCCTTGTGTGCCGTGCGAAAACCCGGAAGCCATCAGCCATATGCTTTAAAAACCGTACAGTTATCAGAGCATATTCAGCAGATTCATTGTGAAGGGAGAAATCTGCTACATTATTAACTTCTCAATTAAAACAGCTGAAACAAAGTAAGATTGCTACAATAAGAGATTCTTGGTGATCAAGCAGAAACTTATTCTCAATTTTTGGAATTTTATAAGGATCTATATTCTGAAAATACTAGAAATTCCCAGATAGAAGCCTTTTTAATTGGAACAAATCTTCCAGAAACAGCTACTTTAGCAAGCTTAACAAAGGCATTACCTTCAATAATTCATCCAGCACAATCTGAGTTTATGAAAGGGCATATCAGACTACTAGTAGATTTATTATAATTCCACACTGATTTATTTATTATAATTTTACACTGAAAAAAGAAGCAGTAGCTTTGGCATTATTAGATGTAGAAAAAGCTTTTGAAAATGTGTAATTCAAGTTTCTGGTACAAGTGATAAAGAAATTGAATTTTCATTAGAATTTATTTCTGGATAAAAAGAAGTAACTTATTCCCTGTCTCATTTTTATTAGGGAGGAGATAATCCTAATGGGATAATAAAAATGAGACAGGACACATGCCAAGAATGCCCTCAATTTTTGCTAATATTTAATATAGTATTGGAATCTTTCAGAAAACAATCTTGCCACATTCAGGGACTGTGCAGACTAGAATTCGAATGTAAGTCATTGCTATACACTGATTGTATTTTCAGTGGTTATCAATGATTTTTTTTCAAAATTGTGGAAATTATATAGCTATATGGTAAATATGTTGGGATTACAATACTTTACAATAAGTCTAATATCATGCCAATTGATAACAACGTCCTATAGAGGTAGGTAAAAATTTAGGATTTGTACTTTGTGTTGAGTCCATTTAATATCTGGTGATAATAATTCCTAGGGAAATATCTTGTTCAGTAGAATTGAATATTTCAAATTGGATGTCAGCTTTTGAAGTGGCTTTGTATTGAAAGGCAAAGTCAGACAATATAATCCCATGCGGTCCAGATTTAACTCATTGTTTCAGAACTATTTGTATAAACATAATATTATTACTTTGCTACAGTAAAAAGGTGCAGATTTTTTTTCTGGATGTTTAGTGGGTTTTTTCTTCCTTATTATTTCTCTATGCATTTTTTCCTTTTGTTTTCCCCCCGCCCCGCCTTTCTTTTTTAGTTTGTCCTGTTTGGTTTATACTTTTTAGGTATGTAATTTACTTAGCAGTAGCTTAAATAAAATTAAATGTATGAATTTTTTTCTCAACTATTCTTAATTATATCTCTTATACTACTTGTATAGTCAGTTATTGATTTTAAAATCCACTAAAATTAATACCTTTCAAAAATTATATACAGGGTGTACCAAAAGTCAGGCCCTATATGCCGATCACAATATGTTTTATTAATTGTTTTTTTCAGAGAAAATATTACTATTATTAGAAATGTTCAAAGGTCATGTATCAAGCAAGTAAGGAATTATTTAGAAGAAAATGGAAATCAATTTGAACATTTAAAGTAATTTATATATTAAATTTTCTAAAGTAATTTATATATTAAATTTTCTAAAGTAATTTATATATTAAATTTTCTAAAGTAATTTATATATTAAATTTTCTAAAGTAATTTATATATTAAATTTTCTAAAGTAATTTATATATTAAATTTTCTACGGGGCCTGACTTTGTCTATGGGGCCTGGTGCAAATGTTATTTGCTTAAATAGAACTCGTCTGCCTGTCCACCACTAGATACTTAATTTTGTCCCCCCAAACAAGAGCTATCTTTTGCCAAGCATCCCTGCTGAGTTGGTCTGGAATATAGAGTCCTCTATGCCTCAGCCATTTAGCCGAACAGTAATTTCCAAGCCTACAAAAATAAAAACAATACAGTACTTACTTGAAAACTACTGGAAGGCAGTCAATACCAAAGCAGTTCTGAACAAACAATATATAAGATAGACACGCCAAAGCATCTCTAGACTGTTCCTTGTCCATTTCCGACAAGTTTTCATTATCCCAGCGTTCACTTTTGCATATAGGCTGAAAACGCACTTGTGGAAATAATTCTCTAATATCCAATAAAATTCCCTGTTAAAAGAAACAGAATACCTCCTGCTGCAGATAAAGAGATACCAACATGCAGCGCTGCTTTTCATGACTAAACATCTTAATGGTGAAATATATTGAAATGCACCCAAACATAATGTCTATGCATGAATTTCACCCCCCCCCAAAAAAATCTAAAGGAGAAAAATATATGGGTCTTCTTTACTTTAATATTTATCTCTTTATATAATGTTTCAAGGATGTTTATAGTTTTTCTATAATACTGTAATGCAGTGTTTCTCAACCTTGGCAACTTGAAGATGTGTGGACTTTAACTCCCAGAATTCCCCATGGCTGGCTGGGGAATTCTGGGAGTTGAAGTCCACACATCTTCAAGTTGCCAAGGATGGGGAACACTGCTGTAGTGATGGGCAAGCTCCCATTCCTGGAAGCCTGTGTTGCATGGAGACCAATATCCCACATGCCAGGGCAAGCAGACAAGTGAGTTCATAATGACTTCAAATACAAGCATGGACACAGGCGAAAGGAACCTACGGTCTTCCCTTTTTTGGCTAGAGAGATCCAAAATCCACTTATTTGGAATCTAGCCTCACCGAAGGGGGAGAGGTGAAGGAACCACCCTTTCTGGTGATAAGTCATACCTTACATACTGTACCTGTAGGAGGCAAGCAACAGGAAAGAAGTGAAAGAGATTCTCAATCATTTAAAAAACCAAATGCATAGCCTGAGGCATGCCCAACATATTCTCCTCTACCCTGCCCTTGCTGGATAAAATCTTTGGGTTGAAACAAAGTAGAGAGAGAATACCTAAGAAGAATGCCTGGGAGAAAAAGGAGGAGAGGGAAAGTTGTCGGCAAAATGCAGACTGGAAAAAGCTGAGCTGGTTTTCAGGAGAACCAGAGAAAGGCAATGCTCAAGTGGAGGGCTCTTGGCAAACAGGATAGAATCTGCCTAGAACTGTGGTAAGAGCAAAACTAAGCAAAACAGGCAGCAAACCCCACACTCAATTGCGCTGATTATGTTACCCAGTTGGGTAATGAAACGTCTGCAAGCAAGCAAACAACCAAGCTCAGAGAGCACCAAGGACTCCACAGTTCAACCCTGAGCTACAGATATTCTCTTCTATTAAAGCTAACTTTCCCTGGGACTGAAGGTGAGGGGAGCACTGAATTATGACCTAAGCATCTCTCAGGAATCAACAAGAGTTAAAGCAAATTGCTTCTGAAACTTCAGCTGAAGAATGCAATCTATGGCGTCAGAAATTAGTCTGGAAAAGCAAGCTAAGGAAACACTACCTCTAACATAAAGTAAATGTTTTACGCCTGGATTTATGTACAGGGTACTTTGTTTTATGGTGTGTTAGTCTAACAGTTTCCAGAAATTGCCTCTGATTTTTGAAAGAGAAGTTTATTGCCTTTGTGCAAATTCCATTTAAATACATTTTGTCCCATTTAAAGGTATTTCAGCCTCCATTGTGGATCTCTGCCCATTCTCCTTACACTATTCTATGGAAGACTGTTTGAGATCCTCTTTGTGATTAGATCAGTGCTAAATGCCTTGTTCTATCTACGTATATGAAGTTTGTCTAGAGCATTTGACTACAAAAAGATAAAAGGAACTTTAGTTTTTACTCTCATAATTTTAATAAACTTGATTTTTAAATCATAAGACTTCTGTGCCAACTCTTCAAAAGGAGACAGCACTGTCGTTCTCTGGCTACATGCCTCAGAGCTACTAAGGCCAGGAGGTAGTGCTACATAGTTTTATCTATTCCTCCATCATCATCATCACTATTTTCATGATGATAATGATTATCAATTTATGGGTGAGAAATCTGCCTAGGCTATGACATATCTGTTTAAAAAACACTGATTAATCATTATTAATAAATAACAATGGTTTGGTTCATATCCAAAACTCACAGCACATTATGGCTTATTATGGCCTGGTCACGCAACATAGTTTGTTTTATTTTGGTTTAATCACTGATCTGCAAACTACATTTAGCTTGTGAGATGGACCCGACCATCATTTCCTGCTAAAGTCTGAGCTTAGAATGAATGCAAACCAAGCTGGTAATGCTTAATGTCTGCCTCTAGTAAACACCTGGGTGTAAGCAAATTTTGTTTCATCTGTACTATCATCAGATCTCTTTACCTCAGAGGCTGTTTATAGTTCCCTTACATGAATCAGCGCTGCTTTCAAGAATACTATTCATGAATCTTGATAATATGGAGAGGAATCCAAGGTTTGCAAGTCATTTTACAAATAACTCTTAAGTCCTTTTATAACTGGGGCAGAAAAAGAAGACACACCCAAGATGCACTTACAAGTATGTCAGCAGCAAACTGCCTCAGGGGATGCTCAGCAGTCTCTTCCTCTTCAGGCAGCGGATCAAGCTCCGCCATTAGCAATGGATATTTTAAACTTTTCAGGCAACTGGAAACGAAAGTAGTTGAGCACATCAGAGAATCAGTCAAGACACTAATTAACAAAGGCACCAGCATAGGACCTTTATTGTTATTTGCGGTATTTTAAAACTAAGAACTGGCAGAATGGCCAAAAATGGAAGTGTTATCTCAAACTTTTCTTTAGAGTAGAATCCACTGATGTTACACAGAATCAATGTGAAACTAATGAAACATTGTGAACAAGTATCTCAATCCCTCTCCCCTCCGGAAGTAATAATATGAGTTCAGGCATAGCTGGTAACTTAATAAAAATAAAGCTGGTAATTTTCATAATAGAACTAAAGTAATAGAGCTTTAGTAAAAGAACTAAAAAGGAAAAAAAGAGAGAGAACATTACAAGAATCAAGTTCACAAATAGACAAGAGTTCATATTTTGCTTAATAAGCACTATTGCATTGATTTACATGGTGTAGTAAACTATGAATCATGATTTACAAAACAATTTCATGCATCATATTAAGTGAAACAGAACACATTGAGTTTAGTGCGAGTATGAACTCAATCATTAGGTTTCATGCTGGTTTCATTTCCAGCCCCAAAAAAGTGGTGAATAAAAGGTAGCAGTATTTACCCTCTTCCTGCATTTATGCAGGTATGGTAAAAATAGTTAATGATGGCCGTGATGGTATGATTGAAGCTCGGCTTGTTTTTTTAATGTCCACACCCTGTGGACAGCTTGGTCCTATCCCCTAGAACTATTTCTTGCCCATCACTGAGATGAGTGTGGACTTTTACAATAAAATAGCTTTTACTGTAGAAAATAAAGGTGGGAGAGGGACCAAAACTCTTTTACCCTACATTCTCTGCTGCAGATCAGTCTCTGAAACTGCTCCTTGCAACTTTACAGCCTAGACTGGTATATGCCGACAAACCTACAGCGTTGGATTCTTTACATATAGGCCCTGCAAGGCAAAGTGGCTTACTTACAATCCCAGTAGTTCCTCCTTTAGATCGTTGCAATTGCCACCTGATGTGATCTCCATACGTTGAACAATTTCAAGCACAAATGGTTTGACAAACTGTGTTAGAGCACTGCAGCACTGGCAAAGCCCATGCTGGTCTTCTTGCAGTTGCTGTTTTGTGTAAGGGACAGGCAGAAGGGAGAGCTGGCTCAAAATGGTAGACAGTGACAACCCCACTGAATACGCTTTCTTAGTATCAAGTTTAAGAAGTGCTAAAAAAAAATCAAAATGCTTGTTATAGAACTTTCAGGTTTATTATTTATTCTGAGTATATACACCAAGATACTTTTGTCATACGAATCCAAGAACAGAACAGCCATTAGCTAGGTTCAGAGATGTCAAGCCATAACATGATTTGTTTGGTTTAGTTTACCAGGACATCTGAACACCATGTTTGAACTATGTCTTCTGCTTCCTTTTATGTGAACCATGTCTTTATGTCTTGTTCAACAAACTCTAATTAAAACAAGTAATGTGTGAATCCAGCCAATACTTAGCTATTTTTTAGAAACTGCTCTTCATGGCTTCATACATCGCATTAAGCAGATTATGATTTAAGGTAAAGGTAAAGGTACCCCCCACACATTTGTGCAGTCGTGTCCGACTCTAGGGGCCGGTGCTCATCTCCGTTTGTTAGCCAAAGAGCCAGCGTTGTCCGAAGACACTTCCACGGTCATGTGGCCGGCATGACATGCGCGGAACGCTGTCACCTACCCACCGAAGTGGTACCTATTCATCTACTTGCATTTGCATGCTTTCGAATTGCTAGGTTGGCAAGAGCTGGAGCTAGTGCGGGAGCTCACTCCGCACGCAGGGCTAGGGATTCGAACCTCCGAACTTGTGATCTTCCGATCGACAAGCCTGGCGTCTTACCCACTGAGCCACCACGCCCCTCAGATTATGATTTAGCAACTATTAAACTAGTATCGTGAAATATATCTCCTTACCCTCATAGTTCATCACTTCCTGGATCTAGGGGCAGATTTAGAGGAGGTTTGGGGTTGTTTTTTTTGTTTAAAAACAACAACACTTCAGGATTTTCACTTACATTTTTACAAGTGCTGATTTTACATTTTACAAGTACTGCTTTTCAGCAACTCGGGTCCAAAACATCCTAGGAGCCTCTACTTCCACCCCTCCCAAAAGGTTAACTGACTTGAGTGGGATTCAATTGCTTCTCCTTCCTATAAGTGGACTTGAGCAAAGGTAAAGGAAGATAATTAAAATTTAACATCTGTTACTTATAAAGGATGCCTCTAAGTATTTTCCAACAGTTATCATCTTGGAAGTCTTGGAAGAGAACCCTGTGTGATACCACTTAACTGCAACTAGATAAGCTATCAGGCGAATTGTTCCCACGTGTTTCTGCTGCAAATCCATGGATGCTGACAGCCCAGCTGTTATAATTTCAAAGTTTGAAAAGTAAGATGCTTGTTACCTTCCTGCAAAGGCTTAAGCAGAAGCAAAATAACGGAAGATATCTGTTCCGTAGAAGCTTGTTCAATCTGTTCCAGGAAGCCCAATATAAGCTCTTTCGGACTGCACATCTGCAAGAAATAAAAAAGCTAGTACAAGGCTTCTAAGGCTGAATGAAGGCAATGGGAAGCCACTTTTCTTTTGCTGCCAAGAAAGCTACATGGACATGTACACGATGCAACTAGGAATTTATTTATTTATTTATCACATTTGTATCCCGCCCATCTCCCCCACAAGGAGGGACCCTGGGTGGTTCACAGCAAAAATTTAAAATCAATAAAAGCTATAAATATCAATAAAAACAAAATGTACATATATATTACACAGTTTGATCCAGAAATGGTAGGTTTCATCGCATCGGTCGATAAGGCTGGATACGGCAGATCTAAGGGGCCAGCCAACCCCAAGACTGGCTGTTCCCCTCCCCTCCCCAAGCATGGTGACATAACCAGGTTTTTTTTTTAATTGAACAGATTTGAAGGAAACTTAATGTTTTATCTTTATCTTATGGCCATCTTTACCACGTTAAGGATATTTCACATGGATATATTTTGCATGGCATTTAAAATGGCTACACACCAAGTTATTTTTTTACTTATTAATTGGTAAAATAAAATATCTGTCACCATTTTAGTTAATCAAGACATTTGCTTATTGACCTAAGCAATTAAATATTAAAACCCAAATGAAGTTATATTTTAATATAGGTTTTCTGAAACACAAAACTGTTCTAATTCTCTTCTATGAAAACAGAATTGATTCTATTTAGCTGTTTAAATACAATTCAGAATGAGTTTTTGCTTGACCAATTTATATTATGCTCTATCAGAAATCCTCTTTGTCCAAAATCAAGCTGGCTAACACTCTTAAACAATACTCTTATTCTTTGAGCATCACTTCATTCATACTCTCAAAACACTTTTCACTATATGAAAATGGGCGCATTAAATGTTGCAATTTCCTCAGTTCCACACCCATTTCTTGATCAGTTTACCTACAAATCTGAGAATGTCTATTGTCTATATCAGCATGGAAGGGCAAAACAAAAGGACAATCTTTAGAAATACTCCCAAAATAGTTTACAGCACAGATGTTGCAACTTACTTCTACCAACTTGTCTAGCATTTTCATACAGTATTCTCTCTCAGTATCATCTTGCTTATGTTTCAGCATACATCTGAGTATAGGTCCAATAAGATTCCAGCCCATATTTTTGATAATAACCTGTACAGGGAAAAAAATTCAGCTGCAGGTTTAGAAAAAGACAAAAATTAAAGAGAGGCATAAAGGTAAGTACAGTGGTCTACATTCAGGTTGTTCTATGTTCTCACATATCACTAATCAGGAAGCATCTTGAAATCCATTACAAGGAGAGGTGATCTAATACCCTCCAGATGTTTCAGAGTTCATTAGCTCTAATTACTGAGGTTGAAAAAAAGACTTTTTGGAAGTGATAGTTCAAAATACCTGGTGGTAGGTACCAAATTTGTCAAACCAAATCCTAAATTAACAAGAATACGCTAAGATCAGAAGTCCTACCCCCCATATGCACAATTTTTTAAAATCACACTTATTTTGGCATCTAACAGTCTAAAAAGGAAACATCACATTTTACTAGAATTTCAAGAAATAGCCATGTCATTGAGATGTACCCTCTTCCCCTTCCCAAAGGTCTCAAATTCCAATTTATGCCAAAAAAGCATGACATTGCAAGCCATTCTGCACGTGTTCATTAATCCAAACACCTTCCCAGATAAACATATAGTTGGGCAGCAGGAGGACTTCACAAATCCAGAGTTTTGCTCATATGACACTAAGCCAAGATTCAGCACCATGTGCAAACAAGACTCTCATATAGAAGGCTGATTATAATAGAAAAATTACTTATTAGCAGAGAACATTCCTGTATAGTTCAAATGTGCCTATCTCAACAATACTGTTGTAAGGCCCCTGGCTTACATTGTTTTACCCAAGTTCCTGAGGTTACCAATAACAATCTTGAGTCGAGGCTTGGAGATTTAAAATAACAGCATTTATTTGGCCAAGTAAAGCTGGGTGGGGTTTCAACAGACATCATGGCAGTGAAATGTCTGGGAAGATCCACACACACACATCGCAAGTTTGGTGCTTATATAGGTTTCCCAGGTTCAATAAGAAAGCATCGTGAACCCTCTCCTAGTGAGGGCAAGGTTCCTGAATCTGCATTGCTAGCAGTAAGCATCCTAGAGACCTCCAGGGGCAGTCTGCATGTCTCCTGTTATTCTAAACATTGCATTGCTAGCAGTATCTAATCTTCTTGCCCTTTTACCTAATTTCTAGCAGCAAGCAGTTTCCAAAAGCAGAATGGCGGTGGTTAAGCTAAGCTAACCCTTACACTGTGACAAATTCAAACATAGGCTGAATTTATACAGTCCATTAAAATGTGTGATCTGTTTTTATGGCATAGCCTGTTGTGTCAATTTGACTGAACTGTGTAAAAAATGGCTGTTGTGGGTCTTCCGGGCTGTGTGGCCGTGTTCTGGAAGTTGTGGTTCCTAACGTTTCGCCAGCATCTGTGGCCAGCATCTTCAGAGGGCAGGAGCACAGATAGAAGCAAAATCTCTGTGCCCAGGTAGAGTGGCAATGTTCTATTTATAGAGCTGAATTATAGGAGATTAGGTGGGGTTTTTTGTTGTGTTGAAATGTTAACGAGTGGCTGATGAGCGTGATTAGCATGTTCATTGTGAGAGGTATTCCCATGTCCTGGCGGTTGGACTGAGTTCGTTGACCTTTTGCAGGCTGTGTTTTTCAGGACTGGTAGCCAGGTTTTGCTAATTTTTAAACTTTCTTCTTTTTTATTGTAACTGTGCTGGTGTTTGTGAATTTCAATGGCTTCTCTGTATAATCTGGTGTAGTGGCTTTTGGTGTTGTCCAGTATTTCTGTGTTTTCAAATAGGATTTTGTGTCCCGTTTGCTTGAGAGCATGTTCAGCTACTGAAGATTTTTCTGGTTGCTGTAGTCTGCAGTGTCTTTCATGTTCTTTTATCCTGGTGTGAATGCTTCGTTTTGTGGTTCTGATGTATACTTGTCCACAGCTGCATGGTATGCGGTATACTCCTGCAGCGGTGCGGGGGTCCCTTTTGTCTTTTGCTAATTTTAGCATTTGTTGTATTTTTCTGGTGGGTCTGAAGACTGTTTGAAAGTTGTGTTTTTCCATCAGTTTTCCCATGCGGTCAGTGACTCCTTTGATGTAGGGCAAGAATACTTTGTTTGTGGGGGGCTGTTTTTCTTCAGTTGTTGTTTTCTTGGTTTGATGGCTCTTTTTATTTCATTCTTGGAATAGCCATTTGCCTGTAGGACCCAATTCAGATGGTTAAGTTCATTGTTGAGAAATTGGGTTTCACTGTTTCGATTAGCACGATCCACCAAGGTTTTGATCATGCCTCTCTTTTGTCGTGGGTGGTGATTGGAATTTTTGTGTAGATATCGGTCCGTATGGGTGGGTTTTATGTATACTTTGTGTCCTAGTTTGAGGTCCGGATTGCGTATGACCAGCGTATCTAAAAATGGAAGTTTGCCATCAGTTTCTTTTTCCATGGTGAATTGTATATTGGGGTGGATGCCGTTTAGGTGGTCCAGAAATTTCTCCAGTTCTTCTTCAGTATGACTCCAAATTGCGAAGGTGTCATCCACGAACCGGAACCAGACTGTTGGTGTAATGGGTGCCGATTCCAAAGCTTGTTTTTCAAAGTGTTCCATGTAAAAGTTTGCTATGACTGGGCTCAGGGGGCTTCCCATGGCAACGCCATCCATCTGTTCGTAGAACTCATTCTCCCATTGAAAGTAACTAGTTGTTAGGCAGTGTTGAAATAAAGCTGTAATGTCTTCTGTGTAAAAAATGGTTTATTGCTTAACATGTTGTACAAACCAGTCAACTGCAATTTATTCAATTAACCATGGCTTAGTACAGTATGCAAACCCAATCTTCATTTTGTAGTTTATCCCTTTTTCATATGAAATATTTCGCCTAACAAACATTAGGAAACATGCTATTTATTTTATTTATTTTCTATCCCGCCTTTATTATTTTTATAAATAACTCAAGGCAGCAAACATACCTAATGCTCCTTCCCCTTCCTATTTTCCCCACAGCAACAACCCTGTGAGGTGAGTTGGGCTGTGTGTGTGTGTGTGTGTGACTGGCCCAAGGTCACCCAGCCGGCTTTCATGCCTAAGGCGGGACTAGAACTCAGTCTCCTGGTTTCTAGCCCGTTGCCTTAACCACTAGACCAAACTGGCTATGAATGCTTAGTTAGCAGTGGCCACATGCCACTGAAACTCTAAATCCCTACATACACTGGACACAAGTTTGCAACTACGCTATCAAATATATAGAACAAAGATAACATACCCTGGCTTAAAAACAGATTATCAAACTCATGCCTACATCAGACTTCCCCAATGGTCCTTCTGGATGGGAATTATATCACCCTGATGATATTCCAGAAAGCCCTAAAGATTTGGCTATTTACCCAGGCCTTGGAGTAGAATGGTTTAACTGTTTTATGTTTGCTTTGTTGTTGGATTGCCATATTGTGATTATTTGGTAGTTATATTTGTACTTGCTTTGGCTAATTTTTGGTATCCCACTGTTTTTATGTTAATCATTGTTGTGAGCCACCAAATTGAAAATAAACAGCATCCAAATTGAAAATAAACAAATTAAAATAACATACCTGGAAGCCATGATGTTGAGCCTCTGCTCTACAGCAAGAACACGCATAATTGACTCCTATTCCTTTCACGTTTGTAATCAGACATAAAACAAAAATATGTACTTTTCACTCACCGTATTTTTCTCATTTTGTACAACTTCCAATACTTTAGCTATATTCCCTTCCTCCAAACACTTCTGTCCAGCAATTTGAAAAAGATTAAAGTCTTCCCCTTTAAAATTCTCTTCATCAAGAATTTGCTGCAAGAATATATGTTTTAATTATAATTCACAAGATAAAGGTATATAGAAACATAATACAATACTGATATTGTACTATTGCAAACATGATTCTTTAAAAAAAGGCTGCAGCATAAGAACATGTAAGTTTCTTACTACTTCAATTAAATTCTATTCAAACTACTATTAATACAGAATTAACATCCTCTTTCAGTATAGACTTCCCAGTGAGTTGCACCCCAATAATCATTAACTCCTGCCAGCATGACTAAAAGTCAGGGTCTAATCCAAGATTATTTAGACACAGAATTACCATCCTCGTATGAGTCTAATGACAATATCTACAGCCCCAAATTAGAAGATGAGAAAGATGAAGATCAGATTTCATTATTTTCAAAGATCAAAACAATAATATTCTCATATTTGATAACTTAGCAAGCAATAAAGTACTTACACATCTTTGTATTACTTCTTGAAGTTCTTTTGCCATTTTTTCTTGATTCTCAAGAACCCTATCATAAAATAAAAACAATAGACGCTATACCAAGATTTTTTTTCCCCTTTCCATTATTCAAGGTTGGAGAAATATTTTTAACAATGAAATTTTAGCTATATACTTGCTTATTCTCTCTGGTCAATCTAATATAATATTATATAGAAATGCCATACAAGTTGTTGATTGTACATACTGTACTTGTGACTGGCTCTCAAAGGCAAAAATTTGAAAGTAGAATTGTTCTGTACCTACAGGGTTTTTAAATATTTATTGTTCCAACGAGGCAAAAAAAAATGCTTTTATGCCTTCAAAAATCACTCATCCCTTTTTACTTCCTGTATTTTATATACTGATATGTTTCTTGATCCTAATCTTCAGAAGTACAAGTGACTTTTCTTTTTATTTAAAAAAATCAAGCTTTTTAGATATGAAAAGAGGACATTTTTAAAAGGAAATACCCAGTATCATACTCTAAAGAAAAAGTGTTAATGATTCTTAGAACAATGTACCTCACTAAACATGCATTTTCTGTAAAGCCATACATGCCATTCTGTAATAGCCTAAACATGTGCAGAACGCACAATCATATATTCCTTCCACTCATTTCTGCATCTATTTGCCTCCCCCTTAATGTTGTTTCCACTGTGTTGACTTCAGAGCATGTCCTTTGATGTAAAAACTGTCTTCTACTTTAATATCATGCATGCTGATGCTGCTAAATAAATGATAATCAAAAAGAAAAATTAACTACTTTTTATTGTTAAGCAATGACTATATCACTATAGTAACATGGTGCTTGGTGGGAACTAGTGTGTCCTCAGACACATCTCTTGGTGCCCATCAAGTCTCCCGCATGCTGCCAACCAAAATCATCTACCCTCATTTTTATTTGCATGAATACTGGAATGGTACAAAGCATCCAAGAGGGCTAGCTTGCCTTCCAATCAATACTTGTTCCATGATTGACCATGCTCATCCCCTGCCCCATGGCATTTGTGGATAAGCAAACCTTCCTTGGGGAAAACGTGTGTGTGCTCACCACATGCTCTCAAGTTTCCAAATATGCCCCAACCCAAAAGATTGCCCACCCTGAATAATACCAAGAAAGGATAACAGAAGAAATATTGTTGTCTCATTTCAGAAACCAGGATTCGGCATCTTAGAAAATATTCTAGAAATCTGAAACTTCTTTCACACTTACAAAGAAAGTCATGTAGGCCAGCCTTAACCTTTGAATTAAACAGGGTATGCTTCCAAGCAAGCAGTGGTTAATAGCCTTACAGAAGCCTATTATTACACTGTCTTTACAAAAGAAATTTAGGCAGATTTCAACTTATTTTTTAAAAAGTAAAAACACAACAAACTTCCTTTCACCTCATCAATAGGAAAATTAAAGATGTGGGAGCTTACTGAGGCAAAGAAGGCTGATTGTTGAGATGGGTGGTGGAAAAATGCGATAAATAAATAAATGGAACATCAGTTATATTATGATGAAATCTGCTCTTTGGGCCTGTCCCCATCTGCCATTAAGACAACACAATCTTACCTTGACAGCACTAATCTTCCCTTGATTCCACAACACTGCCCTTGCTCCATCCCTAGCCCATGAATGAGATAGCCGTAAGTTATTAGCTGTACAAATATAAAAGTAGCATGCTACCCCATAGTTCAACATCATCTAATGATAGCCTCAGGGTGTGTAAAATCACCACTCATTTCTCCAGAGGGAAAGTCAGCTGGCCCACTGTCAACATGATCAAAGGTGTGATTTGGCAGTATCGGAAGAGGCAGGCACATCTCTTCAGCTCTGGTCTCCAACCAGCCTCCACCACAGCCATTCTCTCCCAGCCTTTACAAGGCTCAATGAGTGTTTGGTTCCTGGGTTCCTTTGATTTGTATCACTTCCCCACACGTGTGAGCATGCACTACTTTTGACACCAATTTTTCTCTACACTTCGAACAGCACAGAGGAGAAGAGACCAAACCTCCACTATTTCATTTAGGGAACAGGAAGGGAAGTTTTTCACTCTCCCACTTTAACAACACAATATTCTCAAATGTATCTGTAACATAAGATGCAGCAGCCCAGCTTATGTCCATAAGGAAGGAGGTTGAACTGGACTTTTGTTATCTGTCAATTTCAATGTCTTATCACCCCCAGCTTGGAATAAAGATAGGGCTGCCCAGGAGCTAATCAGCTTTAGTTCTCCCTCTCCACGAGACCTACTTAGCCTGGCAGAACCCCCCTCCCTCCTCACTGGGGCTATTTTGACCCTGGTGTCTTTCTACGTGTATCCTTATTTCACTGTGTTTTTAAGGTGGGAAGCCTGGGCAGAGTCAAACCCATGTCATTCCTGCTGCAGGTCTCTGACTGGTGGATGAATGGCACACACAGACAAATCAGGACAAAACCATTCAGCAGCGACTTGGAGCAGAGGCAGGACATGCACAACACATTTTATGCCAGCATTTTACTGACTCAAGGATTGGCACTGTAATTCTACACCTTGATGAAAATTGCCCTATTTGCGAACAGACTTCCCAGCAGTTTTTAGAAGCAACACTATGAAGAATGAAATTGGTGATAATATGGCATAAGGAGGAAAGGAAGCAGTTAAGCCCCTCCGAGTGAGGAAGGCAGTCCCACCTGAAAAGCTCATTTTCTAAATTATGCATTGCTCAGGATGGCAATGAGTTGCCCCCTTCTAAAGTCATGGATGGGAAAGTAAAGGCTTTCCTATCAAGAAAGGGCTCAGTTCTTATTGACGGGAGCCAGATAGTCCACCCAGCGTCTGTCATAAATACAGCCACAAATGCTCCACCATGCAAGTTTATTTGGGAGGAAAAAAACCCGAAGGGGATACAGTTGCAGCGCCCTTACTTGGCGTAAGCTCGGTGGAAGTCGAAGGGCAAAAGGACCGATACCCAATGGAGTAGCTATTTTCTGCCTCCTCTCCATTCCTGCCTCTTAAACCCGAGAGGAATTAAGCTGACGCCCCAGTACCACACTTTCTCCTCCCACCTCCCTACCGTTTTGGGTGCGAGAAAAGAGGGGATGTTTTGCGCCACCGCCTACCTCCGGAGCCACCCGTCACGCACTCAGACCGAACCGCTACCGCCGCTGCGCCCCCATGAGTATTTCCAGCACCCGCCCCTTTTCAAGCTCCGCCTCCCCAAGCCACTCCCGCCGCGGGTGAGAGGTCAACGACGAAAAGGCTACGGATGATGGCGGAGGAATCGGTGCGAAGTGCCTCGAATCGGCGCAGATGCTTAGGTTTGTTTTAATAAAAAAAGCTACAACTCTCCCCCGTTTTCCCATTACATGGGCTATTCCTTCCTACTTCCTTCGAATGAATTACCCACGGGACGGCCAAACCATTCCGCAGTTCTGGAGGGGTGGGCAAGGGATTCGATGGCAAGGGAGACGGAAGGTGAGAGGGGGAGGCGGTGTGCAGTGTAGTTCTGTAGAATGGGGAATGAGCCTCCAGGAAGTCTCACAACGTCCAGATAACACGTACTCCCTGGGCAGTGGCCGAAAAGAGATGGCTTTGGTTGGTCGGCTGGTTCCAATGCCTGAGTAGTAGTAGTAGTAGTAGTAGTAGTAGTAGTAGTAATAATAATAATAATAATAATAATAATAATAATAGCCTCAAGCTTCCCAAATATACTTGTTTATCCTTACACTTTCTTTAAGGCTAACATTATGTAGTATCTAATTTCTTCCAGCTCAGAAAAATTAGGGATGTAGTTCAATTTGGGTTGCAAGCCTAGTTTGGGATGCAGAAATTCTCAATATCAGTTCCAGTATTTTCAGACAAAGCTAGAAAAACTAGTTTCTAAAACTCTTGAGATGCTGCTGCTTCTCTGAGATGCTTATTATTACTATTACTATTAAAAAAAATTCCCTTCTCACCCCTGTGGGTGGTATGTGTCTTCCTCAACCTTGGGTCCTCTACCAGAGGCCTGGGAGTTTGAGGGTTCTGCACAGGATCTTAACTGTTCCTAGCACTGCACTCTTCTGGACAGAGAGCTCTGATGTTGCTCCTGGGATCTGTTGGAGCCACTCTCCCAGCTTAGGAGTCACAGCCCCGAGTGCTCCTACCACCACTGGGACCACTTTGGCCTTCCCTTTCCACATCCTCTCTACTTCCTCCTTCAGGCCCTGGTACTTCTCCAGCTTCTCATACTCCTTCTTCCTGATGTTGCTGTCACTTGGCACCGCTACATCTACCACCACCACCGTCTTCTGGTCCTTGTCTACTACCACGATGTCTGGTTGATTGATATTACATTTTTATATATATATATATATGTGTGTGTGTGTGTGTGTGTGTGTAGTCAACTCAAGGCAGTGAACATACCTAATACTCCTGCCTCCTATTTTCCCCACAACAACAACCCTGTGAGGTGGGTTGGACTGAGAGAGGGTAACTGGCCCAAAGTTACTCAGCTGGCTTTCATGGCTAAGGGAAGCCTAGAATTCAGTCTCCTGGTTTCTATGGTTTGTTCTTAATCATTTGTTGTTGTTCTTGATATTAGGAAACAAACAATCTTTAAAAAATGAAGATGCTGCTGAAAGGTATTGTTTCTAAAAATATATTTGCTTATTACATGTATGTCCTGACTTCTAAAGAGTTCCAAGGGGTCTCCTCTTGTGTTATCCTCCCAACAGCCATGTGAGGGAGCCTAGAGATACTTATGGGTCCTAAAGTTGTGATGTGCAGCTATTTGGAGCTGGAGCAGAGAAGATGCTTGGGATTCAAAGAGCTGCACCTCTGTGACTCAGAGTCCCCCAGTTGATTGGGGAATTGAACCTGGATGTTTCCACCCTGAATATCTTAGCCCTGGTGTGGACAACCTTTTATATCTGAGGGCCACATACACTTATAAACAGGGCAGGTTTTTGATTGGAGTTTTGAATGGGTACCGTGTTCTATAACAAAGGTCTAACACTGCAGTTTTGGGCTGTTTCCCATCCTAAAGTGTAAGAAAATCAGTTTTCCACAGTTACAGCCTTGGGACTGTAGATTGCCCCCTCCTATCACCTTGACCACTACATTGTACTGGTGTAGAGATAGCATGATATAGCAAGACTTACTTGGCTTAACTATCCCTGTTGCTCATGAGTCTTATATTAGATAAGGATTTTATGGAGAACAGTTTATTACCGGAGGAAATAAATTTGTGGGGCTTGGGGGGCTTATTTATTCAAAGGCAGCTCCC
This sequence comes from Charina bottae, assembly GCA_023362775.1. NCBI lineage: Eukaryota > Metazoa > Chordata > Lepidosauria > Squamata > Charinaidae > Charina > Charina bottae. Next base: position 31,162,366 of record JALMGJ010000003.1, on the reverse strand, counting down.
TGTAAGTTCAATGGGAGACTTGCTCAAAAGTAAGTGATTATAAGATTACAGCCTAAATTAATTTACCTGGTTTGCTTATTACCAGCCTTGTTTCTTCCCTAGGAAGATGTTGATTGTTAGATCCTGCTATGACCTTTGCGGATGAGCTTTTGGGAGATTAAATATGTTCTTCAGGCGCCTTGTGCTCAACTGCTAGCCATTTTTCTAAACCATGACAGAAAATTCAGACCAGATTTCAAAATATACGTAACAGAAGGATGGTTTTATGTAATGAAGATAACATTCCAATGAATGAAATACATTATTTAAATAAACAAAAGTTTTTAAGTAAATTGATATGTATATGTATTGTCTACACTGTTAAATGCTTATTCATTTCTAGGAAAGCAGCACTTGAAGCTGCTATTAGGAAGAAAATTGAGTGCGAGCGGAAAGCATTGCAGGTTGTTGAGCGCCTGTTGGAAGATGACGTTACCGAAGAATTCTTTGTGGATTGTGTATGTCGTTTCCTAAACTTACTTTTCTTTACACTTCTTGGTGCTCCCAGATGTATTAGGACTGCGACTCCCTAAATTACAAGCCAGGAAAAGGCTGATTTAAATGTTAAACTTTTGAATGTGATGATGTTGTCAACTTTCTGGGTTCAGCTTTAGTCATATTACAATATACTTATCAGGTGTGGAGTTGATAAAGTGTATTATAGTTATTGTGGTTCACTAACACTAAGCCAAGATTTTTAGCCATAGTTAGTTGAACAAGCCACAAGTTCATACATACTGGTAAGCAAGAATGGATGGGGCAATATACCAGTCCACATAACTCTTTTGTGATCAAGTCTTGTATTTTAAAAAAAAACTTTTTCTACCTCTGAATGTTACAGAGGGAAAGACAAAGATGTCACTGGAGAAGGCAAGAGGGAAATTCCTCCCCCTATTTTCATTTGGGGGGATTTGGGTGGGATCTTTTCTCTGTGGGAGATGTAATGCCTTAATTTAAATGTGTATTTGTTTTAAAAGAGTGTGACTGAAATTTTGGGGGTTTGCCAACTGAATTTTGGCTATTGAACAGATTAGAAACATCATGCTGTAATAAATATTCTCTTGGTTTTTATAGTCTCCTAAATTCTAAAGCCTTGGATTTATTACCAGATTTTGAGAAGTTACCCTTTTAACAGGATCCTCTTGGTTTTGTCATTTCAGGGGAGGCTTATAACACCTTCTCACTATCAGGATGTTGTGGAAGAACGATTTATCATCAAGCTGTGTGGCTACCCTATATGTCAAAATAAGCTACAGAATGTAAGAGTTTATGTGTGGGGTGCGTGCTGTTGCCATTTTTCATTCAAAATGTATTGCTTCCAGAGAATTGTCCCATAGTAGCCTTTTGTTTGTTTGCTTGCTTGCTTGCTTATTTATTTATTCGATTTCTATAGCTGCCCATCTCAACAAGTGACTCTGGGCGGCTTACAACAATAAAAACCATAAAACAGTTAAAGCAATTACAATTAAACAATTAAAATACAAAATAAATATACATGGCTGCCAAGTAAGCAATGTATGGATGTTAATATAGACAAGAAACGGGACCATTCCCACGTTCGGGGCCCAAGGCCCAGGCACATAACCAGGTCTTCACGGCCTTGCGAAAGGCCAACAGGGTCGGGGACATCCCGATCTCTGAAGGGAGAATATTCCAGAGGGCAGGCGCTATGGCAGAGAAGGCGCGCCTTCTAGTCCCTGCCAACCAACATTCCTTGGCTGACGGGACCCGTAACATACCCAATCTACCAGATCGAATTGGGACGGGTAGAAACAACCGGGAGAAGACGGTCCCTTAGGTAATTTTGCCGTGATGCCCTTGTTGAATGAGGTCAACTGAACTTCATTCTCTTCACATTACTCTCTATGTAGAGATTAGGATTTCCCCAAATTCAACTAAGTTAAATTGACTTTTAGCATGATTGGAAGAAAGGAGGGCTCAGAAGTTTTGGCTCCCAGTTGTTTAATATTATTCAAATGCATATAATACCTAATAATAATTTTGTAGAAACAATGACACATAAGATGTCTTATACAGTATGGGTTCAGGCATTGTGTTATGATTTTGTTAATTGTGATTTGTTGAATAATCCATGTTTGGTTGGATTCACATGTCATGTTATGGCTTAAACAGGGAAACCACATTATGGCTTATTGTGCTGTATGAATCTAGTGATGAAGTTAGATCATTGCACCATCTAGGCCAAAAGTGTCCACATGGCCTTAGCAGCAGGTTTTCAAGGTCTCAGGAAGAAACTTTTCCAGTCCTAAGTGGATATACCTGGAATTGAATTTGGGGGACCTACCGCTGAATTACAGCTCCATATTGCACATAATTTAAATTCAACAGGAGACATATTTTTTCCATTTTAAAAGTTTCCAATTTGATAAGTGGTAAATAACATGTAGTTGTTATTCCTGATTTTGCTTTTGGATTAGTACAATAAACAAAGTTTAATAGTTTATGTGGCTAGTTTATTTTATAGAATCAGAGTTAAGAACAACTGCAGTTCAGAGATGGGAAACCAGTGGCCCTCCAGGTGTAGCTGAACTACAACTCTCAGTAGCTGCAGTTAATATGGCCAACAGGAGCATTATTTCAGCAACAATAGAATGCCACAGAGTTTAGATTTTATGCTAAATCATAGTTAATTGAAAAGAAAGCAAACTTTTCTATTCCTCTCATTAAATCCATGTCAAGAAAGGAGAAATAGAGCAGTGGCAGCTCCAGAAGTTTCCTTTATTCCCTGTAATCCATTTCGAGTCAATCTCTTTACAAGGTGCACTTCAGAAGATCTTACTCCTGTTTAATTAAATGAAAGAATCTCTTGGGCAGAGGAAAATATTCTATGCAACATATCCTCGTAGTATTATTCCTGAAGGATGCTGTCTCTGTGTGGCCTGCTGACTAATTCATGTTGAGCTGCTTGGTATTGACTTAGTAGCTCATAACATGCTTCACATGCATACATAAAGAGTCAGGTACAGATAAAGATATAGTCAGTCTGATACAGGCAGCAGAAAAGTGCACTACCATAGAGAAAGAAGATGAGTGAGGGAGAGAGAGAGTGCCTAAAGTTAATACAAATAATTGAGATTAAGGATTGCATGGAGAGCCAGTTTGGTCTAGTGGTTAAGGCGATGGGCTAGAAACCAGGAGACTGAGAGTTCTAGTCCCACCTTAGGCATGAAAGCCGGCTGGGTGACCTTGGGCCAGTCACTCTCTCTCAGCCCAACTCACCTCACAGGGTGGTGGTTGTGGGGAAAATAGGAGGAGGAAGGAGAATTAGGTATGTTCGCCGCCTTGAGTTATTCATAAAAAAAATAAAGGCAGGTAGAAAATAAAATAAATAAATAGATGGTGCTTTGGGAAGCTATGATAAATGTGGAGTATTGTTTCAAAGAGAAGAATGCTGAAGGATCCATCAAGCAATTTACCAAAATTCTTTCATTTCTTATTTTTAAGGTACCAAAACAAAAGTACAAAATTTCCACAAAAACTAACAAAGTTTATGATATTACTGAAAGAAAGGTAAGTTTAAAAGCCATTCCTAAAATTATTGTGTTTCATTTATTGTTCCATAAGAAAGAGATTGCAAAGAAATCTTGGCCATGCCAATGGGCTCCAGGCAGCTTTTTTCTCCTGATTTTTACTTACTGTTTTTCCAGTCAATTTGTCTGCCAATGTGGTTGGGTTTTCTTTTCTACATTTGTCTACCAATGTGGTTGGATTTTCTTTTCATGCTCAGGTTATTCAAAGCCTTTTCACATAAACATCTCTTAAAATAAGTCAACATAAGTTCATATTGTCAGAAAATGTTTGATTTGTTAAGGATCTAAATATTGGCTGAACTTGTATATTGTACTAGGTCAGGGGTCGGCAAACTTTTTTTGCCGGGAGCCATTTTGACATACTCGTGCACATTTTGAAGTGCTCGAGAGCCAGGGGGCGGGGTTTGTGGGCGCGGGCCAATCGCGTGGAAGGGGGCGGAGTTTGCGGGCGGGAGCCAATCGCGTGGAAGGGGGCGGGTTTTGCGGGCGGGAGCCAATCGCGTGGAAGGGGGCGGGGGAGGTTTGGAAGAAGAAGGGAAAGAGAGGCTCGACTGCTTCGGCGGCGGCGCTTCCAGGTTGTCGCTGCGGCGGCAACGGCTGCCCCTTCGAAAGGGCAGGCTCCGGGGACCCCGAAAACGCCCTCAGTTTAGGCAGGGAGGCTGCGCCAAGCTGCCTCAGCTGTTCTGCGGGGAGAATTTCCACCCCAGGGCAGCGTGTGCATGTGGAGAGGGGAGGTTTCTGCCTCCCTGCCGGAACCGAGGGCATTTTCGGGGTCCCCGGAGCCTGCCCTTTCGAAGGGGCACTGCTGCCCGAGCTGCAGTGCTGCCCCTTCGAAAGGGCAGGCTTCGGGGACCCCGAAAATGCCCTCAGTTTAGGCAGGGAGGCTGCGCGCAAGCTGCCTCAGCTGTTCTGCGGGGAGAATTGCCACCCCAGGGCAGCGTGTGCATGTGGAGAGGGGAGGTTTCTGCCTCCCTGCCGGAACCGAGGGCATTTTCGGGGTCCCCGGAAAGGGCAGGCTCGGGCAGCAGTGCCCCTTCGAAAGGGCAGGCTCCGGGGACCCCGAAAATGCCCTCGGTTCCGGCAGGGAGGCAGAAACCTCCCCTCTCCACATGCTCACGGTGCCCTGGGGTGGCAATTCTCCCCGCAGAACAGCTGAGGCAGCTTGCGTGCAGCCTCCCTGCCGGAACCGAGGGCATTTTCGGGGTCCCCGGAGCAGTGCCCCTTCGAAAGGGCAGGCTCCGGGGACCCCAAAAATGCCCTCGGTTCCGGCAGGGAGGCAAAAATCGCACGGGCAGGCTGCCGGGCTTCCCGACGCACAGCTGATTGGCGCGGAGAATTTCCACTCCCTTCAGCGCTTCCGGCTTGTCACGCGACACACAGTTTGGAAAGCCCTGCCCGTCGTCAAGATGGCTGCCGGAGACGGCTGCCAGGTTGCCAGGGGTATGCCCACAGCAACGCACACCATGCCCGCTGCCGCGCCTGCCCCGCCACACTCGCTGCCGCGCCACGCCCACCACGCCTGCCTGCGGAAGAGCCACACTCAAGGGGCCAAAGAGCCGCATTTGGCTCGCGAGCCGCCATTTCCGACCCTTGTACTAGGTCATAGTTTGCTCAACCATGGTTTATTGGCTGGGATCACACAAAAAACTAAGCCATAAACTATAATTTACAACCACAAGGGCTAAATCTATACAACATGCAGGGCTAGAACAAATAAACGTCACTGTGACGTGGCCAGATCAGAAGATAATTTCCCCTCATTATGTGGCCTTGCTGCTCTTCTAGCATCAGCTGCAGTTGGAGAAAAGTAGGAAGGGTGGATTGCCTATATGCTGGTCTATGACCATAATAAAGGATTGATTGATTGATTGCCTGCTTTCTCTTTTACGGGTCGTCCTATTTAGGCAGGTAGATTTCAAGTGAGGAGTGGTGAGCAGCCTCTTCTATCTCTTAAGTTAAACTGTGATGTCATTAAATAGCAGTCAACCACTGGTATAAGTTACTTGTCAGCAGCAGCAGGGAACTACACTCATGAACACTTCCATGTAAGCTGAAACCTGGTCCTCACATTTGAAACCTACATGTACATGTGACACCTGACCAGGGTTGGTGTCTTCATATAACATGGCTCACCGTGGATAAAGTGCTTAACCACTGACTGTTTCCCAGATGACATGACAAATGGCAATTACCACTGATTGTCTTTCTCTTGGCCAAGAAGTTCTGTTTTTGAACAACAGGAAGTAAGTGTGCAGTGACCTGATTGGCGCTGGGTTCACTATGTGCACGGTAGGAGAACATAAATCACTTGTTTCCCCAGTTCACCTCTTGTGCAGTGGGTAAAAATACACTTAGTCCAAAGAGGTGCTGCTGCAAAAACTCCTTCATTTTGCAGCTACTGCCAGATATCCCTTGTCCAGAAGCAGGGAGTAAACTCTCCACTGGTTTGAAGAGCATGCCATGTCTGCAGCATATAAGCCAAGAACAAACCATAGTTGCAGGCTTTAGTTAAGGCACTCCATATTATTCACAATTTGCCTTCTGGGTAGTTGAGATGCACACTAAATTAAAAAATATAGCTGCTACTTTGCCTGGTGTTTGGATCGTTGACAAATACAGTTTCCCAAAATGCTTGGTAACATCAGCTGCTCCTAGAAAAGCATATCAGGCACTAAAGGGAGAAACCAAACGAAGGACAGACAAACGATATACTGTAATATGTTGACTTCAGCCTTCTTGCTACTATGGTCGCAGCAGCCATTGTAGAAGTGAAGGGGGGGAAATGAGAAAAAGACTTAGAAGCCACTACTGGGTGGGCTGCAACTCTTAGAAGTTTCAGGAAAAAATATTTTCCCGTATATTCTCTACATTTAGTGGGCATTGACAGTCCTGGTTCAAACCGCACTTGGGAGAATATCCCTCTCTCCAAAATGTCTCTCCAATGTGTGCATTGATTCTTCATACCTGCCATTCTATTTAATTTTGCATCTCATCTCTATTTTGTTATATTAAGGAAATAACAGTTGTTCTCATTCTTTCTGTGGGGAACAGTGTTTTTGCAGCAATTTTTGTTATAGAGCATCAAAATTCTTCGAGGGCCAAATTTCCAAAAGTCCGGTGTGGCTTCGAGAAGAAGAAAGGTACTTAGATAACTAATATTTCTTCCTCTGACTTCTTAGAAATTCAGAAGATCATGCACTGTTTGTAAAGATTGTCTGGTCTAATCAAGGTATTGCCTCAATATGTACTTTAGATTATTTTTTTCTTCCTGGCCAAGGTGGCTACTTCTGCTTTTTAGTATTCTGAATTGTCTATCATAAAATTTGATGTCCTGGACTGCTAAGTTGCTAAGCTGCTGGATGTTAACGTGAGGAAAACAGAAAGAAACATACTCATAGGAAAAAATAGCTTTTACTTGTCAAAGAATATAATCCATATCATTTAATCAAAACTCGTTCCATTGACAGCCAACTTTTCAGGCTTTCTAACATAGGCTGGGTTCATACCTCACTCTAAGCCATAATTTGATTTCATTAAGTTTGTTGTGTGAATTCAGGCTGTTGTGACTTACTAAAGAAACGATGCATGAACCCACCCATTACTTTCCCAGCCCTGGCTGGAGATATCAGGAATTTAACTTGGGACCTCCTAAATTCAAAGAATATACTACACTGATGAGCTATAGTATTTCCCCTACACACACTTCTTGAAATGTATTCATTTACTTTATTTATTTACGATTTTTGTAACCTGTCCCAAACCACAGACTTTGGGTAGAATACATACAACAGAATACAAACATGAACAGCAACGTATAAGATTAATTAACCCACCCAAGTTGGACATAAATAAGCAATAAACTAGGGTTAAAAGCCCAGTGAAATAGGATTGGTTTAAAGGCCTTACAAAATGCTACTTAGACATCCCAATATGTTCTTACTGGACTATCATATTCAAAGGAGTAGTTAGTAAAACCTGGGAGTATACTAGAGAGGGCTTTGTAAGTGATGACCAGTACTTTGAATTGGGCCCTTGGAGTCTACTGGGAACTAGTGCAAGGATTTAGGGAGTGCTGTGTTACCCACCAGCACTTTCACACCTGCGTTCTGGATCAGCTGAAGCTTCCAGCTTGTCTCTAAAGGCTGCCTCATGTTGAGTGCATTACAGTAATTGAACTGAGCAATGATCAGGGCATGAGGTATTGTTGCCAAAGCATCCTGGTCCAGTTAGGGTTGTAACTGGCATACCAGCCATATCCATATCCTGTCTTTATTGCTTTCATTTAAAATTACAGTCATCTGAGTTCTTCCGAGGTATGAGTGACAAAAGTCTAACAGACTGTATACATCTTCAGCCTGCTCTGGGTAGGGGAAAATACTACTACTGTGTTACTACTGCTTTACCATTGGTACATTTAAGGATGATTTAAGTATTTCTTATTCATGGGCTGGGGACAAGATGAAAGCAATGTTATGAAGACATGGCAGAAAAATGATGTTGTCAGGACATGTTAGTGCTGTGGTTACGTACAAATGGGAAAGGCCCTTAACTTAGGTGTTGGCGATCTGTGTAACCATAATTAAAAAGGTAAGGGAGAAACTTTCTTCAGGGATGCAGAGAAATGTAGCAAAATTGTGTTTGTACCTTTAGGGCTAAGTTGCTATTTGTTACCAGCAGTGATCAGAGAAATGTTAGTCAGCACTATCTTGGAAGCCTGGTCCTCAGGTCTAGATAAGACCTTTTCACCTGAAAGTCAGGATTATCTTGCCTAATCTTATTGGAGTACTTGTTCTAATTTTAGTGATGATACCAAACAAGGACTTTGATCTTTGAAATGCTTCCACATGCAGCATTTATTGTAAATAATAATTCATAGAATTTTAAAGGGTTTGTAGTGATCTAGATATTTGTTCCATTTGGAATTCTTTCCCTTCTTGTGATTTCCATCTCTCTTTTTGTCTTTTTTCCCCCATATAATGGCAGAAAAACAAAATAGCTGAATAGGGTCCTTTGGCTGTAGCACTAAGAACCCCCCATCTAGAAGCAGTTTATTGCAAACAAGATAATGTAACAAGACATGAAAGGAAACTGTCCAACAATATAAGTACAGTATTACAGCTAGGCTAAGAAATTATGACTTGCAACTAACCAAGTATCCACTGGGTGTCAATGTCTCATAAGGTATATCTCTGTTATCAAGAAATAAAGCCATATGGATTTAATGAATTCAAAAATCCAAAATGATTCAAAAATCCCTTTCATAGCAAAAACAGCAAAAATAAATATTATAAAATTAAAAATAATTATTTTTCTACTAGATACTTATCCAATTGGAACAATTATTTTTAATTTGAAGTTTCAAATAGAGAAAAAAAACTATTTCAATTAGATTGTGTTACAAAAATATCCCAAGGTAATCATGGTATTCAGAAGCACATTCATTCCTTAAAAGGTACACTTCCCTCCTTAACATGTAGAAGTGTGTTAAGATATGTCTAAAGCCAAGAGGGCCTTCGCCCAGATTCATCCGATGTGCCAATTGCATTCTTACTTGGACCAGGATTCCCTTCTCACAGTCACTCATGCCTTTATCACCTCACATTTAAGCTATTGCAATGCACTCTACATGGGGCATCCCCTGAAAATCACTTGGAAGCTGCACCTGGTCCAGTATGCAGCTGTGTGGGCCATTATGGGCATGCCTTGGTACACCAATGTGATTCCTCTGTTGTACTGCACAAGTTGCATTGGTTACTAGTGAGCTTCTAGGTGCAATTCAGGGTGCTGGTTACTATAAAGCTGTTCATGGCATAGGGCCTGGTTACCTGAGGGTTCATCTTCCCCAGTTATTTCTGCTTGCTCTGTAAGTTCAGGCAGAGTAGGAATGGACCAGATCCCATCTTTGAAATACAGGTAGTACTCACTTAACAACCACAATTGGGACCGGCAACTCTGTTGCTAAGCTGTTGTTAAGTGAGACAATATGTGTCCATGACTTGCAATTTCACTGCCAGCTTCTCCATTGACTCTGCTTGTCGAAAGCCAGCTGTCATGCACGCAAATGGTGGCCACATGACTGCAGGACGCTGCAATGGCCATAAACACTTGCTGCTTGCAAAATGCCCGAGTTTCAATCACATGACAGCAGGGACGGTGCGACAATTGAAAGTGCAAGGACAGGTCATAAGGTTATATTTTCAGCACAGTTGTAATTTTGGTCATTAAACAGAGCAGTTGTTAAGTGAGGACTACCTGTAGTGTCATCTAATGGATCTCAGGTAGCATGCCTTCTCTGTCATGGTGCCTGCCTTCTGGAATGATAATCCCGTCAGAGGCTCACATTGTCCCTGATCCTGTATCCCAGGGCTTTCCAAAGTTTTCCCGCGGCGACACACCAACCGCCATTGGTGTGTCGCCGCGGGAAAACCCGGAAGTGCTGCGGTTGCGGCAGCGCTCAAAAACCCGGAAGCGCTGCTGCCGCTTTCGGGTTTTTGCGCGCCGCCGTTGGTGTGTCGCCGCGGGAAAACCCGGAAGCGCTGATGATGATCAACGCTTCCGGGTTGTGTGGCGACACACCAGACTGTGTGTGGCGACACACTTTTGTGTCGCGACACACAGTTTGGAAAGCTCTGCTGTATCCTTTCAGGGAATCTTGAAGACCTGCCTCTTTCCCCAGACCCAGGAGTGGTTTTCTCTGGTTATCTTGTATTATCAGGCTTTGATCTTTTTTTTTTTTTGGTTTTATTAGCTTTATCAGGTCATGCCATTTTATTGGTTAATTTTATTGTAAGTATCCAGAGTTGACTGGGTGGGGCAGCTCTATAAATTTGATGAAATAAATAAAAATAAAATAACCGAAAGAGATGATGAACTGCCCTTAATTGGGTCTGATCAGGTGAAGCCTAGATAGCTATCTGTCGGAGACAGTTTAATTGGATTCCTGCACTGAATGGATGGTTGGCTCTTTCTAAGTCTATGATTCTGTAGGGTTGAGAGAATCAGCTTTAGCAAAAGAGTGGCCGGGAACAGACAACAGACCTGAGATGAGAGAAGATACAAGTAATTTTGGAACATTAGAGGCATTAGTAGTTTCCAGAGAACTGTTTTTAAGCCTATTATTAGGTCAAGATTCAGGCTACAATCCTAAGTGTGCATACTAGGAAATAAGCCCCTTGAATATTATGTAACTTACTGCTGTATAAATACGCATTAGCTTGCATCTAGTTTGCATCATTTTATTAATCTGAATATTATATATAGATGTTAATTTTAATTAGCAGTTCCCCTCATTTTCAAGTTCATTACATCTAGGTAAATAATATTGTTTCAGCTTTAAAAATGATTGCAGAACCAAATGCATAAATAATCATATTTGAATGATTGATCCATAAATCATAATGAAGTTGATTAATATTGTTTATTAGATTGTGGCAGAACCAAATTCATGCATAATTTATATTCATGAATTATCACATTCCGAGTTGTTACAGAATATATTTTTATTTCTTTCTTTCAAGGCCACCAACAATTGAGCTGCTAAATAAAGGGTCAAGGTACAGTAGAATTCTTAGATTTCATTTTCATGGCTGCAATATGGTTGAAGTCTCTGATTTCCTACTCTCTGCTTCTCTGTCAAATAACTGCCATTATTGTCGTCCTCACAAAGCCCTGCTGCTTGCCTTGATCAGTTGGGTATTTTTCTTCCAGTCTGAAAAGCCTGTTTGATCTGTATGATTTTCAGCTGGCCATAGCCCTGTTGTGTAATTGAACCTGTTGAAACATGACACAAATACCATGTTTGCTCTTGGGTCCGCTGCAGCACTTCTTGTATATGGCTTTCTTTGTAAAGGAAATGGGACCAATTATATGTGCTGAAAGCTTGTTTACATCTTTAGCTAATACATTAAATCAATAGGTCCATTGGTGCTGTATTTTTTTTAAAGCAAGCTTTGGTTGTATCTGCAATCTGTGTTTGAGAATGGCTATGTTTGCTAGAAGTTTTCTTGTCTGCATTTAAAACGCAAAGCCAATTCACAGTACGTACTGTTCTAGCATTGTAATGTGGAGGTGGGAGATCTGTGGTATGGCTTTTTGATGTGCTATAAATTAAATAATAGGGCTGCTGAATCTGTAAAGGAGGATTAAAATCAGTGTATTCGAATTGTGGTTTCCAAGGTTCTGATATTGTTCTTCACTGCTGCATTTTGTATTTTACTCTGAAGAAGTACCTACCCTCCCATAAGTATGAAGCGCTACTCCATGTATCCCTACTATCACAATCTGGAATATGGCAACCAGGGAGAGGGAATCTTTTCAATAATGGTATATAGCTTATGGAACTCTCTTCTGGCAAAAAAGAATGGGTAACTGGCACCTACTTTGCTCTTTGATGTCATGTAAATAACCTTTCTGTATTCTCAATAAAATTATCACAGTTTGAGAATTGCCAGATTCTTGCCCCCTCCATTTGTTTTCTGATTTTAAAAATTTGTTTTTCTAGTGAAGTTTAAGCCATCCTACCTATTCCATTCTATTTCACCCCTTCCTGCATTTTCAGCATTTTGTGATCATTGAGTGTTCTGACCGTACTGAAAACCTCAAGAAAGTCAGCACAGGATAAATTTGGACAAGGCTGGTCTGGGCTCTGGCAGAGCAGGGCATTGTCAAGACCTTGGACAGTTCAGTTATAGGCTCGGATATTGCTTGATATAAAACTGTTATTACATGCTTGTGTAAGCTCAGGCCTTAAAAAGGATGAAGAGCCAGGTGATTCCTAAGGTTCACCTCCATTGCTGAAGAATCTGGTCTTCAAGACCCCCTGACTCTTTCTGATGTCTCGGACATCATTGGAACTGCAAAACTATGGAACAGCCTGAATCTGAACTTTCATTTGATGGGAGTGTTATATCCTTTGTCTGGAAAGGCATAAAAGGAAGTGCTGAGAGCTTCCCTTAAGTTAGGCTAAAGTCTTCATCAGCTGTGGTCTTGTCAGAGCACTCCTAGTCTCTTGACCCTTGGGATATAACAATGAGCATGCTTGGACCTTATTCAGAGAGGTTTTCCTTCTTCTTAGGTTTTCACATAACACAGAATTTTTGTATTTCTCCAAACATTGACCTATTGATACTTCCTGGTGTGTGGATGGTATCATTTTGTTAGGGTAAGCAATAGCAGTCACAACCTGAATGTGAGAATCAGAGGGAAGGTTATTTGTTTTTGAATTGTAGAATCCACTGTGGTAATGCTTATACTGGCGGGTATCTTATATACTATACAGCTTAAGCAATAGGCAAAATATAAGTTAGCCAGCTCCTGAAAAGCCCGCTTCGTGCTTATTATTCTGTCCAGTTTATGACTGGGGAACAAGTGATTTAGGCAGAGTTTCTTTGAAATGTGAACATGGGAAGTTCCACTGAATTTCTGTGCAAGGATGAATTGACTCATTCAGATACTAAGTAGAATTATTTGTTCTCAGAAGAGAGATTGGATAGAGATAACTTTGAGTATGTGCTCTAGGGATAGATTCTTTAGATTTTTAGAGACTTTCAATTATAAAATCAACTGATATCAGTCACCCAGAGGTAAAATGTTGCTGCTGCTGCTATTGTTCTCCAAACAGAGCAGAGCATTTTTAACCATGATTGGTTAATTAATCTTTGATGTTGCTTCCCCCTAATAAAGGCTTGCATGGTCTCTTGTTTAAATCTAAGTTCTGGAGGATTGATTGGTTGAGTCTTATATACTTTGAATATGTGAATACAAAGTCATAAAGGAGCTGCTTTGTATGCCTGTGCAAAATGCTTCATATTCAAAATATTTTGATCCTGAAGCAGCCTGTTTTTAAATCAAAACAGATTGCCCAAAGTTTACTGGAAGCATTCTAACACTATGCGGATAGCTCTAGTTTAAAACACCTAGATTTCAAGGCCAGAACAGCATTGAAACACTGCTAGTATGTCTGAAAAGAGCATTCTGAACTCAAAATTGAGCATTTGAAGCTTGAGACATTTTGAATTTAAGACATTTTGTAATCATTTTTCCTATTTCTCAAGAATGGTTGAAAGAAAGTCCTAAACCAAACATATTTTGCAATAATCCTGCCACCTAAAACATTTCATGTAAAGAACATTTAAGGAATTTCTACAGAGGTCTGCAGAGTTCAAAAAATTAAACTTATTGCCTTGCAAATTTAATTTCCAGAGTTCCTATCATCCTCAGCAATTTGGCAGTACTCCTCCCCTCACAAGCCCATTTGATTTAATAAAATTTTAGTATTTACATCTCTGAAGTTTTTTCAATGATGGCATCATTAATGTTGGTGAGGCAAAATTATTTATTTAAGCATCTGCAGGGAACTATCTGTGTACTGAACAGACAGTAAAACACAAGATATACTACAGAAGGAAAATAAAATACTAAAGGAAGAATGAATGAAAAGGAAAATCACACTTTGGAACGAAGGGACAGAGCCAGATGGGTATCTCCTTTCTTATTCTATTCTAAACTATAGGATAAAGTTTACCAGGTAGCTCCTGGTTACCTGGGTTGGGGCACAGGTAAGAAAATGCCTCCTTCCTTTTTTCCTTTGTAGTTTGTATCTTTAGTTTGTATTTTTAATTTTTTAAAGTTTCTTTTTTTTTTTGGTAAGATTAAAGATTGTTCTGTTAGAAAAAAATAAATATATTAAATTTTTAAAATGCCTCTGTTTAGCTTTGCAGTCCCAGTTTTCCAATTAATTTAAATTAAAATAGCCAAACTACTTAAAGCCAAAATCAACTCCAACTATGTACTTTAACATCAGAAAGAAAGAAAGAAAGAAAGAAAGAAAGAAAGAAAGAAAGAAAGAAAGAAAGAAAGAAAGAGCTAAAGTAAAACTGGGGAAATTGGCTAAATGGCAGATTTTTAAAAGAATGATCTCACTGCTTTATAAACAAGAAGAGAATGGTCTATCACCAGCACAAATTTGCTCCTTCTTTTCCTTCTTGCTGTTTGATTGTAATCTGTTCTACCGCATTGTCTCTGCTTCCTCTCCTCTAGCCTGCCTAAACACAGAGATGTAAATTATAATTATGACAGGAAACCCAAAGAAGGGCAGGTCTGATGATGGCATATCTGTCCTCCACATGTACTTCCAGCTTCTTTAGACAGAAGAAAGCAGTTCTTCATCTGGTGCATAATTAACTCGTGGAGTTCTGTCAAGGAGGAAGCTTTTTAAAACAAACATTTTGTGAACTCTTTTATTATCTATGTGTTTCTTATTGTCATTTTTTATTTCTATTAATAGTGGCTACTCTGGGAAGGAAATAAAATTAGTCAGTGAAGGAATTAAAGCCTTAGACATTGAAAATCCTATTCCAGCAGCAATCCACAATGACTCTGGCTCAGGCAGCGAGAGCAACAGTGATGCTGAACAAGAGTTTGTTTCTTCTGTTCTGCAAGGGAATCTTTCAAATACAGAAAAGTCGGCTGGGAAACCCCTCAAGGGCATCCTCAAAAAAAGCCCCACCAAGAATGCTGAACCTAAGCTATTCGCTACAGAGGATACAGTTGATGAGGCTTCAGCCCAACTAAACAGAGACAGATTAGATGTTCTACAAGAAGAACATGTTTTTCCTGATAATATTCAGGTGGAAAGACCTTGCCATTCTCAGAATGTTCTTGAAAATGTACCGGACTCTGAAGACTTTGGAAATAACTCTAGCTGCTCCCAAGTAGTGTTCCTGGGGGTGAGTCAGAAAGGGGCAGATCAGTTTAAAAGATTACTTGCTAAATCAAAACAGTCTATCAGAAGTCCAGTAGACTCCATTGCTGCCAAAGATAGCTTGCTAGAGAGCCTCTGGCAGACATTTACTGAATGGAGAAGCGAAGAGACACTAAAGCTTCTCCATGGCTCTGACAGCACCACCAGTCACGTACTACAGCACACCCTGCCAAATGACTGTGAGAAGGAAGAGCTTGATGAAGATGATTTGGAAAGTGCTAATGATAGTGAAGCTGTATCCCAAAGACACACCTTGAACAGTCTAAATCAGTCTTTGCCTTTCCAGGGCTCTAGGACAGCAGTCAAACATTTACCTAGCTATGAAAAATTAAAAAAAGAGACTCTGCAGTTGGAGTTCAAGGTGAAGGAATTTTACGAAGGAAAGTTCACTGTCATTGAAGAGAAGGATTTGGCAATGCAATCAGGAAGGGAACAGCAGTATGGGAAGTCTCAAGTAAGTATCCTGAAAATAAAGGAAGTGGTTATAATTTCAGCCTTCAGGTGTTGGGGCCAAGTTGATTGGAGTTCCTCCCTGCAGGAGTATAATAGAAATCTGGGTTCTGGTTGCCCATTGTTGTTGCTTTCAACTTTATTGTTTTTTGTTTTTTTTACTGATTGTATGCCGCCTGGAGTCACAATTGTCCGAGTTGGGCGGCCATATATTTATTTTTATTTATTTATTTATCAAATTTTGCCACCGCCCATCTCCCTCCGAAAGAGGGACTCTGGGCGGTTTACAATAAAACTAAAAAATTAAAATACAATAAAACCACAATTAATACATAAAATATAAATATAAATACGAACTATAAATATAAAATAGAATCCAGATGGCAGTAAAAGTTTGAAATCAGTTCACCAGCCATCCCCAAGAATGACTACTCCCCTTCCCGCCCCAAGCAAGATGGCAAAGCCAGGTCTTCAACTTTTTCCGGAAGGTCAGGAGAGAGGGGGCTTGCCTCAGCTCTGAGGGAAGAATGTTCCAAAGGCCAGGAGCCACTGCCGAGAAAGCCCGCTTCCTGGGCCCCGCCAGATGGCATTCTCTTGTAGCATGTCCGTAACATGCCCTCTCTGCATGATCGGGTGGGACGGGTCGATGTAAAGGGGATGAGACGGTCCCTCAGGTAACCTGGACCCATGCCATATAGGGCTTTAAAGATAATAACCAATACCTTGAATTGGACCCGGAAGCAAACTGGCACCCAATGCAGCTCTCGTAGCAAAGGTGTTACATGTGCTGATCTTGGGGATCTTATAAATTCCTTAAATAAAAATTTTAAAAAACCCTTAAAAATGAAAAAAAAAATCTTGTTTTTAAAATAGCTAATGTAATACTTGGAAGCTGTGACATGGGGAATTTGCCTGGAGGCCCCTCGGATATTGAATGCAAAAACCTTACAGGGAATAGGTCGACACAGCACAGTCCAAAGGTTCTTGGTGATTCTCTGATCGCTTTCAGTTTTAGATCAGAAGCCTGGATTTTTCTGAAAAGTGGCTGCTTGTCACTCACTTTTCAGAGATGCATGCCAAATTGGGCTTGAGGTGGTGATGCAGATTTTTCCAAGAATTGCAGCAAGTCCATTAATTCTTGAAGGATCTCATATAAAAGCTTTTTCGTTTGTCATTGTTCATATAAACTATTTCACCTCACTATTATTCAATGTCTTTATTTGCTTTGGTCTATAATTTACCAATATTGTTCTTACTACATTTGGCCAAAACATGTATCATTTTAACCTATTTGTTATAACCTTACAACAGTGCTTTCCAAACTCCCGCCGTTGGCGACACACCAATGGCGGCGGCGTGCGCAGCGGTGGCAGCGGCCTCGTGTTTTGCAGTAAAACCCAGAAGCACTGATGGTACGCCACCGCCGCTGCTGCGCGCGCCACCACACAGACAGCAACAACGCGCCATCGCCACTTCCGAGTTGTGTTCCAAACACACAGTTTGGAAAGCACTGCCTTACAATGTCATACTCTCTATATCATATTTCACCTGTCAATTAGATCCATGCCCCTCCTGGCTGGTGAAAGCAGCTCAGGAGGGGACTTGTAGTTGGGTCCAAGCGATGGTGAATGCATCCTTGAGAGAGGGGGTGTTCCCGGCGGCTTTTAAGGAGGCGCTGGTTCGCCCCCTTCTCAAGAAGCCATCGCTGGACCCTACTATACTGGATAATTTTCGTCCGGTCTCCCACCTTCCCTTTTTGGGAAAGGTGGTTGAGAAGGTGGTGGTGTTGCAGCTCCAGAGGATTCTGGATGAAACGGATTATCTGGACCCCTTTCAGTCAGGTTTCAGGCCGGGTTACAGGACAGAAACTGCATTGGTCGCGCTTATGGTTGATCTCTGGCGGGAGCGAGATGGAGGCAGTGCATCCATTCTCGCTCTTCTTGACCTCTCAGCGGCATTCGATACCGTCGACCACGGTATCCTTCTGGAACGGCTTAGGGAGTTGGGGGTGGGCGGGGTGGTTTTACGCTGGTTCACCTCCTTCCTCCGAGGCTGGGCCCAGTCGGTGTTAATTGGGAGCGAGAGATCCAGTCCGCGGGCCCTCCTTTGTGGGGTCCCACAGGGCTCGGTACTCTCTCCGCTCCTTTTTAACATCTACATGAAACCGCTGGGAGAGATCATCCGACACCACGGGGTGAGGTATCGTCAATATGCCGATGATACCCAGTTGTATATCTCCATCCCGGGTGAAGTAAGTGATGCAGTGACCGTCCTGTCCAAGTGCCTGGGGGCTGTAGGGGCCTGGATGGGGAAAAACAGGCTTCAGCTGAACCCTAGTAAGATGGAGTGGCTGTGGATTAATGGCTCCTTGGCTTCTGGGAAATTATCATCTTTAACTCTGGATGGGGTTGCACTATCCCAGACAGACCCGATGCGTAACTTGGGAGTCCTCTTGGACTCACGACTCCTGCTTGAAGAGCAGGTGGCAGTCATGGCCAGGAGGGCTTTTGCCCAACTTCATGTTGTGCGCCAGTTGCGCCCCTTCCTGGAACAAGAGGCCCTTCGAACAGTCACTCATGCCCTGGTTATCTCCCACATAGACTACTGTAATGCGCTCTACATGGGGCTACCCTTGAAGAATATCCGGAAGCTACAACTTACCCAGAATGCAGCTGCGCGGACAGTTTTGGGTGTCCCAAGGAAGACACACATAACACCTTTGCTACTCGAGCTGCACTGGGTTCCACTTTGCTTCCGGGTACAATTCAAGGTGTTGGTTATTACCTTTAAAGCCCTACATGGCATGGGACCAGGATACCTAAGGGATCATCTCATCCCCATCACTTCATCCCGTCCCACCCGGGCATGCAGAGAGGGCATGCTACGGACCCCATCGGTTAAGGCGTTCCACCTAGCGGGGTCTCGGAAGTGTGCTTTCTCTGCTGTTGCCCCTGCCCTTTGGAATATTCTGCCCCCGGAGATCAGACGGTCCCCCTCACTCCTGGACTTCCGAAAAAGACTCAAAACCTGGTTTTGTCAGCATGCTTGGGGTCAGAAGGAGATTGGAGATACCTGGAGATGGCTAGCACCTTAGATTAGCTCTGAGGTGCCCTTTTTTACAAACTTAAGAATATTCTGCCATTGGATCTCATGTTATTTATTATTATGTATTTTATTTTATTTATAAATGTATATTAATTATTTTAATTCTGTTGTAAACCGCCCAGAGTCCCCCTTGGGGGAGTTGGGCGGTGATAAATCCAATAAATAAATAAATAAATATTTGTGCTATTTTTACATTATCTAGGACAATGAACAGTGGGCTCCCATTTTGCCACTTGTAGATTCTAAAGCTCAGCAGCAGATACGGACACGGATTGTGCTTGAAAAGCTGCAAAAAGTGTAAGCATCTTTTTATATCAGCTGTTGGTGTATTTTCAGATAAATTCAATATACAGAAACAGTTAACTTGGAAGGGATCATATTCTTCAGAGCCATTAATTGTAATGGATGAACCCATCTTAAACATTTTTTTAACAAATCATAAATTGAAAGCATAGTTTGTTGTTTAATAAATCCTGGCTTAATGCCATGTACAACAAAGAACATGTGTTGATATTTTGCTAATCAAGCTGTTAGCTTCTTGAGATAAGATTTGAATCCTGGATTGTTTTAGTAAGAGTTTGTTATATCTGAATTCAAAATCCTGATTTATTCCTGGTTTGTTTTTATCTTCCATCCATTTCTTCTGGATACTCACAAAAGAAAAAGAATGAGGAATTTTGAGCATGTGCAGGATAGAATAATTCCTTGTTTGTTCAGCAAATTAATCCCTGCTTAATCATATATGTTAATGTCTTTGTGACAGTTTGAGAGGTGGGAGAAGCAAAATTCTGAGCTTTAACTGACATCCAATGAAGTGTAGAAGTAATATTATTAATGACTGATGGATGAAACTCTTTATTTGGAATTTAAGTGAAGAAGCGCATATCCTAATATTTGAATTAACTAAGTCTGCTGTCTTTTTCTCTCTCCCTCTCTCTCTGTTTTAGTTTGCCAGCTGTTTTGGGCCCTCTTAATATTCCTCTTGGTGATGTTTATACTAAACTGGGAAATCTTGTAAAAACATTTAGGTAAATATAAAACAATATAAAAGGATCTCAAGATTTGACTTATTAAGAAATGACAGCGAGTGGTGCTTGCTAAAGAGTGACGTACTATGAGAATGTGGCTGAAGAATTAGAATCCTACGGTTCAAATATAGACCATGTTGTCTGACCAATTTTCTTAAGGCAACATGGCTTGAAATTGAACATAATATTCATAAACTTGTTTATTTTATCTAGTATATGGAAGATTTAAAATCAGTGTTTCCAGTGATGTGCAGTACAGGTTCTGGCTTTATAAAGCAAAATTTAGTATCTTCAGAATTGTCTCGTATTTCATTCTACATTTTTAAATGTTAATTCTACTTATAGTTCTAGGCTCCACAGAATATAACAGAGCTGGAGAAAGTGCAGATGAGGTTCTGCATAGCTTCCCTTTTAAGGAAAGACTGGAAGGGTTGGGACTCTTTAGCTTGGAAAGAGGTGACTGAGGGCTAACAGTTCTGCTTTCTCGTTTTTTGTCCTCTGGCTCTTCACTCTTTTAATCTTTTCTTTCACCAGTGACCTGCTGGCCTGCTACTGTATATTTTCCTTGCCTCTGTTGGGAAAGACAAGCATGTTAGTCTTCATGAAGTGATTAAATTCAAAACTGTAGCAAGTATTTGTTTGAAGAAAGTGAAACAAGTAAATATCTATCAAACAGGAAAGCAAAATAGGAAAGTAAAATTAAAAAGAACTAGACCTGGAAAACATTTCAGATTAAATTCAAGAAAAGTCCTGTTGCAAGAGTTGAAACACATGGTCGTTTCTGGAGGAATGGAGAAGCTGGGACGGGGGGGTCAGGGGGTGTTTCAGCCTTAAAACATAAAGTGTTAAAAAAAACACGTGGTAAACTCAGCAGCAGCAATTTTCAGCTCCATCAGTTTTTAAAGGAGAACAACATTTCATTTTCTGCTCTGCACCATTTCATTTAGTCACTACTGCTGGGAAATACACTAAAGGGTTCTCTGGAGACGTTTTAGGATAGTTATAGTTCTTAAGCAAAGTCCCTCAGCCCCTGTATGCTTTTGTTACACAAACCGAGATGTCAAATAATCTCCAGAGTTGTCTTGAGTGTTCTGCTGGAAGAATTATGTGGAAGAGGGGGGGTAAACCACACTGAAATCCAGGCTGAATAAAGAAGTTGGTAAATGTAATTTTGGTTGTTGCTATTTGTAGGCTTCAAGCTTGACAATAACAGACTATAGAATTACGTTAGTCAAGAGTTAAGGACAGCAGTATAACTTTAGGTCTTCCTACTTGGTAACTGGTTTTGCTTGTAAACTATTTGGAACGAGGTAGAAATCCCACTATTTTAATCTCAGCTCTTGGAATTACTGATCATTGCCTCTTCACAACTGCTTCTAACTTTTCTTTCTTCAAAAAATATTTTTAACATAATGACAACACGTTTTGTCTGTTGAAGAAGAGTCTTTGTTTAAAAACATCAGTCTGAAGCATCTATCAGCCAATTATATTGTAAAATATATATACACATAAAATACAAATTATGCATTTAGAAGCCTTCTCTTAATACTGCAGTCTAGGCTTTCCATTCTGAACCGTTTATTAGTGTCACACATTTATTTGCTTATAATTGCAATTGAAGGTTTTTAAGTGTAAGAATTTAATCTGCCTGAAATTTTAACTGAGGTGGGACAATTGCTTTGCCTCAGCAAATCATAGATTAGCGCTATGTGTGCACTGAGACAGAACTGTCAATATTTAAATCATATAAGTAATTTATTAACATTCTTCTTTTAGTTGTTGACTGCCTATTTGATTGAGTTAGCACATCTGCCTTGGGGAAGGGTGTGTTTGCGTACTCAGTCCTGCCTTCTCCAATGTGGCATCCTTGGCATCCTTCAAATGTATTGGACTACAGTTCCCCGAATTCCGGCCAGATTGGCCAGGGGTCACGTTGAGTGAGAATTCTGAGGGTGGTACTATAGTTCAACACAGCTGCAGAACACATTGTTGGGGATGGCTGGTCCAAATCTTCCCCCTTCTCTGATAACTAGATTTGAACAAAGCTATGCTTCATTTATGTAAAGTATTTATATTCTGCATTTCTCCCTGATGATAGGCCCCAAACTGACTGTTAGCAAGTAAGACTAAATGCATAATAAGATTCTTTGAAAGGTGGTGTAGTTCTATGAGGCCTGAAGCTGATGATGAAAATGTTCACTCCTTATATTGTAGATTAACATTCTTCAATCTAGTGTCCTGTAGTGTTAACCTACAACTTCCATTATCTCCAGTCTGCACAGCTGGTGACAGTTCTGCCTCTGGGTGATAGGAGTCCAGTATCTCTAAGGCAGAGCTTTCCAAACTTTTCATGTTGGTGACACACATTTTAGACATGCATCATTTCGCGACACACTCTTACAGCAGGGCATCATTTCGCGACACACTCTTACAGCAGGGCACAAGGCAGGAACTAGGACCTGTGCGGAATCACAGCAGGTTTGGAGGCAGCAAGGCACAAGGCAGGCACTAGGACCTGAGCGGAATCCTGGCAGGGCTCGGAGGCAGCAGCTGCTGCGGCACACCCAGACACTGCAGCTGACACACTAATGTGTCCCGACACACAGTTTGGAAAGCTCTGCTCTAAGGCATCAAGTCTGGGCAGGCTGCTATAGATACTGCTGCTGCTGTGCTTTTGGCAACATGGCTGTTGCAACTGCTGCTCTTTGAAGCTCCCATGTTAGCAATAGGGAAGGAAGAGCCAAAGGGCACTGCTTAGCAACCAGCCCCACTTAGCCCCAGATGTGTTTGTCCCTGGCAGGATAGGGCACTTCCTCTCTGGGAGTAGAGATTTGGTAGGGCTGGGGGGAAGACAATTATGGAAGCGGTTCACTGTCTAAACCATACATGCCTGAAAAGAAATGTGGCACATGGACTTTCTATATGCAAACACCGATTTTTAAAAAAAGATATAAAAATAAATATGTTTAGATGGGATACCTCTTACTAGACTCAGTTTATCTTACTGCTTGATACACATTGATGCAGTCAGTGAGAACATGCCAAATGAAAGGGAGCGCCATCACCTCAAACATGTTTTGTTGGTTTGTTTCCATTTTTGGTACAGCTGGGAAACTTTCAAGAACATTCCACATAAAGATCACATTTTGTGTCTTTTGTTTTTACATTTGAAAAAATACCTGCTTTTTGCCTGACATAACAAACACGTATTAATAAAATTAACTTTAAGAGGATCTTTTTTTCTTTTTTCATACTGTGGACTTGTATTGTTCTGAGAGAGCGTTACCTGCAGATAAGACATGGAAGGAGTGAACCCGGTCTGTACAGCATGTACTCTTGACCGTGTTCTGAATGCTTTTTTCTCTTCTGAGGCTTCAGCTTCAAAACAGCTTCTTTTTTAAGGTGATTGCCCTCGCTCTGTTGCTGATTATAAGGTTTCGTGCCTGTAGGTTACTCGCTTCAGGCAGCCAGGGCTCCTTTAGGATGACTGGGCAGAGATAAACGTAAATTTATTATTTATTTATCGTATGGCACATTCACATCACGTTACAATAAAAAACATAGAGCATAATAAGTATGAAATATAAAATATAGACAGGAAAATTACAAACGTATGTCTAGGTTATATTTAATATTTAAATAATATTATTTAATATTATTATTATAGTTATATGTTTAGGTTTGTTTATATGTTTAGGTTAATATTTTATGGTTATTGTTTAATTGGTCATTTTTACTGTAAACTGCCCAGAGTCCCTCTTGAAGGGGGAGATGGGCGGTGACAAAATTTGATAAAATAAAATAAATGAATAAACTTCATCTGGGACAGGAATTGTAGCCAAAAGCGTTTGACAGGGGAGTCCTAACTGCTTCTCCAGCCTAGTTGTTGCTTAGCTCACTACCTGCTGCTGTATTCAGTTCCACTGAGCAGATTATGGGTGTCTCCTGGCTTCCTCTGCTGTAAGTACCATATTGATGGCAACAACCAGTGTTGAGACCTTGCCAATCAATACTGGCATTTAATAAGAGTTAATTGACACAAACCACTGCATCTTGGAGCTGGAACACAGCAACAATTCCTTCTTGAACTATGATCAGTAATGGCTCCCTTGTAAGGCATTGAAACGGAGGTGCTTTTCTCTCCTGTCTGACAGAGTTCTCCCCAGTGATTTGAGGCCTGTCTCTTCCATTGCATCTCATCAGGGCAGCTTAACTGGAAAGTTACATATGAATTGCTTGTCAGGACGATTCTGTCAGGCCTCTCTTCTTAAGTGTTTACCCCTGTCATCAGTGCTTAATCTAGACCTTCATCCTTTGTTTTTGTCTCTAACTCACAAACTCAGTAGAGCAGTTTGGCAAGTACCAACTATGTTACCTGCACTTAGAGTAGGTCTCTTTATCTCTTTTAAAGATTCATGCAAATCCTGCTTAGTCCAGGGCCATTTACTTCCTGGGAACTGCAGATAGAATAGTTACATAGGTACAGAATAGGTACAGAATAGGTACAGAATATCCTAAGGATTCCCTACTGCCCAGAGCAGACTTGGGAAAGTGTGCACGGATGTGAAGTGTGGGGATTAAATCTCAGTTCTACTGTCAGGATGGCATCAATTAGCAGAAGGTTATCATTGATTACTATCCTAATTTTATTGAGTGCCCCAATAAGGTGAAAGCCTTCCAGTTATGTATTCAACTTAGCCCAAATTCTGAAGAATTTTTTACTCTGTTACACTTCAATGTAAGGTTGGGAATCTGTAGACCTCTAGATGTTCCTGAACATCATGGGCACTTTTAACATAACTAACCACCAATTGAGAGAAGCCATGCTACTTTTATGTTCTTTCTTCTTGGCCCAGAAAACTGAGTGTTCTTCATTCAGTCCATTAAGAGGCCAGCTCTTTTACAAACTTTTCATCCCAAATAGACACACCCAGTGGTTTTCTGATTTGTGATGTTCAGCGCCAGCCATTCCTCGGTTGTCTGAGCATGCATGTGGAAAGATGGCATCAAATCCTATTGAGCCATATAGTTTGTTGAACAGACTTGAGTTCAGTCACTGTCTCTCAGGTTAACCAATCTCAGAAGGAAGCTGTGAGGAATGCTTTGGTCAGGGGAGAGGGAACAAGGAAGAGACATGTTATCTGCCTTAAGTTGCTTTGAAGGGAGATAAATGTACTAAATAAATAAATGTAAAAAAGGAAATTAGACACTATAGAAAGGGCACATCTGCCTTTTGAGTTTTCTTCTGATATGGAGAGTGGAAAGAGAGTTCCATTTATTATCTATAGCAACTTAAATTAGTTTTATCCTGTCTATAATCCCCAGTTTAAAGTAACTACATATAAATTCTTAGATACTGGTACATGCAAGCCCATAGTGCATCAGGATATCAGACATAAAGAGGCAGAAGTTTTATTGTTGCATTCCAGGTTTTACTGTTTGATAGCTATTGAGGTATTCTGCTGTAACAATTTCAGAAAAGCATTAATTACTAATGCTGGCTTTTTCCCCCCAGGTTGACAAATACAAATATAATTCACAGAGCTCCAGTATGGACCTTAATTGCCATTGTGCTGTTGTCTGTGTAAGTATTCAGTTGGAATCCACTGAAATTCAGTAGTCTTTCTCTTACATGAATTAGCATATTCTTCTTTTATTTCTTAATTTACCTAATGTTGCTGGGTTTCTTTTGCCAGCAGTTGGAGAAATACTGTATATGGGGGAAATGTTGGGGTGTGACAGAACTGAAGAAGTGACAAAGCTGTATACAGTATAATGAATATATAAAATAAAAGATGGTGACTAGCATTTGGAATATACCATCTTTCCTGTGAAACCTGACACTGAAGAAAAGCACAATAACTTATTGTTGGCATCTTGAGGCAATACTAGCTATGGGCTAGCCTAGGCCTCCAAAACTACAGTTAAGCTACAGACAACCCTGTACTGTCTATTGTCATCTTCAAATCTATGTGAAAATATCTGTAGCAACTGACTGCTTATTCATTATTGTAAAATTAGAACTCATCATCCCAGTAGTGAACAAAGCTGGATTTAAGCCAATTGGCAGTGGCATCCACAGGGAGAGTCAAAACAGGCAAGATTATAGTTGTGGCTGCGCAATCCAAGCCCTGTGCTCCTTTTGTATGCACGTTGACATCATACACTGGTTTGAGGGAGTGAGGTTTTGATTACACTGCTACACACGCCATCTTGCCTATTTTGACAGCCACCCCTCCCCCACAGATGCTGCTGCCAATAGGGATGGGGGTTTCCAGGCCTGTGTATGTTTAAAAATTAAGCCAGCCTGGACAACATTATACACAACAACCACACGCAACACTCTAGCAGAGCTGTTCTGCTCTAATAGCAGAACTAGAGGAAATTTAGCAGTTGTATTTGTGCCGGCCTAGGACTACAGAATAAGAGATGCAAGTGCAGAAAACATAAAAAAGCATGCCACTACTTTTTACAGATTGTATCCTTAATGTTAAAGGTCACGGGGGGAAGGTTTCCTAGAATCAAAAAGCATTTAGTAAAATTAGTCAATTTTAGAAATCTTGGCATTAATTATGTATTAACAATTATTGGTAGCTTTTTAGTAGGATTGAAAACCTCAAGTAGTCATTGTCTGATTTTCAGTTCTAATTGCAAGATAGCAAAATATTATTTGAGAGAGTCCTTATTACTGTAATACTGATTTTTCCTCCTTTCAGAATTGCATAGGCAATTGGAATCTATAGAATAGTGTGGCAGCCATTCATTCATCAAGAAATGTTGCAAATCAAGCTCCTAGCATCCCTAGAACTGCACTTACTTTGATCTTACTTTTTTCTGACAAATTTTTCTGCCTTTTTTGTCCCAAGAAAGGCAATACTAGTAGGCATTAGAGCAGGCTTCAATGAGCCTTACATCAGTGTCACACTAGCCAGATACTGCTCAAATGATTCATTAAATCAGAACACAGAAAATAACTTTACTTGAATGCCTTGATATAAATTTTTTATTAGCTGGAAGAACAAATCTTTTGTCTTTTTTTCTGTACACTTTTCTGATTGAGTTTCTAATGTGCGAAACAGATCCTATGAATTTTTCAAGTATGTCTTTGTTTAATAAAAGGGTGCTGGATTTCTTCACAAGTATGCATGTCTCGGTGATGAGCTGTAAATGCTTTAAAAACATCCCCACCACCACCACCACCAAAGGACTACACTTCCTAAGAACAGATAACTTTTCTTGCCAAATTAATGAAAGGCAGTACTGTCTTGCTGCAGCTTTATTTATTTATTTATTTATTTATTTATTTATTTATTTATTTATTTATTTATTTATTTATTTGGATTTATCCCCGCCCATCTCTACCGTGGCAGACTCTGGGCGGTCATAGCTTTCTCTATGTAGCAAATGCAACAATGCTAAACAAGCAGTATGGTATGGTAAACTTCAACTAGGCCAAGGGTCGGAAATGGCGGCTCGCGAGCCAGATCTGGCTCTTTGGCCCCTCAGCTCTGGCTCTCTCTCTCTGTCTGCCGCCCGACATCCGGAAAGCCGGTCTCCGGAAGCAGAGCGAACCCTGGGGAAGAAACAGACGCTGATTGGTGGAGGCTCAGAAGGAAGGACGCCTCCACCAATCAGCACGCGCCAAAGGGGAGCAGAGAGGCGGGCTGAACAAGGTGAAGCCCGATTGGCCCTGCTACCCAGAGGCGCTCCAAAAAGACCGGCGCGGGGCCTCGCTCAGCTGCGCGCGGAAGCGCTCCAAAAAGACCGGCGCGGGGCCTCGCTCAGCTGCGCTGGGCTGTGAAGCTGGACGAGCCGCCGGACCTGGAGCGCTTCCATGCGCAGCTGAGCGAGGCCCCGCGCCGGTCTTTTTGGAGCGCTTCCGCGCGCAGCTGAGCGAGGCCCCGTGCCAGTCTTTTTGGAGCGCTTCCGCGCGCAGCTGAGCGAGGCCCCGCGCCGGTCTTTTTGGAGCACATTTCCACAGCCCAGCACTCAGCTGCGCGCGGAAGCGCTCCAAAAAGACCGGCGCGGGGCCTCGCTCAGCTGCGGAGGAGAAGGAGGAGGAGAAACGCTCATTCCCCCCTTTGCTTCCAGGGATCCGGGATAGCGCCCCCACCAGCAGCAGCAGGGGGACCCACACAGAGTCCATGGAGGCTGCCCCACAAGCGCCCCCAAAGAGAGGAGAAAGACGCGGATGCTTCCAGCCCCAGAGGCGGAATCGGTGGGTCTGGATTGGGGGCAGGAAGCGTTTTTCTCTCAAGTGTCAGCGTTGGGAGTTCCCAGAAAAGCAGACGCACCAATGGGAATTCTCCGTTCTGTAGCGTCATCAGTGTCCGGGCAGAGTCTCTCTTGACTTCGCCTGTGGAGGAGATGGTTCGGAGCAGAGGGAGAAGCGGAGAAAGGGGGAGGGGGATCCTTCGATCTTGGGGGGCTGCAGCTCCAGGGGGCTCCCTGCCAGCTCCAGAGGGGACCTCCCCTTCCTTTGCTCTCCCCACGACTCTCAGCCAGGCTCTCTTTTTCTCTGCGTGCCTGGACGGGGTGGACTAGATGCCCCTTTAAGGCTTCTTAAGGCCCCGGGGGGACTCCAGGCTGGCGCTGCTGACGCTCCGAAGGGGCACCCGGTCCTTCCCTGGACAAAACCGAGCAGAGCCAGAGATCCGGGGCTTCTGCTGGGTTCTAGTAAGTAAATAAATAAATAAAAGGATTATCGTCTTCAGGTCCCGACCATAGGGAAACAGTGGGGGAGGGGCAGGAATGCCTCTCCCGCTGCTCGGCTTGGCCCACCTTTGTCTCTTTGGGTTTCGTTTCCCTTGGAAGTCTCTGTGTGTCAGATTGGCTGGGATTACTGCACATGCCCCGCATGCCTAGAAGGCTCTTTCTCCCTTGATTTTCAGTTGCCAGCTTCAACCTCAACCATCCCCTCCAAAATCCAACATTGTATCTTGGGGTTCACCTTAAATCATTCATCGCTGTTGACGCCTGACTCTGCTCCTCCCCCCGACGGTGTGGAAATTTCTCTTTCTTTTCCTGATGTCAGTTCCAAAGTACTTTCAATGTAGTCCTCAACAAGATTGTATAGATTTCTTATAGAAATAAATTAAATACTCTTCAGCCAATAACTAGCTACCCACAGCTAATAGGAATGCTATTAGTTCTGGTTCTTGATACAAAACTGATACAGATAAAATAAAACATACAAATTGGCAAGGGAGACTAGCCAGTCCATTCCAATTTGAACAGAGTGCATGTGGTATGTAGCAAAAGCCAAAACCTGCACCTATAGCTAGCCCCTATGGTATGTTGAATAAGACTCACTTGCCAGGGAAATGCAGTGGATACAGAAAACACCGATGGCCTGCTCAGGAAGTGAATAGATGAAATCAACTATCAATATAATCAGGGGGCATCAACTACCAAATTTCTCACTCATCTTAACTGTGTTGGTTAAGAATTTTGGCAGTTACAGTCCTAACACATCCAGAGGGCACCAAGATTGGAGAAGAAAGCTAAGCCAGTTCCAGCAATTTCACTGTTGAAAATCATCCCGCTTTCTTAGTTTTAGAATGTTCTTCCAATGTTCTATCATACCATTAAAGTGTTTATATTGTATTACCAATCAAAGAGAATATATTGTAAGATATATTCATATATATATATATATATATATATATATATATATATATATATATATATAATATATTACAATATATTGTATATATAAGAGATATATAAGATATATATTGTATTTACAGAATGTCTGAAGCAAATATGAGTTTTTCCCCAAAGACCTTTGCCCAGTGCCAAATGAAAGTTGCTCAGTACATACAAATAAAGTATAGTATTTGGAAACACATACTAGAATTGGCAAAGGGTTGCTCTACAACAGCCTGGGCACTTGGCTACTGCTAGTGAATACCCCTGGTACAGTCTAATGGAAAGCTTTCAAGATAGTTCCAGAAATGTCTGTTTCATTTTATTTATCTGATCTGGCTGGTTCCAATGAAGTGTGGTCAGCTTCATCTACAAAGCACTTGCATAGTTTCCTCCTCCCTTCCCCTTTAAAAGCTTTAGTGACTTCTTAAATGTTCTGGGAGTAGTACAGTAAAGCACTGGGCCTTGGTAGTTAAGCTCAAAATGCCCATGATCACTGCAGAAAAACCATAGTCAGACATGCACTTTAGGAAGATGGGTTGTACAGGGATGGACTCTAGAGGTTTGCTTTGCGGGAGTAGCAACACATACAGAAAGATTTGCATAGCTCTTTGTATATAGTAGTAAGTCATAAGAGCAGCTTTTGTTCCTGGAATGAAAAAGGATTCAGCAGACCTGTTGAAAGCTTTATATGGAGCCCCGCTTTACACTGCTGCAATCAAGATTACAAAAAACATCCATTTCAGATGGGTTGCCTTTTCAGACACACTAAAGAATTAAAAAGGGCTCTATGAATGAGTAACTTGCCAACAGCCAGATTTCACTTAGAGCACTGCTCTCCCTAATTCAGATGCAGAGGATTTTGCTTCTTTTCACTTGTTGCACTCAGTCTTCTGATTAGTCTTCCCGATCCAAGTTACGTTGCACATGTACAAGGGAGGCAGCAGTTTTTATTGCTATTTTCTCCTCACACTGGGGGGCAAGGAGCAAAAGTGGTATTAGTTCATTTTCTATCCATAATAGAGAAGGTCCAAATTTAGTATCTTGGAAAGTCTTGAAAAGGGAAAAGTAAAAGTACAGTAGTTAGTGCTGTTTTTGACAATAGGTTATAATGACTAACCATATATCTTTTTATCAGAAATACTAATTTGCATTGAGCTTCCTTTAGGATATAGTCATGTATATATTTGCTTAAAGGATCAGTCTGAGTTATTCTCAGGCAAGCAGTTACAGGATTGCAACCTTAATTAATTTGATCTATCCCTAAAGACAGCTGAACAGTTAATCCTTTGTAGTATATTGATATTATTTTTCCCTGCTGTGTTGCTGGGCTACATTTCCAACTTTTGGTTTAGGGAGATGAATATTGTAATTGAGATTATGTATTGTCCATGACTTTATATATTAGATCTCATTTCAGATTTTAACTCTAGACTTTAAGGGCAGAAAGTGCTTGGAATAAGCTGTAATTTAAAGTGAGTGATTAACCAGTAGACCAATTTTACAGGCAATTAGGTGATTCATGAAGATCAGATTCCTCTGCTGGCTAAATGCTTTTGGGCTGGGATAGATTGATAGAGGAAACATCACCTACACCAGAGAGGTCCACCTTCTCCAAAACATTGTTTGCCTTCCCAGCAGTCCATCCAGCAGCTTTCTTGGAATTCCTGAAGATCCGCTACATTCAATGGCACATATCTAATACGTGTTCTTAAGATTGCATCTTTAATTACTGAATTTCCACACATGAAAAATATAACTCACTAGGGGTTTTTAATACAAAACAAAACAAAACATTATGGGTTAGATCCACACTTAGTCATGCTTAGAATAAACCCACAGAAATAAAGAGCCTTAAGTTACTCATCACAAAAGTGTTCCATTATTAGAACTAATCTGTTCTAAATATATGTAAACCTGAATCTAACCTATAGTATTTTTTTTGTTTTAAATCAGTAAGTTGTATTTGGCAAAGGTGACTGTCTTCTACACAAATGGGTGAAAATGATGCTCCATCCTCAAATGATGAAAAGACCTCTGGGCCATAAACGTTACATGTGAATCCAGGATCAAAGCTATATAAAGAACTCCCAACCTGCCAAGAAACTCAAATGGATATTCACAAACCCAGTTAAATTACATTGAAAGATGAGCCCATTGGGTCAGAAGGTATCCAAAGAGCTACTGGGAAACAACAGAGCACAAATATGAGTACACTAATTTTATGATGTGGCTGGATTAGAGTGGAAAGGATGTCTAACTGCTGATGCACCCAAAGGCAAAATAATGTTGCAAAGATGTATATACCATTTGATAATGGAAGGTCAGAATCATGACAAATTTGCAAATTTGATGTGTCAGAGCAGAAATGTCAGGATGAGTGTTGAGATATATTCCAGTTCCAAAAAAGGCAACTGCTGAACTTTTACACTGATCTTACATGCTAATCAGCTCAACATTCTACAATTCAGATTTCAACAATACATGGAATGAGAATTATCAGAGGGATAGGCTGATTTCAGGAGAGGCAGAAGCACCTGGGTTCACGTTGCTAACATCAGTGGATAGTAGAAAAGACAGAGTTCCAAAAAGATATTTACTTTTTACTCATTGAGAATACTAAGGCTTTTAACTACATAGACTACAAGTTGTGGACAGCTCTTAAAAATGGATATACAGACCACCTCCTCTGCGTATTGCAGATTTATACTGTATGTTGATCAGGAAGCAGCAATCAGAATGTAATAGGGAGCAAGTTATTGGTTCAAAAGTAGGAAATAAGTTGCTGATAATTCCATTTTGGTGGCTATAAATGAGGAAGACTGAAGGAATCAGTTGTTGAAGAAGTTGTTGAAAAACAGGAGTGCAAAAGCTGTTTTGATGCTCAGCATTAAAAAAATATATGTAAACTCTGAGCCAATGCAAATAAATAAATGAGTACTGGAAATATTAACAAACTTTATCCTCCTGAGCTTAAAAATCCAAAGGGAAGGTGGCTGTAACCATGAGATAAAGAGATCTCTGTTTCTTGGGAGAAAGAAAATGACAGATAAAATATTGAAATGTAAACTGCCAATCAAAGATACATTTAGTTTTGTCAAGGGCATGGTCTTCCCAGTTGTAATGCCTGGCTATGAAATCTGGACCCTCAGGCTGAAAAAATAATTGATACCTTTGAACTGTAGTCCTGGAGAAGATTGTTGAGAGCCCCATGGATAGCAAGGAGAATAGATCATTCAGTACCAGAAGAAGTAAAACCAAACCGCTCATGGGGAGCATTATTAATGAAGCTAAAGGTTGGACACACAATGCAGGTTCAATGCCCCGATGTTTGGAAAAATGGAAAGCAGTAGAAAAAGAGTCTGGCAGAAGACAAGATAGCAAGATGCTATCACTGATGATCAAGAGCAGGAACTTACAAGTACTCAAAAAAGTACTTACTGACAGATAACCCTGGGAAACACTTATCCAAGGAGTCATAAACAGTTGGAAGTGACTGAACATGAAAAGGAAACCATGAGCCCTCTACCTCCCTCCAATCATATGCCTGGTCAAATGTTAATTTTTATCATTCTTTTTCTTTGAGACTGTGACATAAATAATCACATATAGGCTTTTGGATATATTACTGTTTATATCAAGGATGAGCAAGTTTTCTATGAATAGAGCATGTTTTTAAACTTTATTCTGAGAGTTACCTCCAATCACTGCCACATTGTTTTGTATCAGTCCAGAATTTCCCCTGCTTTTTTTAATTAAAAAAAAGTTTTTTAAAAGCCTTAAAATAATACTAGATGGTTCTGTTTTTAAAACTGAAAACCATAAAACCTATTTCCTGGATTCTGTGTTGAGTGACCTTTGGCTAAAAGGATAGATGCTGCAGGGCTGTGGAAGACTGTCTGTAATTTCAAATATAGAAGATACGGCTTTGTTTTCCTTCCCCTTCCTACATAGCAATTAATGTTTGCAACAGCCTGTTGCAAAGCATTATTTTGAGGGCGAAGTTTGAATAGTTGTCCTTTCAGATTATATGAATGGTTTGATTTGGACAGTGGAGACCAAATAGTTTTCTTAAATTTATTTATTCTTTTCTGTTGTGAGCTGGGCGTGTGTTGCGAACTAATCTTTGTTGAAAGTTCTGAAAATAGCCGACGTTTGTGTGATTCAATGGGGTTTGACCTAGGCTGCATCTGGTGAAGCTGCCAGCAGTGGGAGCAGTCAGCTCAGGTAACTAACTTCACTTTTTGCAGATCTAAAGAGAGGGATAGAATTGAAGCCATTAGCCTGAAATCATCACCTCCATCTCCTCCTCCTCCCCCTCCCCCTCCCCCCCTTCTTCATTGATTTAAGTGTATGGCCCGCAACTGGACAAAAACAAAATAAATTATAGCTTTTATTCCAATCATAGGATTAAAAGACACCATATGTCAGTGCAGGGCAGATCACATTAATTCATTAGCATACAAGAATAAAATAAAATAAAACACAGTTTCCACTCCATGTATTTTTTTTCTTTTAAGATAAATGGGTGACACTTAAAATTGGTAAAATGGTATTTGTTTTTTAAGGAAATTCATTATATATTAATACATCAAATATTATGAAAATCTAAGCGTAGGCCTATCTCTTCTTATAATTCAGCAACAAATATTCCTAGTTGATAAAATCTAAATTTTGGGGGAAATAACTAAACCCCCCATGTGCTTCCCTTTTGTTTTCTGGCTCCTCGGCTGGTATCAAAATATTTAAGGTAAACATTTCATTTTAAAAGGTTTAATTACCTTTGTTCAGATAAAGTGGGCTTGATTAAATTGCACTACAATCTAGTTCCGAGTTTGTCTTTAAAACATGCAGCATATTGATGTTGTAAGTTAGATGCTTCCAATTCAAGACCATCCATCAAATATTAATGTGTTCTAATGGAAAATCTTCTCTAGAGGCAACTCTTTTTGCTTTTAACAAGATTTTTGTCAGTATGTTTTGTCAAGCTTTTATTTCAAACTTGAACACAAGTTATAAGTGGGTAGTCTTTTAAAGCTAACTCATAACAACAAAAATGTACAAATGGCAGAATTACAATCACTAATCAGAAAACGTGTTTTTATAGTGTTGGACTAGTTACTGTAATAGAGTTGCCTTTTTTAAAAAAAATAATAAATTTTGGACTGCCTTGCATCTCTCTTCAGTCAAATGTGTGCCTATGCATACTCCGATGATTCAGAGAAATAAACTAGTCTACAATTAGTTTTTCATAGAGAAATGAAATTAATATTTCAAAAAGTGACTCTCTATATCTGTGTGTTTTTGTATTGTTTCCAGATGAAGGAAGAATTCTTTTTGCTCTTCCACACTTACATTTTGGAACAGGCAAAGGAAACTGACGTTGAAAGCATCATAAATTTACTGTAAGATGTAACAATCCGCCACCATCTCAGAGATATTTATCAGGCAGATTTTCCTGCAAGTTTCTCATGATGCATGCACAGCATTTCTTTAATGAGGATTCATTAATCCTTTACACTTTTGTATTAGCAGTGTAGAAGGAAGCTGAAATGATAGGATGTCAGTCTGGTGGTACAGAGCTACCCAGTCAGTTCTGCTTTGTTTTTGCACTTACATAAAAATATAATGCTATAAATCTCCCTTCCCCTTCTGAATGCAATCCTATGTAGTTTTACTCAGTACTAAGTATAGTAAGACATATGTATGTAGAACTATAACCATAATCTTTTTCTCCTAAATTAAAAGCAGAACATACTTAACTCTTTTCGTACTAAAACAAAAGACTTCAAACTGTTGAATTTTTCAAATTGCCATCCTTTTTATTTGTGAGTGAATCTCACTGATTTTAGTGGAACTTAACTTTTGAGAGTTGTGTCCTTTACCGTGAGCTTTTCACATCTCTCTTTCAGGTTTGACTGAGTAGTGTTGTGGAAAAAGCAGAACTCAAGACAGAGGATCTTTTTCATTACAACCTTTTAATGTGATTAAGCTGAGGCATGATGGGTCATTTGGGGTTTATGTTTCCCTCAGCGTCTTGGGACGCTTCTAACAAATGCGCAATATCTGATTTTGTGTATTTTAAATAAACAAGCCTTACCATTTTCCCCGTTACATTGTTTAGTTATTATGTTGCGATAATGATTTATTAAAGCTCCTAGGCCAAAAACAAACAAACATGCTATGTGCTATTTTTTCTTTGTTTATGCATGAAGAGCTACCCAGAATTTTTATGATATGCCCTTATATAGGGCCCTTTAAACATCTAAATACCAAACAATCGCATCTTGGATTTTTATACTTAATTTTACTATATTAGAGTATTTTATTAGGTTGTTTTAATTGTTGGATTTTAATTGTTGTGTTTTGTAAACCGCCCAGAGTTCCCTTGTGGGGAGATGGAACGGTATATAAATTGAAATATAAATAAAATAAATAAATAAATATGCACCAAAAATGCCATAGCTGAGGAAAACATTTTCCACATAAACATATTTCATTAACTACAGTATTTAGACTTGTATTCTCCAAAGGCACAATGTTTGTTTATAAATCTTGCACTGTAGGACTAAAGTTGCAATCCTGTGGATACTTCCCTGCAAAGAAGTCCCACGGAATCCTTCTCTCTTTCAGAATACCCCATTCCTCCTCCTGCCTAGCTTTTTTTTTTCTCCCCCCCCCCCCCATTTAGTATTCCATAATTACTAGACATGCTGTCCTACATCCGGATGCTTTCAGGCAGTTCCCCCTAAGATTTTTTGTACTTTATGATATGTAGGATACGCTAAAGGATTGCAGGGTTGAATTCTCCTGGGGAAAGGGGCATCTCCGAAGTATCTCTTGCAGGAAACTCTGTTCTTTCCGGTCTTCTCTTCCATGTCCCCTGTCATAGTAGTCAGCAAGCATTGCATGCTCAGTCTTCATTCATCTCCCAGAAGAACAGTGCCTGTTGCAAACCTTGAGCTCCTTTTGAGTTGTTGTACGTATCATAAAAGCTCATTTTCACTCCTTTTCCTTATTAAGGGATATTAAGCTTGAGAAATTTCATACAGTTATGAACTATTGTAAAATGTTGAAATAGTGGGTTGGGATGGATGGATGGATGGATGGAAAAAGACATCAAGTTTTTGAATACGTTTGATTAAGATCCACCAAAATGATGTGTATGCAAATATTGGCAGCACAGCATTGTGCAGCATTGTGTTCTAAAGACCAGAATGTTTGGGGGCACAATATAAGCACAAGAATTTTCAGAACCAGAACCTTAGTAAAAATCTTATTAAAATTAATTATTAAAATTATTGATTATTTAAAATCATATTAAATAAAAGACCAAATCTCTGTCTTTTCTATCATAAATCCATTCCTGGATTTTTAAATATTTCACCCATCTAATATATATAATATATATATATACAGTGGCACTCTGCCAAGAAAAGCTGCGGTCGCGAGGCGAAAAAGCCTCGGATCACTGCAAAAAGTGACGGAGGGGGGGCGCCCCGGGGTGGAAAACCTCCGTGTCGATCAGCTGTGCGACGGGGAGGCAGAGGCACATCTAAGCTACCCCGGTAGGGGCTGAAAAAACCACGGGTAGCAAAAGTGGTGAAGTCCACCCCGTGCCCCACCAGGGTGCCCCTTCGAAAGGGCAGGCTCCAGGGACACCAAGCGGCAGGGAGGCGAAAAGCCTCGCCGGCAGTGCCTGCCGGGGTGGGGGCCAATCACATGGGCTGGGGGGTGGGGACCCCTAGAAATAAAGTGCACAATAAATGTAATGCCCCCACCTGCAAACCCTGCCCAACGGCCCACGTGATTGGCTGCCGCCTGCAAACCCCGCCCACCGGCCCTTGGAAAAATTTTTCCCACGGAAGTGGTCCCTGGTGCCAAAAAGGTTGCTGACCCCTGCTCTAGATGGCTGTGACTCACTTTCCAATAGCTTGAAATTGCTAGTCACATAGTTCCAACCAGTAATCACCCTAAATACAGATTTTGTGTGTGCCCTTATATTGGATTATAATTCTCATCAGCCTCAGCCAGCAGCACTGCTGTTCAGGAATAATAGAACATTACCAAAACACTGGAAGATTCCAGGCTGTAGAAGCACGCAAAGGAATCGGCAGTGGTACCATTATCTATGGAGTACATAAAAAGAAAACACCTTTTTCAGAAAGGGTACACACATGCACTTATTCCATGTGACTAAAAATACATGGAGGACAGTAGAGATGAATCCTTTGACCTCTCCCATCATCTGTGTGGTCTCTCTCTAGGCCCATCAACCACAGTGGGTTAATTGCCTTCAGTGGGCAAACAGGGCTTTAAATTTTAAATACACAGGAAGAAGAGTTCCTGCTCCAGCACATGGAGAACTGCAGGAACAAAAGGCAAGGATACAAAGTGAGCATAAAGCTAATGAGCTCTTCCGTGATTCATTGTAAGTGGGAGGGTAGACTTCTGAAAATAGATAGCATGCTACTGACTGGAAATATGACCTAACTACTCTCTAACAGTGTTTCTCAACCGTGGCAACTTTAAGATGTGTGGACTTCAACTCCCAGAATTCATTATTGGCTGGGGAATTCTGGGAGTTGAAGTCCACACATCTTAAAGTTGCCAAGGTTGAGAAACACTGTACTAACCTGCCATTCCAAGGGTTGTCAACTGTCCCACTTGCTCTTCCTGAGAGCTACTGCCATTCCAGTTCTATCTAACCAATTAAGACCTCAATTATGGAGAATGGCTCAGAAGCTTTTAAGTTTTATTTTCTTACAGGAACAATTCAAATATTCTAATGCTAGAATATTTGATTGCATATTATTATTATTGCTTTCTCAGCTTTTACTTACAAGGAAACAAATAGTTAATATTTCATTTCCCATTTCTTCATTTTGGTAGGGAAGAAAGGAAGAGGGACTCTAAATATCTTTCATGTAAACCAGATGTCACTTAATGGCTTATTTAATAATAGCTCATTGTTGTTACTTGTCTTACATGAATTTTCACTCAGCCTTTTCTTGTGTAACATATGTGAAATAGACAGCTTAATCAGGATTTAACATTCTGACGAACTTTTGAGACTTTAGCTTTTTTCAGTTTTATGAAGACCTATTCACCATATGGTGGGCGGAAAGATATAAAGCAACATTCCCCATCCTCATGCTATCCAGATACGTTTGATTTGCCAAAATCCCCAGTTAGCCCAGGCAATACTGTATTGGCTGGAGGATTATGCATTATGTATCAGAGGGCACTAGGTTGAGAAATAAAATGTTCATTGTTTATATCAAATGCAACCTAGCAATTCGAAAGAATGCAAATGCAAGTAGATAAATAGGTACCACTTCGGTGGGATGGTAACAGTGTTCCGCGCGCGTCATGCCAGCCACATGACCACGGAAGTGTCTTCGGACAGCGCTGGCTCTTCGGCTAAGAAACGGAGATGAGCACCGCCCCCTAGAGTTGGACACGACTGTGCAGGGGAAAACCTTTACCTTTACCTTAGAGAGTAAAACAATGTTGATATGTGTTGATGTACTATAATGCAAACTTGGAATCTCACTTGCCGGTAAAGGCAGGTCACTTTCAAACAAACTTGAAAAAACTGCCTTGCTATGTAAGTACAGGTAGTCCTTGACTTACGACTGTTCGATTAACAATTGTCCGAAGTTACAATGGCCTCGGAATGGGTGCTTTATGGCCTGTAAAGCACTTCCGGGCATCGCAAAACATTGCGCACGCGTACACTCCTGCAGTCACATGATCGCATTTTGGGTGCTTGGCAACCAGCTTGCATTTACAACAAGTTGCAGTGTCCCATGGTCATATGATTGCATTTTGCAACATTTTTTGCCATTTTCTGGCAAAATAACGCCCATCGGGGAAGCTGGATTCGCTTAATAACTGCCATAAAAATTGTCGTAAAATCGGATCCAGTCACCAGAATTCTTTTTCCCTGAAAACACAGTTTGAATCTATTTCTCCATGGTATTATTTTCTCTCCCAATATGGGCAAAACCTGCAAGTGGTTGGAGGAAATGAAAAAAACCACTGAATATGTTCATTGTTCAAAAGTTCCGAATGTCACTTTGAAATCTTATTTAAGGTGAAAATCTCAGGTTTATTCATTTATTTATTTTTATTAAATTTAGAGGCTGCCCAACTCCGAACAATTCTGGGTGGCTTACAATTTTAAAAAGCAAGAATGATAAAACTACAACTTATTGTGTCTGCCATTTGTCATACCGAATACTATTGTACCTAGAATTGTGGTGTCAAAAAGTTCTTGTGATCCAGAGGCGGATGAGGTATCAAGTGCCGACTTTATAATATTACTGGTTTCTGTTCATCTGACCTAGTCTTCCCCCGCCTCTTTTTTTAAAAATTGACAATTCATCTTTTGAATTGCAGAGCAACCCTAAATGAGATTAATGGTGTTGTGCATTACTCACATCCTTCAAGGTGTTCCTGCAACTGCCCACAGTTTATCCTAACAGCACCTATTGTGGGAATGACCAAAGCCGACCTATGTTCTCCCCACTCAGCCAACGAGGAGGACGGTACACCACCACCACCACAATGAAACTCAGCTGATTTATCCAGGAAAAGCCCTTTAGTAGTTATGCTATGATGCCTTGTGAACCATGCAGATGGACAGGACTTTTCCAGAGTGGGGAAAGTATCCCCCTCCCAGCGTTCGGGGGCCCAAGGGCTCACTGTGAAACAGAAGGACTGGCAGAGTTTTTGGGTAGCTGAGCTGAATGAAAATTGGCTTGGCTGCCATTGGGGACACCACGTGTGCAGTACTGGTACAGAAGCAGGGCCAAAGTTTCCCATGGAAATGGTTTAGGTGGAGGAATCGCTGCCTTATTCATAGCCTTGCCAGCTTGCACCAATCAGGGCAGAATGTGAGCAGGTTTTATTTTCCCTCCAAACTGGTTAGTGGCTTTCATAGTTCTGTTGGTCGTAGCGGTATAGATTATTTCTCATCCAGGTTGGCTTATATGAGGGAATTCTCCAGTGAATACAATAGCTCCAAAGCTGAATACGGCCACCTGTGGAATACCTATGGGGAGTTGAGTTTCCCAGGAACTACAGCCCCCATTAGCAGAGGAGCTCATTGTCTACACCAGTGTTTCTTAACCTCGACAACTTTAAGATGTGTGGACGTCAATTCCCAGAATTGCCCAGCCAGCCAGCCATGCTGGCTGGGGAATTCTGGGAGTTGACATCCACACATCTTAAAATTGCCGAGGTTGAGAAACACTGGTCTACACCAATTATTATTGAACTGTTAGGCAGCTTTGTAAAAGCTTTTCACCAAGTGCTGTGCTGTGTCAATGGAGGAAAAAAATGGCTTCCTTAAAATATCAGCCTATATGTGTTTGTTCTTAGCTTTACAGAACTACAAAGAAGTTCCTGGGTTGAGCAAATGGGATCTAGATTCGCATATATACCACAGGTTCGGAGCCCTTGTGTTCTGTCTGCTTATTTATTTATTTTTAAGTTCACTTACTGGATTGCTTCAAGCAATGGAGGCTCAGCTCAGAAAATGCACTGTTCTGATTACTTGCTTGCTCCCATTGACCTACAGCTTCTGAGAGTTATATTCATATTTTATGTGCCCTGTGGCAGTGAGTAAAGCTAAATTAAATAATCATTGGAAAAGCTTCTGTGGTGAAGGGTCCAAGCCTTTTGTAGAAAGCCATGACATCGAGCAAGGCAAGTTCAAAAATCCAAAATCTCCGTTTCACAGACATAATGGGTACAGACAGAGAACTGAGATTAGTAG
This sequence comes from Charina bottae, assembly GCA_023362775.1. Classification (NCBI taxonomy): domain Eukaryota; kingdom Metazoa; phylum Chordata; class Lepidosauria; order Squamata; family Charinaidae; genus Charina; species Charina bottae. The sequence continues at coordinate 31,120,999 of JALMGJ010000003.1, read as the reverse complement.
GCTAGATGTAAAAAAGGAATGTGAACTATTTGTTCTTCAGTGTAAAATAGATTCCAGGTTAGAACTTTAATTTCAATATGTCAAGATTATGCTGTACTTTTCACTCGTAGAGAAATTGCCCTGCTCTATATCTTCTGGTCCTTTTGGTTCATTTAGTTCGGGGGAAGGATAACTGTTTTGTCTCTAAAATCTATAAGGCTCTGACATGTAGGGGTACCCATGCCATGCTGCAATAGATGGCTGATACAGTACCTTTCTGGATCTGTTCCTCCTCCCCGCATCCAATTAAAAAATTGTGTTGTATTGTCTGCTTTCTGGCTCTTCAAGGTCAGACCCTCATTTTTGGGGATATATTTTTGCATTTGAAATCTAATAATATTGGGTGAATATACCATTAATCCTTGGTGATCTAATAATTTTAATGTGTCCATTAGGCCTTGAAGTGGGTTTTTCAACACCCTAAGGTTCCATGAGAAGTTGATGGAGTTCCGTTAGAGATTAAGGGCAAAAAAAAAAAGAGGTTCATTTAAACACAGCCAATTTTCTATCACTAGAGTTTTACCACTTGATCAGGGATTCTGGGATTTTTTTTTTAAACTAACAGGTTCCACAGCCTGAAAAGGTTTGGAAATCCCTGACCTAGAACATGTCAGCATTATCTACGTTTGTTACGCAGATTCCCTTTCTGAAAAGTCAGTTCAGTTGTGGATATCTGTCCTACATTTTGAACAATGAAGACTCTTGCAAAAAATAAAGATTTTTTTGTCAGGCCTATTTGCCTATATCCTTTATTTGATGTGGATCCACTGACTTACCCAACACTTACTAATTAGAAACAGTTTCCAGTTGTAGGGCTCTCTTGAGCCTTACCATTAAAAGTCATATCCTAGTAAACCCACCTGCATTTGACAAAGATAATTTAATATTTAATTGCTGCTGGAAAACATAGTTGGGATTTGCTGTATTTCAAAGTGACTTATTTTTGTTCTTATTTTAATTTATTACACATTACTTTTTGGACTTTTAAAAAACTTTATAAAATTATTTCCATAAGTAACTAATTATCAAAATGATTGATGTTGTGATTACTTCTTGATTCATATTTGCCATTTATATCAACCTATTTGACATGGTAAGATTATATCTTTTTGAAAACACTCAATTTTTGCCTTTCAGATTGTCAGAAAATATTCCTGTTTTTGCACATTCTCAGCAGAATAAAGGATATACACAGTTCCTTGCTACCTTGCTTGAAGAATTATGTATCAAAACTGAAGACCTGGAAAGTTTAACAAAAGTATTTAGAAGTGGTTGTCTTCCTCACTGGTCAGTTAATTTATTTTTCTCTTGTGAGTCTCTTCCTACTTTGCTTAATATAAGATCCCCTAGCAGGCAGCCTAGATAAGAACTATTATTAACACTAACCATAGTTTCCAATTTATCATACTGTATCAATGGCTGCACCCAAACTTTCAACAAGTCAGGAGCAGGTTGCATGAATCCCCTTAACATGCAAAATGAAAGCCATCTTGTGTACAGGTAGTCCTCGCTTACCGACCACTTGTTCAGCCACCATTCGAAGTTGCAACGGCGCTGAACAAGTGGTACTTACGACCAGTCCTCAAATTTGCAGCCATCGCAGCATCCCCACGGTCACATGATTGCGATTCAGGGGCTTGGCAACCAGCTCACACTTACAACGGTTGCAGCGCCCCGTGGTCACATGATCATCATTTGCGATCTTCCCTGCCAGCTTCCCACAAGCAAAGTGGGGAAGCCAGCAGGGAATGTCGCAAGTTGCTCTGCTAAGTACCCCCAGCCTTCCTGCGCTCGCACTGCGCTGCACCCTCCATCCCCCAGCCTTCTCTGCTCGCGCCATGCCTTCCATTTCCTGGCCTTCCTGCACTCACGTGCGGCCTGCGCCGGGCCTCCCAGGGTCTCCCCAGGCCTTCCCCACCGCCGACAGGACGTATATAGACTCACACTGACGGTGGAGAACTACTTTTGGTTCTGTGTCTTAACTCTCAATGAGAAATGTTGGAAGAAGCATGAGAGATGGGTTGAAGAGAAATTCTTGTCACCTCTTTCATGTGTGTGCGGCAATGGTGATTTTGGGGAGTTACCCAGATTTCTGGAATGGAATCCCTGAAAATTTATATATCTTATTTTATAATTATATTTTCAATCAGTATCATTTTATTTTTGTATTTTCATGTGTAGGCTTTTGAAATTACTTATTTTACATCTAATAAATGTTTTATTATGGTACCTCTCAAACTTTTTATGTGGATTTTTTACTTACAGAATAAGAAGATCATCTTACATTTCTCCCTTGACCAGAGATTGGATTAACGTTCCACAACTGAATTTATCAAACAAGTAGAAGCTCTTTTATGATTAAAAAATACTGACCTTTAAAAAAACAATAAGAACTGTAGTTATGTTGTTGTGTTGTTTTGTTTTGTTTTTATAAATTTATTTTTTCAACAACTGAACTCCTTTTTCAAGTTGAAGAACATCTATGCCATTTTTATTGTTGCACCATTAGAATGTCAAAGAATTTGTATGCATATACTTTTAATTTCTCAAGAAAATACTGTATCATTTGATAGGAAGCATATTTTCATATATGTTCATTATTTGAGTCCTGAAAAATCAGATGCGTTGGAACTGGAATGCCTTTTCAATTTTCTTAATAAAAAGACATAACTTCAATCAGTTGCAAAATAAGGTAATCAGAAACTAGTCTCAATTTTAAATTATTCTCGGTTAACGAACTGAGGAGTTGGAGAGGTCTTTGTCCACATGAAAGAGAGACGCATTGCTCCTCAAAGTTCTGAGGAATCTACACCCTCCCAAAGCTTGGTGGGTCTGCTTTAAGGACCTTCTAAGGTTGCCTGCATGCACCAAAGATATTTCTGCTTTATGACCCCATTAATTTATCTTCCTTGGTTTTAAGATTCATGAGTTCCATCTTCAGAACCAGTGCACAGTTCATTCCAGGTTTATCTTTCACATATCAATCGTAGAGCAAGAACAGGCTTTGGAAGTCAAGTGGTCCAGTATAATGCAGTGTGCAATTAACTGTCCAGACTCTGCTCAAATATTTCCAGCAAAAAAAGCTTCCAAGATGGTCCCATTTTAAGGAGTTTGTTTTGTGTAAAGGTTTCTCCTAATGTTTAGCCAATGTCTACTTCCCTGCAGTTTTATTATGGAATACCTAACAGATCATGGGAACACAGAGGAGGCAGCAAAACAGTTAAGGGAGAAAACAGGGCCGGCCCTTAACATCACTAGGTATACGTTGAGTGGAGAATTACTTTGGTAGGCTTCCAAAATTCTGTTACAATTCCTTACCAGCAGTAAAGATCTTTCCAGAAATCCATGTAGGTCTTGTTTCCTGAGCATACCTGCCATTAAAGGCTTGACAAGTTTTCAACAACCGATTCTTGTCTTGCCTTCTGAAACCATATGTGATTGCATTTATAATATTTGCATTTAGACCAGCTGCATGACAGTGTAGTTTGTCAGCAAAGCCACAGTGTCAATCCTTCTACAGGTGCAAAGCAAGCTTCTCCATTGCTTATGAATCTGGCACCTTTTTTCCAGGTAATCTTCCTATTCAGAGGTTAAACCCATAAAAATGATGGAATTTACTCAAGATTGCTGCTTGAGTATAGTGGTTGAGATCCATTAAAGTGCAAAATAAGGTTGTTTTTGTCAACTCCAAACTCTTGATTTTCACAGGTTTACATGGTTACATTTCCTGTTAGCTTAGCAGTATGATTTTTGCAGGTTTATTTTAGGCCTACTCTTTAGTGCTTAATCTTTGAAAACATTTGAACGTTTACAGAATGTGAATTGCTTATAACGTTTAAAAGGCTAGATTTGCAAGCTTCATTGTGACAGAATAACACATTTTAATCCCCACCCTTTCCCCTTGCTTATCACTGGAAAATTAACTTGATCCTTTCTAGCTCCTATAGACGGTGTGTGCATGTGTGTGTGTTAGGTGTTCGTTTTTCAGCACTCTCCTCATAAAAGCCAGAGACGACATTTCAAGTACCATTTAATTTTACCATGAAAAGGTAGAGTTCATATAGTATATAGTCTATGTTTTTTTTTCTAAGCAGGAAGTGCTCCATTTATTCTTACTTGATATAGGCAGAAAATGATGGGGTGTTTTGGATATACAGCATAAATAAAGTAATTAATAATATAAAGGTTATCTATGTATTAGCTTTTTTGTTGCTATAGTTGTAGTTTGATTAGATCTGAACAGGTTATGATTCGGTGACTAGTTAGAAGATAACCATGTGGGGCAATATAAAAAATATCTCTCATTTAAAGCTGGGGTGGGCAACTTAGGGCCTTCCAGATAATGCTGGAATATATCTGGCACGTGTGACAGCACTGCTCCATGAGCTGCATTGGCTACCAGCTTGCTTCCAGGTGTAATTCAAGGTAGTAATTCAAGGTAAAAAAAAGGTAAAGGTTCCCCCCGCACATTTGTGCAGTTGTGTCCGACTCTAGGGGCCGGTGCTCATCTCCGTTTGTTAGCCGAAGAGCCAGCGTTGTCCGAAGACACTTCCACGGTCATGTGGCCGCATGACGCACGTGGAACGCTGTTACCTACCCACCGAAGTGGTACCTATTAATCTACTTGCATTTTCATGCTTTCAAATTGCTAGGTTGGCAAGAGCTGGGGCGAGTGCGGGAGCTCACTCCGTCACGCAGACAGCACTGCTCCATGAGCTGCATTGGCTACCAGCTTGCTTCCAGGTGTAACTCAAGGTAGTAATTCAAGGTAGCCAACTTTAAAGCCCTTCATAGGTGATGACCGGGTTACTTGCAGGAGTGTCTCTACCTGTCCTACCCGATTACCTGTTTCTACCTGTCCTACCCGATTACAGTGACCATATTTTCTTGGAAAAAATAAAGGACAAACCTGAAAAAGGGCCAGAACTGAAAGAGGTTCATAAGGATAAAAAAAATTAATTGTTTGTGTTTATAACTTCGCTTTAGAAAGGAAAATTCAAGAGCAAAACCAAGAAAAACTTTACAAAAACCCATATTCTAATAAAGAATATTTAAAATCAAACAGAATATGTAAATTTATTTTAAAAAGAGAATTCAATTTCCATATTTTTCACACAAATGTGAAAGACTGCATTAAGTGGTACCATTTGTATAGTAAAAGTTAAATGACCAAAATAAAGGACAAAAGTGAGTTTCTGAAAAATAAATCTAAAGGATAGCTTTCTGAAATAAAGGACTGTCCTTTATAATACAGGACGTGTGGTCACTGTATACCCGATCCGACAGGAGGGGTATGCTCCAGGCCCCATCAGCTAAGGCGTGTCAGCTGGTGGGGCCAAGAAGGAGTGGCATTTCTGCCATGGCGTCCACCTCTAGAACATCATTCCTCCAGAGGTCAGATTGACCCCCCCTCTGCTGGCCTTCCCCAAGGCCTTGAAAACTTGGTTTTGTGTCCTAGCCTGGGGCCCTGGGTCCTGGGTGTGGGTTGGAGCCATTTCCTGGCTGCATTAATGGTTGTTTTACGATTCCAGCTGCTGTGTGTCTTGTTTTTATCTTGTATGTGTTTTATTTGTTTTTATTATTATTATTATTATTATTATTATTATTATTATTAGCCGCCCAGAGTCACATATGTGAGATGAGCAGTAATATAAATCAAATAAATATTTCCCACAATGCATTTCTTTAGATGGCCATGAAGATTCTCTTTCCCTTTTTATTGCAAAAGCAGGAAGCCTACAGTGTTCTGTGATTTCTGTAGGGATTTTTCCTAAATTAAATTGTGTAATAGTTAATATGATTTTTTCTAAGTCCAATTCATTCTCTTCCTCGTGTGACAATCAAAGTAAGCAAAATCCAACAAAGTCAGTCATGCAGCTGACAGTCTCTGAAATATTAAGGTCAGTGTTCTGCATTACTTGCACCAATTTATAAACTTTTTAAAGAGATCACTTATCTCTTTATATCTTCATATCACTGTATGAATTAAGTGTTATGTAGAGAATAGTCATCACCTTTAGGAACCAATTCTGTTCATAATATATGACAAGACTATACCACTCAGTTTGGTTCGTTCATGGTAAAAGCTTACAAGGGAGCAAGGCACGTTGAAACCAATGAAATTTCTGAATAATCAGTAAGATTGAACTTAACGTTCCACTCTGTTGTTTTTAGTAGAGCTGGATCATGATTAATCTTTATGACTCATTGTAACCCATGAGTCTAATCTAGATGCATCCTGCCACCACTTTTACAAATCTCAACAAGTTTGTGAAAGTTCTGTATTATATATATTTAAATCACATGGATTTCAACAGAAATGGGATATATTTCTATTAAAATGTGAGAGATTCTTACATTTGGGAGGATGTCTGTAACATTTTCCCTCTAGTAACTGAGCAATGAAGTTCATATGTGTACTTGCAAATTTTTATAGCTCAGGTCTATGAAATCCTTGTCTTCAGATTTATCCTGTGTTAATTTTTGTTATGTGCATAACTGTTAAAACATAAAATAATGTCCTTTTTTGTAACAAAGAAAGGCTTACAACAAAACAAAAGCTTCCTTCCAAGCTTCCAACAAGCATGATAGTGGAAATGCATCTTGCTTATGTATTTTCAACGTAAGTGTTGAAAATGAGAGCTGTCATTTGAACCATAGACTGGAAAATTTATTTCAAAACCAAAATAGACTAAGCTTTCATTAAAATTAATTTAAGGAGAAGTAAAAAGCTGTCTTCTTTGTCTGCAGATCTGATTCTTTTTCAGCCTTCAGAGTGTTAAAAGGTAAAGGTTCCCCCCGCACAGTTGTGCAGTCATGTCCGACTCTAGGGGCTGGTGCTCATCTCCGTTGGTTAGCCGAAGAGCCAGCTTCAGAGTGTTAGCTTATTGTATATGCTAAGATCTGTAAAAGTCCCTGGCCATGCCAAAAATAGCGGATAGAGGTGATTGCTTTAAAAAACCACACACCTTCTACAATACCTTTTTCAGCATCAAAGTAGGCTGAGTGCAGGCGTAGGATGTGGGTTGGGAGCTGTTTCGTTTTGTATAAAGCCTTGTTGAATGACAAAGTAATTTTGAAAGAAAGGTATATACCGCAAGTCAGGAGTTCATCAATTCAACATCCATTTTTGCAACCAGTGTTCCTTTTCCGTACATTGCTCAGAACCAGTTCAAGAAGGGCTTCTGGAGAAATGTAATACATTTGTAATTTTGTAAATTTGTAATACATATGGAGATCCATATGAGTGAATATTCCAATCTCTTGAAGCGGATGATATGTGAGTAACATTGACACCACCATCACCGCTCTACACACACGATACTTTTGTTACCATTTTCATTGGGCAGTTGCCTAGTTGCTTTTGTTTCCCCTTGTATGACCACTGGAGGTTTGGTGCACCTATTTATAGTCACAGATATCATAAAACAGTTGTTACATAGAGAGTTGTATACCTCCAGTACTTGTTCTTATTTATCTAGAGACACCAGGCATGTAGAAACAAATGCAGATTTACAACATTTATTGTTCACCTTCTGAATTGTGGAAGAATTAAGAGGGGACACCTGTTGTACAAAGAAGTTGTGTTATGTGATGGTTTTGAAGTATAGATTCCCTTCATTTTTCTAACTTCTCATAAGTTTTGGCCAGCCCCAGCTTGGTGCTCTCCTCACATCTTCCGATATTTTTCCATTTAGGTGCCATCACTTCATCCAGGAAACCATTTCTTGTTTTGAGAAGCAGTTTGTATTTTGGAAACCATATTTTTTGTGTTGCCTTTTCCACAGCTAATTTCTACAACACTCTTTGCCTCTATGGCTTACTTTGAATGGGTCTCATGCACTTGTTTCTCACCTTCACACAAATACATGAAGGAGGGTTGAGTATGGATACTAAACAACTACAGAGTACTGGTAACATAACACAGTGATCTCCTTGGATTTATCTGAGGTTGGATTTAGGCAATCAGCACTCCCAAAAATGTATGATTGTATGTTCAAACCATCACTTTTTAAAAAGAGGAGCTGCAAATGCATACTTCAGTAACATATGCTGACTTACTTTGTTGAGTAAAAATAGCTGATTTACATGTGCAAAAGAAATTGTACACAAACATTTACTGTTCCACTGAAGTTAACAGCAGAATGGTGTTCAAATATAAAAGAGGACAGAGCTCCTATAATAATTGTATAGAGAGGAATTTTCTAACACACAATTAAATATTCCCTGTCTTCAGTAATGTGTGAGCATTCTGGAATATGAAAGTCCCTTACCTGTAAGAAAGATGCATAGTCTTGGTCAATCATGTTTAGTATTTCATACATTTGTTCCAAACAGAGCACACTTGAAAGAACTAGAAAAGGGTGGAATTAAAGATCTTAATAAATAATTAATTGTATAACCTCAGTAATTATCTGTCCATCTATAGACACTATCTGTTTTGGAATTATATCTCTGTTTTAAATAATTAGAAAGAAAAAAGTTAAAAATCTTAGTACTTATTGGTGTACTCCCAAATAAAAGTATGGTAGTTTGTTTAGATTTCTGCTAAAATTGTAAAGCATGAATGTAACAAATCAAAGTTTTAAGATATATCTTATCCAAATATAATCTGGTCCATCCTTAAATTAGTATTTCATATGTATACACTCTAACTTGAGTATACTCAGGCCAAATCAAATATAACCTAGAAACTCTATAAACTTGTTTTCTCTGTAAAGACTTCCTGAGGTCCTTAGAGGAAAGACGGATAGAAGTATTATAAATAGACCAAATGAATTAGTATGCCTTATATTCAGATTTTTAAACCCATTCTAAGAAGGAAATCACATTACTTGCATCTTAGAGATATTTTTGAACCATCTTTCACACTTGCTTTCTTTTTTTGGCTTATTTTCATCTAACATCATGCTATGTTGTTCCTTCTGAGCTAGGATGAATCCATGAGAAAACTGCTCAGAGAAAACTGGCTTTCAGGAAATATTGTTTGTAGAGCTAGTGATGTTACATTTGGCATGGTTGGATGGTACTGAGGAGTCCATATTCTAGCAGTGGCCCACTGAGAAATGCTGTATGTACTAACTGCTACTGCTAACCATTACCATTACTTATTCACCTGCCTCATTCTCCAGCCTGGAGCTGGAGAACAGGATTGATAAAAAGGCAAGACTGTAGCTGCCACCTCCCACTTGTTCACTCCTTTGGTACCATCATCTAATGAGCAACCAGGCAGGCAGCTGCAATTTCTGCTCCACATTCTCATTAGCACCTATCCGCTAGTCAGTCTCCGGTTCTTAGTCTCCGAAAAAGAAGAATGAGCAAGCACTGGAAGCAAAAGTGAGCTAGTTCCAAAGAGATCAACAGTGGTTGGACATAATAAAAAAAGGTGGTCCGTATGGTTCAAGGCTTGCCAAAAGACTGGAAGTTCTGCCTGTCTGGGTTTTCTCAGGAAGAAGAAAAAGTAGTAGAGTTGAAATTCACTAGTTTTCTAGGGGGTTATACTGGGTAGTTTTTTCAGCCACATTTCACAGGCTTTTCATTCCAGATCCTTGCTCCTACATTTTCTTCTCTTAGTTTCTTGACTACCAGATGTCTCCCATCCAGAGGTCTGATGACAAAGGCCATCCCATTTCAGCGCTGCTTCCAGACCAGTAACTGTGTCGGCGTTTCTTCCTCTTTGAATTTTCTCCCATTTGTCTACATCCTTATTTTGCAACTATGAAAACCAACTCACCCCAACTCTTGCCCCAACTCTGACCTACAGTAGACCCTATAGTCAATCTTACCTAGTTAATGGTTCTTCTAAAGTCTTTCATGGTGTTATTGTTAACACTTGGTTTCCGCTTGCCTATTACATTCCATTGCATTGTACTGTGTGTGTTTCTTTTTAACCTCTTTCTTCAATGAATGAAGGTAGCAAGGTTATTTAAGAAAAGGGTTTCAAATCAAGGTGGTCTTTGAATCCACCATACCTTGCCACTGCAATTTTTGACAATATACATCATATAAAAGTCCCAACTTTGCACTTGAATCTTCTTTTACTGCTATCTTGTTGACTTCTAGATTGGAAATATTATGTGGAGGGGGAAAAAGCATGTGATTTCCAATATCTATCTTCAGATCTAATCAGTGAAGGCAAAAAAGAATAAGCCGTCAGGTGGTAAAGGAGCAGGGAAATAAAAGAATTTTATGGACAGTTTGAGCCTGTCTTATATGCCATCTGCTCAGTGCAGAAACCCAAGACTTGCTAATACATGCTGTTTGTATGTTTTCAATATTTTATGTCAACTGAAATGACATCTTTGAAGCTCTGAATTATATAGTCTTGCTCACAGGCATGGATGGTAATGATTCAGGATAGAAAGACAGAGATGGGTAGATGATAAAATAAAAAAATCTAGAGATTATTAAGTAAAGAAAGAGGTTGTTATTAGGGTTATTTCATAGAAATAAGCCACGCTTCCCATGAAACAATGCATAAACCGTAGGATGCTAAAAACAACAGGAAGGGCTTCTTCAGTTATGTTCACAATAAATGGATGAGAGAAGCTAACTCAAAGATTATTAATTTTTAGATAATTACAAAAAATATTATAATTGGTGAACAGATATAGAATGGATGATGGTATTAGAACCTGTGGGGTAGATCTTGGAATTGTATGGGATTGTAAACGGAGTGTAAATCAGCAGAGCGATGTGATTGAAAAAGGAAAAATGCAGTTTTAGCCTGCATCAAGAGAGGTAAAGTTTCCAGTTATGGGAATGAAAATTTCCTTTTATTATACATTAATCAGTCCTACCCTTGAGCGTTATGTCCAGTTCTGGGCACCATAGTTTAAGAAAGGTTCAAGGAAATGAACAAGTTCAGAGAACAGCAATAATTATGATTAGAGAACTGAAAACTAATTCCTACAAAGGGAGAAACCTTGAGGAGAGATTAAAGGGGCGGGGGTTGTCTTCAAATACCTGAAATGATATCACACTGGAGACTGTCAAGACCTCTCTTCTTTCCAGAATTCAGGAAGCAACATAATGGATTCAGGTTACTAAAGGGCAGGTACCAGCTATGCAGTATGTATATATATATGTGTATGTGTATATGTGTCTGTGTGTATGTATGTATGTATATATATGTATATATGTGTGTGTATGTATATATGTATGAAGGGGCGTGGTGGCTCAGCGGGTAAGACGCCAGGATTGTTGATCGGAAGATCACAAGTTCGGAGGTTCGAATCCCTAGCCCTGTGTGTGGAGTGAGCTCCCGCACTCGCCCCAGCTCTTGCCAACCTAGCAATTCGAAAGCATGCAAATGCAAGTAGATGAATAGGTACCACTTTGGTGGGAAGGTAACAGCGTTCCGTGTGCGTCATGCCGGCCACATGACCACGGAAGCATCTTCAGACAACGCTGGCTCTTTGGCTAACAAACGGAGATGAGCACTGGCCCCTAGAGTTGGACACGACTGCACAAATGTGCGGGGGGAACCTTTACCTTATGTATGTATGTATGTATGTGTATATATACATACATACATACATACATACATACATATATAAAAAAAACTTCTAACGTAACAGAACCCATTACTCAGAGTTTATGGGCCCCCTTTGCTGGATGTATTCATCTGAGATGTAGACAGTCTGCAATGTTTTAATTTGTATTCCACTGACTGGTGGTTGAACTCAATAGCCTAAATGGCCACTTTCAACTCTATGGTTTGTTGAACTATGGTAATCTTTAAAATAGCACGGTTTACCGCCATCGAAATGAACGTTTCTACAATATCTGACACAAGGCAGCCAAATATTTGCCAATATTGCCCACATGGAAAATTTACGGACCTTTTCTCTAGGTGTGGTGCAATTTGCATCCAGTTTTGGGGAACCCAACAGTGTTACACAATACCATTTTAACTGCCTTGTCTAGACACACTTTGTTGGCTAATTCCAGCTTCAAATGGACTTTACCTTTGGGGCTGGTTTGCAAAGGTCAGAGTTATATTTTGTAGCCAGTCTGTATTAATGAAGCCTTAATGTTTCCTAATTAAATCCATTTAAAAAGTTGCATGGCAGCTTTATCTGAATTACAATGGAAGTGAATTGGAAACTGCTTTCATTAGTTTACAGTGTGTGTGTGTGTGTGTGTGTCAGAGAGAGAGAGAACTGAAATGCAACTTCATGCATACAACTAAGGGAACTCTAGTTAATGAAAGCTTAGGCCAGAATGAAACTGTTGGCTTTAAGGTGCCATGCGACTCTTTATATGAGTATATATAATGATAAAGTGTTTATTGGTTTGGGTTAAAAAAAAGAAAAGAAAAGAAAAGAACGATAAGAACTCAGTTATCAGCGGGGCCCAAGGAACTGGCTGCTTCTGTTTGGCATTCTGCTCTGACTCATCCAAAGCTGCTTTCCTTTTTTATAACAGGCAGATGCTGAGCCTGCCCAGAGTTCACCCTTCATGCAAAGAAGGTGATAACAGCTTCCCAATCAGGATTTGAGCAGGATTTCCTATAAACGCTTCAGGTCAATAAACCTTGCCTACCACCAGAGAAAAATAAACGAATAAATGAATAAATAACTGGAAGAAGAGAAATATACTGTAGAATAGGCAGAGGTGATATGTCAGGGCCAGCCAGTTACCTGCTTATTTTTTTCATTGGCTTTTCATTGCACTTTGATTCGTATTGTTTTCAGTTTGGAATGGCTGCTGCGCTGCTGGGTTTGTACGGTGTTTTCGTTTTGTACTTTACCTGACTTTATTCTATATGCTTTGAATTGAATTGTAGCTTCCCAGCTGAGGATAAACTTAAAGATGGGTCTCCCCGTCCTAACAAGCCGGGGAGGTAAAGTGCTCCTGGAAGAACAGTGAAGAAGAGCAATCTTACTCTGCTTGCCCTTTGCTAAGCTGGACGTTTGGGACCAGACAAACCCCACCACGGCAGCTATTCTGAAAGAACCCCCAACTTACCCTCCAAAGAGGCCCACTGGCCCCAAAAGGCTACTTAGCTGCTTTCAGATCTCAGGGGGTTTTCCTCTCTCTCTCAGGTTATAAATCAAACAGTAATTCCTAATCTTTCAGGGCCGGTTCATAAATAAACGGAATATTTGCATATCTGGCTGGTCAGAGTTTGGATGCTGTATTATCCACAATTGGTTGGCAGGTTTCAGGATACGGTCACGAATTAAGTTACAATACTGCGATCAGCGCTGCAGAGTAGATTATTCAACTGGTCCAGCATGACCATTGGGCAGAGTAAGAGATGGATCTTAATTGCCGGATAATGTGCAAGAATCAGTTGTGAGGTGTGGGAGACAGAGCTGTGCCCTAGATATGCTAGTGTAGTCAGCTCCCATCTGATGTGGTATCCCTTTACCAGTGTTGAATAAGAAGTAGCTGCTAGATCAGCTTGCCTCTGCATGAAAACCGTGTCTTGCTCTCCAGGCAGTGAAATATACTGGGCCAAGCTCACCAACAGATCATATACTTCAAAAATGTACAGGTAGTCCTCATTTAACAACCACAATTGGGACCAGCAACTCGGTCATTAAGCAAAGCGCTCACTAAGTGAAACCACCACTGTGCTTACGAACTCACTTCAGCTTTCCTTTGCTTTAGAGACCTGAGAAGGTCATAAATGCAAAGATTGGTTGCAAAGTTACTTTTTCATCACCGTCGTAACTGTGAGCATCGCTAAACGAGGCAGTCGCTAAACGAGGACTTCCTGTATAGGAAAGTTTTGAAGAGGTTATTCAGAGGAGGCAACACCATACTGACCAGAGAAGTGTTAAGAGGGGTTAGAGAAAAACTACAGGAGATCTAGGAAGTTGCCTACAAAAAAGACTTGATTATGAGATGTGAGTCTGAGGCAGGAAAATATGAGGAGTTGGCTTGACAGAGCAAGAAGCAGAAGCAGACAAAAAACTAGGGGGAAAGATAGGAAGTGAGGGGAGGCTGGCAAAAAATGACTCTGCACTGAATAGAAAGAGGCTGGTGAACTGCAATTGCTCCAGGAAAATCACATACCAAGGTTGAAAAAAGAGGTATCAGCTATAACTAAATCTAGATAAAGATGAGTGCCACAAGAATGCTAAGAAAACTGTTTAATATTTGGCTGATTGTTTCATTAAATTATGCTGACACCACACGTCCACGAAATTCCTCTGCAGAGTCAGGCATAATATTAATCATAATCTACCATGGTGCAGAAGAAGAAAATAAGTAACTGTGAAGGCCCAGAATATGCCATGCCAGAGATTCCCAGATGATCAAAGGACCAGGTTTTGTTCAACAAACCTTTAAGCATCAAATAAGCAAAGCACATCATACATGAAGGTGGAAATGAATCAAATTTACCACATTTCCCGTTTTGCTTATTTTTAAAAGCTGCTTCAACTTTGATTTTATACAGTTCACCAATGAAGGTTCTTAGCATGTTTCTCTTTTTTTTTCTACAACCACAAATGCATCCTCTTGAGCAGAAAACAAAACACAATCTCAAAGCAGAAGGGGGTTGTACGATAACTAAAACTTGAGCACAGAAGAAAACAGTCCAGAACTTGCTTTGAAAATTGGGCGTACTTTTTGTTCAATCCCTGGCATCTCCAGGGAGTTTTGAGAAAAACTGCTAACTGAATTTTCATTCAAATTTATAGAGAGTCCCTAAACCAGCGTTTCTCAACCATGGCAACTTTAAGATGTATGGACTTCAACTCCCAGAAGCTGGCTGGGGAATTCTGGGAATTGAAGTCCACACATCTTAAAGTTGCCAAGGTTGAGAGACACTGCCCTAAACAATACTGACTAAGCTGGACTTTCATTTTATGTATGTGGCTCAGCGGGTAAGACGCCAGGCTTGTCGATTGGAAGATCGCAAGTTCGGAGGTTCGAATCCCTAGCCCCACGTGACAGAGTGAGCTCCCGCACTCGCCCCAGCTCTTGCCAACCTAGCAATTCGAAAGCATGCAAATGCAAGTAGATTAATAGGTACCACTTTGGTGGGAAGGTAACAGCGTTCCATGTGCATCTTCGGACAGCGCTGGCTCTTCGGCTAACCAACGGAGATGAGCACCGCCCCCTAGAGTTGGACATGACTGTGCGGGGGGAACCTTTACCTTTTACCTTATATATAAAGTTAGTTTTTAATGGAAAAGTGAGCTAATTTGATGCTAATTGCATTAACTCACACAGTGAATAGCTTCTCCCTGCAAAAAGACCTTCACTTTCTCTCCCTGTTTCACTTTGCAAAAAAGCCAAACCAAAACACAGCAAAATTATATGACATCCATACAATTAACACCATATTCCTATGTGATTCCAAGTTTATCAAAATCGTGCTGACTATTGCTATTTTTTCTCTGACTCCTTTAGCCGTTTAGCTCAAGCACCTCCTGTTTGTCTGTCTGTCTCTCTGTTTGCTCAGGTTTCTCTCAGCAGAACTGAGCACACAGTTTGATAGATGTGATTCTCGGGAAGCCTTCCAGGAGAAGGTGCGGTCCCCATACATGTGTCATACGAGTTCCCTGTTGATCACATGCTATTCCAGCTGGGACCTTGCAGCTGGGACTTTCAACAAATCCCTGTGCCAAAGATGATGACTCCATGAATGGAGACATTCCATTTCTAAGCAGCAAATGTTATTTCAGAAACATCAGCATATCGTCACCTTGTGCTTCACAGGACAGTCTATGCCTTCATTGGAGGCTATTCTTGATCCGTCCCCCTTTGGCTTCTATTTCCTGTTATAATTGAAGAAAGGAGTCCAAATGCAGATTCCCCAGCACAGCAGCATTAGGAATTGGTGGTGCCCCAGAGGCTTTTCCCCATGGCAAGTGCAGAAGTACAGGGAAATGGTAGCAATTCGCTTTCCTTTCATTTTGTGAAGAGGAAAGTGGGACGTGCTTAGGCATGAACCTGAGGGGGCAGGGTGAGGCCCTTGATCATTGGCCAACGAGTGAGCATTGATTGGCTGAATAGTTCTTGGAACTTTGCTATTGACCAGAAACTTAGTCAATTACATAGGAACTCTATACAGGTAGTCCTCACTTAATGACCATTCGTTTGGTCAGACTTACCAAGTTCAGACTTACGACGGTGCTTACACAACCATCACAGCGTCCCCGCGGTCACGTGATCATGATTTGAGCGCTTGGTAACCGGTTCACATTTGTGACTGTCACAGCATCCCATGGTCATCGCCATTTTCAACGTTCCCGGCCAGCTTCTGGCAAGCAAAATTAATGGGGAACCACGTGATTCGCTTAACAACCACATGATTTGCTTAAGAACCGCAGTGGCTTGCTTAATGACCGCTGCAAAAAAGGTGGTAAAATCAGGCCGGATTCACTTAATGACCACTTCACTTAGTAACCGAAATTCCGGTCTCAATTGTAGTTGTTAAACAAGGACTACCTGTAGGTCCACAAACTTATAAACCTGCCCATGCTCATAGCATTTTAAATAAATCTGAAAATTGTCATAACAGGCTGGATCAATTTCAGGCAAATTTTAAACTGGATTCAGAAGAATTGAGAAATAGAAAGGACAATTGTCAAAGGACCCAGTGCCACTGTACTTATCTTTTTCTCTGAGAGATAATAACCTCTTCATGAGCAGGAGTCTGACTTTCTAAGCTCTGAGACTAACCATCCTTGAAAAGCCTAATCTATTTTGACCCTTCAGTGAAACCCGTCCTGAGAATATGCTAGACAGCCTCTGAAATATGTGAACGTTTTTCACATCTTTGTTATTTTTTAATTGAAAGAATGACCACAGTGATCACGGGACAAAGGAGAAGAGGAGAGGTGCTGATGCTTTCTTCAACACAATTTTTGCAACAATAATTGGTCCTCTGGAGCTAAGAGGTGCCCCAGAAGGGGAACAGCCACAGGAAATGCAGCTATTTGCAGAGCTCTTTATAGGGGCCAAATCCTCTCTGGTCCTACAGAAGGAGGCTCCATCCAAAGTACAATACAGTTTTTGAAATGTTCCCATGGCTCCAAACATTTTAATTCAAGGCAGTGAAACTAATGTATTCATTCATTTCAATGGGCAAATAGCAGAGTGGGGAGATACAGGATTTCTACTAGGGAGAACCAGACTCAAGACCTCCTGGAATTACTTTCTGTCAGCTGCCCTCTCTCAGCCCAGTCCACCACATTGATTGATTGATTGATTGATTGATTGATTGATTGATTGAATAAAAACCGGGGGGGGGGGGAATTACACTCACATTGAATTCAGTGAGAAGGAATTTGCAGGAGAATCAGCTGAACTTTTTGTGCAGGCACACACATAAAAACAAATGTCTTAAGAAAGTTCCAGCTGTGAGACATGCAATTGTTTGGGTGATCTAGTGATTACTATATTGCATATGAGAACATGTTGGCTGCACAATAGGCCAATCGGTGCCCTGAACAATTAAGCCACCATTTTGATATTTGTCCTTGTATTTTACTTGTCATCTTCTCATGGGCCTCTGCCTCGCCAGAGTATAGAAAGACAGTTGTGGACAAATTACATCTGTGGTCCAACCTTGCAGTGTTCCTTTTATGTTTTAAGAGCCTTTGGGGATTCTCTAACCCAGTTCGTGTGGTAGCTGACAGATCAGCTAAGCAAAAGTGAAGCAGGTGCCTCAGGAAGCAGATGATGGGGTGACATAACAGGCTGGAAAACAGGTTGGTGTGCATTGTGTGGCTTGCCTTCTGCCGTAGGATCCAGTTGTAGATGCTATTTTCTTGCCACTGTTACAGTAGGATTCAACTCCCACTCCAGTTGGCCTGAGTCAAGAGAAATGGGAAGGTGGCCCCATAGTCTGTTCTACCTCGTGTGGCAAATGGCACCATTTCAGCCCTGAACTGAGAGGCCCGGCAGGATTCAGAGCCATCCCCAGGGCCCCTTAGAAAGCATGTTTCCATCCTTAAGCGTGGTTGATTGAGCAGAAGAGAAAGCAGGACATCGGGAGGCAATAAATGAGAGATTTTTCAGTTGAAGAGGATACTTGCATAATGTTCAGGAAACTGATGAAGAAAGAATATCAGTATCTTTCAAATGTTAATGTGAAGTGTCTTTAACTTTGTTCCAGAAAACAAACTGCCTTTACAAGTAGCTAACATACATGCAGGTAACATAGCTGGATGCAAGCCATATGACTTGATGTTAGAATCAAGATGCAATATATGGCTCAGAAGATTGCAAAGACCATCTGTGGCATTTATAAGTCTGTGAAATGCTATGTAGGGAAGTGCTGCACACTGTCTTTGAAAGGGCTACTAAAGTAACCCTTCTTACGAGAACTGACACAGCAGCTCACATCTTGGCCTGCAGCAAACTTAGCAAATGGTACTTTGCTAGCACTATGGAAGCTCCTGTTTTACATACGGTCACTGTACCTTTAAATCACAACCTTTTCCCCACTCATGGTTCAGAAAAGCCCGTTCCTTTGTATGCTTCCTCAGAAAGCCACACAGAGTTCAATTAGATTTATTCCTGGAAGATATTTCTAGGCTTGCACCATGACATGTGAAGCCAGCTCTACTATTAGGCAGAAGTAGAGGCTGCCTCTGGGGGC
This sequence comes from Charina bottae, assembly GCA_023362775.1. Taxonomy (NCBI): domain Eukaryota; kingdom Metazoa; phylum Chordata; class Lepidosauria; order Squamata; family Charinaidae; genus Charina; species Charina bottae. Next base: position 31,102,389 of record JALMGJ010000003.1, on the reverse strand, counting down.
AAATTCTGGGATGTAGCAATGGTGGCCCTCAGGAACTTTTCCCCCTGAAATTAAAATTGTCACTGTTGAGGAGAATTCCTCTGATAAAAATGAATGTCTTGCCTAGAATGATGTTTTTGTTTCAGAGAATGCCTGTTTTGACAACTGATGTACCATTCAAGCAATGGCAAAAAGATATATCTAAATTTGTATGGCAAGGAGAAAAAATTAGTTAAATACAAAGTGTTAGAAGATGCAAAGGAAAGAGGAGGATTGGGTTTACCAGATTTAAAATTGTATTTTGTAGCTTGTTTGGTTTCAGTGAAAGAATGGGTGTTGCTGAGAAACAAAAGACTTCTGGAATTAGAAGGGCATGACCTGAGGTTTGGATGGCATGGATATTTATGGTACGATAAAGTTAAAGTTAATGTGGATTTTAAAAACCACTTTATTAGATGCGCCATATTGAGAATATGGAATACATATAAACCCAGGCTATGCCCGAAAACACCTCTATGGATCTTAGCACAAGAAGCATTTTACAGAACAGAGGCAAAGACAAATGGTTAACGTACCAGGAATTATTGGAGAATCACCAAGGGGAAAATAAAATTAAATCAAGAGAGCAACTAATGGCAGAAGGATAAAGTTCTCAATGGTTTTCCCATTTACAGCTATCAGAGAGATTTAAAATGGATAAAAAGAGTTACAGTATGGAGCACAGTAAGACAGAATTTGAAGTTCAATTGTGTACAGATGATGAACATGTAATTGCTAAAATGTATAAACTTTTGTTGAAATCTGAAATGGAGGAAGAACAGATTAAAGACTGTATGATAAAATGGGGTAAGAATTTTGGTTATAATACAGTATACAGATGGATCAATGGGAAAATATGTAATCAAAAGGGTTGAAATTTACATTATGTTATGATCTTAAAGATAATTTTTATAAAATGATGTATTGTTGGTACATGATGCCAAAGAAATTATATAGAATGTAAAAAGGCATTCCAAATGCATGTTGGAAATGTGAACAACATTAAGGGATATTCTATCATGCTTGGTGGACATGTAAAAAACCTTTAAAAAATTGGATTCAAATACACACATTGATACAGAGAATTTTAAAGATTAATATTCAATTGAAGTCAGAACTTTTCCTTTCAGAACTGATGGATACACAGTTAGAAAAGAGTCAGTGAAGATTATTTCAATATATGATTACTGTGGTGAGATTATTGTATGCACAAAGATGGAAAGATTCTGCATTACCCACCATGGAGGAATGGTTGGTGAAATTGATAGAACTTGCTGAGATGGCCAAACTGACTTCTTTGATTAGGGAAAGGTCATTATTGACATTCATCAATGACTGGAAACCCCTTATGGACTTTTTGCATAAAAAAGAAAATGATTTTGTGACCTATGGTTTTGATGATTAGAAAGAATAGGTTATAGAAAGAAGGGAATTATGATGTAATCTTAGAGAGAGAGGTTTGATTATAATTGTATGTATAACTGCTGAGAAGATCAGAAGCCATTTATATTTCTTTTCATGTTTTCTGTTCTTTTAATTTATCTTTCTTTTTTCTATCTCCTTTTTTCTGTCTCTTTTTTCCTTTCCTTTCCTTTCCTTTCCTTTCCTTTCCTTTCCTTTCCTTTCCTTTCCTTTCCTTTCCTTTCCTTTCCTTTCCTTTCCTTTCCTTATCTTTCACATTTAGTATATCTTTTTCTTTGAATGTTTTTATTATATATGTAAAATCTTTTAATAAAAACTATTTTTAAAAAAAGGAACTTTCTCCCCTAATAAAAGACAGAGCTCGGTATGCAGCACAGCTTCCTTAAACTAATTTGTTGCTTCAAATATGGGCAAGACATTATTCCAGGGCTTTCCAAAGTGCTGCCACTGGTGACATACCAGTGGCGGCGGCGGCAGCGGCAGCGCGGCGGTGGTGCGCGCGCGCACACGGCAGCAACATGGGGGGGCGTGAGGCAGCGTGCGCGTGCACGGTGGCAGCACAGGGGGGCGTGCAGCGGCGTGCGTGTGTATGGTGGCGGCAGCTGCCGCTGCCACCATGCGCGCGCGCACCGCTGCTTCCGGGTGGTGTTGCGACACACCACGCTGTGTGTGGCGACACACTTTTGTGTCGCGACACACAGTTTGGAAAGCTCTGCATTATTCTATCACAGTGTTAAAGTAAGATTTAACTGCCAACTCATTTAGGTTCTGTACAGATATGGGAACAGTTTCATCGTCCAAGCAGTAAATCTCTTTGACCAGTAAGTAAAGAACTTCAAAATCCATAATTTAACTTAAGGCTTTTGAAATCTCACTGTCTCATCTTCAGCCAAGATGTGACAAAAAGTTGGTTGGCTGGAAAGTGAGAGGGAGGGAGGGAGTAAAAGGCTGATGATACTGAAGGCATGAAGACTGCATAAAATCAGTTACAGATGTAGTTCACAGACATTCAGATTAGTCACTGCAAGTTAATGAAATAGTTCCTACTTTATACGTTTTTGCAGGTTCTTAAGAGGATCACCTACATAAAGGCTATGAAGGTAGAACTGCAAGAAAACAATTTCAGAGGAAATGCTGCTGTTCAAAAGTTCAGTCCCTGGCATCTTCAAGTAGTGTTGACTAAAGCTGCTTTACAATTTTCAATATGAAAGTACAGGTAGTCCTCGCTTAATGATGGTAATTGGGACCAGAATTTCCGTCACTAAGCGATGCGGTCACAAAGCGCGACATCACATGACCATATTGTTTAGTGACAGCAATCCCGGCACTTCCCATTGCCGTTGTTAAACGAGGGTCATGGGTCGTTAAGCAAGGACCTCCTCGCAACTTCCTGCTGGCTTCCAACAAGCAAAGTCAGTGGAGAAGCTGGCAGGAAGTTGCAAGTCCCAGGTGGCTCGCAAGCAGGCTGGCGGGCAGATAAGTGGCTGCTGCAGGGCAAGGGAGGGTGCATAAGGGGCCACTGAGGCACAGTGCAGCAGGGCTGGGGTGGCTGTTGCAAGGTGGGGGAGACTTACCCAAGCAACTTGCAACCTTTCCTACTGGCTTTCCCATTGACTTTGCTTGTGGGAAGCCAGCAGGGAAGGTAGCAAATGGTGATCACGTGACTGCGAGGGTGCTAGGACAGCTGGAACTTTGAGGACCAGTCGTAAGTACCACTCATTCAGTGCTGGCGTAACTTCAAACAGTCACTGAACAAGTGGTCGTTAACTGAGGACTACCTGTATTGAAAACAGGCCGTATTTACTGAAATGATAATTTTGTGGCATTTCTTGATAAGATTTACAGCAAAAGAGCCATGAATAAGTAGGCACATAATCTGCCTTTTCTGTCTGCTTGGAATTTCATAAAAAGTTGTTCAAGCAACAAATCTGAATGTGTGTGAATTTGTGTATTAAGTATATAGGAGGAACAATACAAAAAACAGCTGACTTAAGCTTAGGCTGACCAGATTTCCTTGAGAGAAAAATGGGACCCTAACCTACCCATGGCTCGCCGGACAAAGTGGGCGCGGCGTGCGGGTGGGCGCTTGTGGGCGTGCTTCGCCACAGGAACTTTCAAAAACGGGACAAAATGGATATTTTTCTTACAATGACAGGATGGTCAGGAATTGTTTAAAAAACGTTCAAAACGGGACGTATGGTCAGCCTACTTCAGCTTCATGAAAGTAGCACTCATGTTCCCCTTGTGAGTAAGCTCAGGGTCCAGTGCCCTCATTAAAGCTTGCTTCTGTGAACAAGAGCATAAGCCCAGATTGTATGTAATTGCCACAACTGCCCATCCCCAAAGATCATTTTACCAACCTGGAAAGCTGGGTGCTGCTCCAAAAGTAGACTCTTGTGCATTAAGCTCAACTGCTAGAGACTTATCAAAACCATGTTGTTTTCTTGGCCACAAGGAAGAAGTCATTTGCTGTTGCTTTCTCCTAGGATCCTATCCACCATTGGATTTCCTGGTGGTCATTCAGTCATACCCCCAGCTGGTCCAACTCTCCTTAGGTTTTAGAAATCACTCAGTGTGTGTCAGCCCTGGCTTCTGGGTTCGTCCATCACATATTCCAGGAATTCTACCTGATTCATTTGGGATAATGTTTTTAATCCAGTAAGTGGCCCTAGGATCGCCCATAGCTAAGAATCCCCTAAAATAAAATGGAGATGGGGAATCTGTATCCTCCACACATTACTGAATTACAACTCCCAGACACTCCAGCCAGCATGATCAATGGACATGAAAGGCGGGAGTTGGTGCTCAGCAACATCTGAAAGACCAAATGTTATCAATCCCTGCCCTAAAAAGTTAAGAATCAAGAATGCTGCTATTAGAGAATTGGAGTATCACAGCAGTGGTGCTTGTAAGATGCACAGTATCTGCTTACTCTCTTCTTTTTTTAAAACTCCAGAAGCACATATTTCAGGGGAAGTTAAGAACTTCCACTCATAAGAGGAAAGCATTGAGCCATATTCATCTGTGGTGCAACACTTGTGATTTCAGAAGAGTTGCAGCAGCAACTGGCACTTGGCTCATCAAACTGCAAGGGATCTTTCCATGGAAGAACACCACACACCCACACACCCACACACAAACACACGAAGAAGGGGGGGGAAGCCCTTCTAAGTAAAAAAGATATAAATGACACCATACAACCTCCTTGAGTGAGTAAGTAAAAGGTTTCCCCTGCACAGTCGTGTCCGACTCTGGGGGGCGGTGCTCATCTCTGTTTCTTAGCCAAAGAGCCAGCGCTGTCCGAAAACACTTCCGCAGTCATGTGGCCGGCATGATGCACACGGAACGCTGTTAGCATCCCACTGAAGTGGTACCTATTTATCTGCTTGCATTTGCATGCTTTCAAATTGCTAAGTTGGCAAGAGCTGGGGCTAGTGCGGGAGCTCACTCCATCATGCAGCGCTCGGGTCGCAAACAGCCAACCTTCCAATCGACAAGCCTGGCATCTTAACCACTGAGCCATCGCACCCCTTGAGTGAGTGAGTACATTGAGTGAGTACTTGAGTGAGTACTCTGGGTATATTTAAATATTTTTTTCCATAACTTGCATCTGGGTGGAATATTCAAGATACAAACAATACATAAAGATGATCAGATGAGTCAATAAAAAGAAGAGTACTATAGCACTGGGAGGGCCTACAAGGATGTCACTGATTCAGTGCAGCCCACCCATTTTTAAATTTGTGATTCCAAACTATCAGCACCCAAGACCACCTGACCAATCTTGCACAAAGAAGGATACTTTCAAATGAACATATGTGGACACTGGAAACTGCCTTATAGAGTCAGAACATTGTTCTGCTAAAACAAGGCCTGATATACACTAATTGACAGCAGCACTCAGATTTAAAACAGGACATTTCCGACATCTCCTATTTAGAAATGCCAGAGATTGTATTTGGGACTTTAGGACAGAAAACAGGTGATCCAAACTACAAATCATTTCCTCCATTTTCTCTGCTGCTCAGTGCAAAAGTAAAAAATCAGATTCAATATTCTGTGGTGTATCTAAAATAGTTCACAGAATGCAGTGTTGCCAGGAGTTACATTTTGTGAATGTCCACGGTATGCAGGAAGGATATGCCTGCATTATATCTATGAATCAGAATCAAAGTGTTTAGTATAGCAAGCCCAATACCTGGTTGCATGTGGGAATGACCTTGGGAGACAGGACAAAGAGATGCAGTGAAGGGAACAGTCAGATAAAAGGCAACTTAGCCCGCAGCAGGAATGTGGATGGGGCAAGAGACTCAGAAGGGACACTCCCTAGTTTCTGGGGGTGTAAAGGAGACGGGGGAGAAATGTACTTTCAGACTTGCATGTACTTTCAGACTTTACCATAAGGTAAATGTAACCTTATAGTAAAGTAGAATTAGCTCATCTGGCCGTGTTTCCTGTCTGGTCTACCTTGCGAGACTGACATTAGATTACATAGTGATCAGAGACACAGAGCATATTTATATTCAATTATATGTTGGACTGGTGATAGGGCTGGGTGAATCTTTGGATCGCTGACATACTCCATGTCAACACCTCCAGGCAAGAATATTGAGCTTGCCCAGCCACTTCACTTTAGTGGAAGAATCTTCTGTGCACATGAATGACAAAATTCATTAGAGACCTGATCACAGTTGGTGGTATCTCAGAACTTCCATGGAAGCCTCAAATCCCTAACAGGTATGTATGCATTGTGGCAAGGGTGGTCCAGGTTCCTTGGCTTCATGAAGCAAGGAAGGGTGTAGAGCAGTGTTTCTCAACCTTGGCAACTTTAAGATGTGTGGACTTCAACTCCCAGAATTCCTTCAATTCTGGGAGTTGAAGTCCACACATCTTAAAGTTGCCAAGGTTGAGAAACACTGATGTAGAGTCTTTCCCCCACTTTCCATGTATAGAAATAAACTGGACAAGCAGTTTAATTTTAACTTCAAAAATGGCATTCTCCTTCCCAAAACTTAAGTGCAGCAGGCTAGTTTAAGGAGTGTGTGACTTGTGTGGCAAGTGGATCTCTGCCCTCCAACAGAGAGATATGGCTGGAGAGAAGAAATGCTCAGGAAGTATCGATAGATACCATCACTGCGTCCCAGGATTTACCACCTGAAGTAGTTGCCTACCATGGCTAATAGTAGGACCAGCAATCCCTAGCAAGCGAAGTTACAATTTAAATAGGCAGATAACTGAAAGGTCTGGCATATGAATAAGCCAAATTAGCATCAGATTAAATTAGGCATTTATAAAGGTGGGGGGGAGTTAAGAAGAGACATTTCGATTTGCTTCCGTGCTGGGTGAAAGATTCGTATGATGACATACAAATATTTCAACCAGCACAGAAGCAAATCAAAATAAAGAACAAGGCTCAGAGACCACCAAGGACTCCATGGTTCAACCCTGAGCTACAAATATTCTCTTTGATTGGTACCACATATGGGTGTCAAATGCTCCAGATAGCACGCAAATGGGAGAAATTTGCAGGTAGGCAAACCTCCACCAAAGAACAACTGTTCTTTCTGCATGATTGCCTACGACAACATGCCCTGCCAGCCAGTGTCAGATACAAACCTCCAATCAACTGCACAGCTGGATGGAAGATAGCGCAACAAAGTGGGTGAAAAATGATACGGCTGATGATCATGGATGCCCACCTCAGATTAAACAAATATCAACACACCATAGACAGCCTCAAGGAACAACTAGAACAGACTATGACCCCTGAACAAATGAACATGCTGACTACTACCATCAAGACCACATCACTGAGACAAGCAGAAAAAAGAAAAGCTAAACTCCAAACTAAACTACTTAAATTAAACCCCAGAAACAAAGAAGTACCGGAACCGGAATGGGTGGTCAACATGTCTAGCCGCCCATTATCCACTGCAGAATACAATATTCTACAGAGAGGCCTCAATTACAACACAGAGGATGCAAATCAATTAGAATTCTTTGCAGCTTTAGAAGCAGCATTGAAAACTACAGGACTTACCACAGAAACCCAAGAGAACATAAGACAGATATCATACCACAAACCAGAAGGACATGGAAACAGAACCAACTGAAAGCAGAGGACAGAGCAGCCCTCAAAAACCTAAAGATGGACTAAACTATCATCATCCTCCCAGCAGACAAAGGCCGCACCACCATCATTATGGACAGATCGCAATATATACAAAAAGCCAAACACTTACTTGAGGACAAAGAAACCTACACCCCAATAAACACCAATCCCATACAGAAACTAGACAACCAGGTCAAAAGAATCCTCAACGACCTAACCAAGAAAGGTCAAATTACAAAAGAAGAACAGAGGCGGATGAAAAGCAGTATGGACAAATATACCAACAAATCAAAGGAACACCTATGGGATCACCACTCTCAGGACTCATAGCAGAGATTGTAATGCAATGTCTAGAAAGGATAGCACACCCACGCATACAACCCAAAGTATGGATCCGGTATGTAGATGACACCTTCGTCATA